>CM038720.1:12042961-12612961 GCA_021613375.1 Megaleporinus macrocephalus
CAGAACTTCTGCTTTCAAGTGTAGGCCTTTGTATAAGTGTGTACAAATCTCTAGTAAATGTGGGTTAAACAACATTACACCTACACATAACCTTTCATGGCCTTATACACTGAAACTTACTGGATGGAAAAAGTTGGCCTGCGCTCCCAAAGACAGCAGCCTTAAACAGGTCTCCAGATTCCCAGTCCGCACACTCGAGTGGAGTTGCTGAAAACAGTTAAAACTCTAATAATTTTAATTGTCTATTCTGCTTTAAAATGAAATATGTTTGCACAAAAGCATGTTTTGACATACATGTGAAGCCAAGACAGCTTGTTATACCAATATATTACCATATTACTAAATAACTTTTAGAAGTTACCTTGCTCAGGTCCTTTGCAGTCACGCTATCATCCTCTCGACATGGCATTCGATGGACAAAAGCCAACATTTGATATTTGGCCTTTATGAACTCTGTTTTATTTGGACTGCAAAAAAGGAGAACTATGTTAAGGGGGAATTCTATTCGTTCAGCTTCCTGAAAAGTGTGAGTGTTGAGATACAAAAGTCTTTCAGAGTGGTTTAATGGAACATGGTGCTCTGTAGGGAAACTTACAGACTGTGATTTCTTCATAACGGTGGTGAAAGAAACTAGGGTCGCACCCAAAACCTTTTTAATTGCATCATTCTTTTATGAACGGCTTTGGTGATCAGCACTACCAAGACCAATCTGAACTCTAGCTACTCTAGAACGGAGCACTTGGTAGCCAAAACAAACTCTGAATTACTTTGTTTACATCTTAGCCTTTTAATAATGCAGAAGTTCTGAAACAGCTTTTAAGAGCAGGTAGTTTTACAGGGGACCCTTGAGAATACTGTCTAATGTGAAATGTGTGACATCCTACACCTCATCACTGCATCCCACAGCTTCACCAGTCTGGCAGAGTTCATGATTTTTCTACCCATCAGTGTTCCCGCACTACAATACCCAGCATGCATCACACAAAAACACAGTACAACCATTGTAAACCCCCTTCACAGCTGTTACAGCAGTTGTAGTTTTTAAAATGTTCTTTCCACCTTCGGGGTACATCACCAGAAGGGAGGTTTCCTAGTCTGTAAACGGGTAAATATCGCTCAAGAGACCTCATCGACACCACTGGCGTGTTCACAAGAGATTTACAACAGATGGTGAGAATTTTGTCATGTGGGATGAAGCGCCCCTTTAATTGTTTTGTATGAAGCTGTGATTGAATGTAAACAGCTTTCACTCCACATAAAGGAAATAAGACATGAAACCTGGCAGGCAGCGAACACGTTACCTTTCTTGAGAGTTAAGTTACCAAAACATATATTTAAGAAACATATTTGCATTTGAAACTTACAGATTGTGATTTCTTCATAACGGTGGTGAAAGAAACTAGGGTCGCACCCAAAACCTTTTTATTTGCGTCATTCTTTCATGAAAGGCTTTGGTTATCCGCACTACCAAGACCAATCTGAACTCTAGCTACTCTAGAACGGGGCACTTGGTAGCCAAAACAAACTCTGAATTACTTTGTTTACATCTTAGCCTTTTAATTATGCAGAAGTTCTGAAACAGCTTTTAAGAGCAGGTAGTTTTACAGGGGACCCTTGATGCTCATTTTCAGTGCTTATAAATTTATTTCTGGGGTCTAGTAGAGTATTCCCAAACACAATACTTTGCTCATACTGTGCATCTGTATTCTCTCGCTGTCTGAAACTGTTAGGGCTGCCGTGTCTTTAAGTACCGCCTCCCGACAAGCCCAGTGTGCTCTGGCTGGTCAGCTGGCCCACTTTGTTTTGACTGGTCAACCACCAGCACAGCATTCTACTACAAGTTCTACCTCACACCGCTGTGGCTGTTCTTACAATGAAGTTGGTTCTGCTGTATCAGTTTGAGCCAGAGTCTGAACCTGAAAGTCAGGTAGAAAGTCAAGTTTGCAGATCCACCTTCGTAAACTAGACTAGAACAGGTCATCTTGGAGTGATAAGTTTATACTTTATTAGCTCTCTGTGCGATGTGTGAGCCAAGCGTGAGAGCAATAATTCTGGTGTTACGAGATGATGTCACCTTGCACCAAAGAAAAGAGCTGGAAGGCGTCCGAGAAAAGTAGTTTGTGTGGGTCTTTATAAATTTTCAGATCGCTTATGTGCATAAAAAGGAAAAACCAAGCACAACAGAGGTCCTCTTTAAACAATCTTACCACTCTTTGAGTGTACTCACACTAGGCCCGGTTTGCTCGTTCCGTGCTGGGGCCCTGTTATGATTGTTTAACCTTTGAGTTCCAGCAAAATGAACCAATCACACGAGGCTCCAAGCGGGCCCGGGCACGGATAGCGTTCACACTAGAAGCGAACCAAGCCCGAGTCCAAGCGAATCGTGCTCTGGTCCACGGTGGTCCAAAGCACGATTCGTAACAGGGCACGGTTAACTGGGCCGGGCCCAGGCACGGTTCAGAGCAATCAAACTAGACAATTGAATTGGGTTGGTGCAGAAAGAACAACCTCTGCATCAACATAAAGAAGACGAAGGAGATGATTGTGGACTTCAGAAGGGGCAGACATGCCCACCTCCCCCTGCATGTCGGAGGGTCTGCGGTGGAAGTGGTCTCCAGCTACAGGTACTTGGGTGTTCACCTGAGCAACAACCTCACCTGGAGCAACAACACTTCCAGCCTGGTCAGGAAGGCACATCAGCGGCTCTACTTCCTCAGGCGGTTGAGGCGAGCTGGGCTCGGGAGCTCGGTCCTCACCTCCTTCTATAGATGTGTGGTGGAGAGCGTTCTATGCTCCAGCATCAACGTGTGGCACGGAAGCTGCTCTGCTGCAGACAGGAAAGCTCTGCAGAGGGTGGTGAAGGCTGCACAGAGGTCTGTCGGAGTCAGCCTCCCCACCACCACGGACATATACACCCCCAGATGCAGGAAGAGGGCCACCTGCATCATGAAGGACCCCACTCATCCAGCACACTCACTGTTTGTCCCGCTCCCCTCAGGCAGGAGGCTGCGGAGCGTCAAGTGTAGAACGAACAGACTGAGGAACAGCTTCATTCCGGAAGCTGTAAGACTTTTAAACGCCACTTAGTGGAACCACTGCACTGACACTTTTACTGCACTGACACTTTTACGACACCAGTCACTTTAATACACTCTGCTGCTACCTTCTCCATTCCTGTTTATTTTATTTTCATATATTTTATATATTTATGTTTATTTTATTTATTAAGTACTGCTGTCTGGGTAAAACTGGGTCCTTGGGTACCACAATTTCGTTCCACCCCATGTACTACATGTGATGCGAATGACAATAAAGTCTCCTTGAATCCTTGAATCTTGAATCCTTGAACCGTGCTTCGGCAGGGAACCATGTCCGGGCCCGGATTACAGAGCCTAGTGTAAGTACGCCCTTAAAAACAACAAGACCTACATATTTAAAGGGGGTTATCACTCACTGTACTCTGTCCTGTGGGTTGGCTTTGCGTTTTCCACTCATGATGGACGAGGGGTCAAGAAGACTGTGCTCCCAGATTGAATTTGCCCCATTATTGTATAAAGTCTGAACCATCTGTGAAGGAAAAGCAAGCACAGGAACATGAGATCCTACAGTCACGTGAAGTAACGTTGGCATAGCCTCATGCAAAATATGCCAACCTCTGTTTTAGTAATCAGTATCTACCAGCACTAAAGCAAACAAGAAAGAAACCATAACAGCTACTCGCACTGCTTAAATCTATTTTTATTGGAGGAACTGAAACACAATACCCCGTTTCCTGCTAGCTATTACACGGAGCGAAGCCCGACACTCGACATGAAAACATCCCCAACCAACATCCGCTCTTTACCTGTAACTGGGATTGGGGCCACGCCGTGTGGGTCAGATGGCGAACCTGAGAGCTGTGGCGTCCCAGACCCCTGTGGATGCTGCAGCATTCGTCACAGATAAGAACTCCCCTGTTGATTGAGGCCCAACGAGGCTCTACAGAGAACAGCAAGGAAAAAAAATTAAGTTTATATATAAACAGACTCGCACAGTCTGTTTAATTAACAGTGCATATACTGTCATTAAAGATTCTGTATATAACACAACCCATCAAAACTTAACCCAAAACCTCTGCTTTCCTGGACGTGGCTCAAGCCCAGCCAGTTACTGAACTGCCAGTGATGATTCACCTGAAAAATCCTTTTCAGTCTAGTTTCGGGAGTAATACTGTTCTGGGAAAGAATCTCACAGAGGAATGCATTTTCACAAAAACCATGAAGCAAGCACACAAATGGCCTCCACTTTTGTCAGGGGCGTCATCTACCCCAGGGGTAGTTAATTAGAGTTCAGAAGGGTCCAGTTAAAGAAAATTTCTTCAGGCCAAGGTATGGACCATCATCAATTCTAACGTATGTTATGATTCAGTGCCATATCCTGTATAGTGAAGTAGCCTAGTATCAGCATTTTATGTCATCAGCAACTGAAGCCACGGTCTTAGAACATATGAGACATGTTGGTGTGAAGCTGCCTGTGTAAAGAATAAACATATGTCTCGGTCCATTCCTGGTTGGAATGTCGTTTTCCACTACCGACTTTTCTTTGTTTTAGCACGTCGTCTGAATGAGCCTTTCTCCAACTGCTGCTTCTCGCTCCGTACCTCGCCTGTGTGCGCGCCGCTCTCCCGAATCTGCACAGATCTGATTGGCTGAGGGCTTTGTATGGCGTCACATTAATGTCAAAACTTGAGCGTGCAAAAACGTGAGGTGAAAGATATAAAACTGCACGTTTTAACATTTCGTGCACGTAACTGTTTCACTCATGAGCGTAAATGTGAAACTCACGAGCACAGAAAGAGAAACCGCACACGCAATTTTCATAAACACGCTCAAACTGTTAGTATGTTTGTGAGCTGGAGCAGCGGTGAAACATGAATATCCACCGAATATATGAGCCTAACTGAGCGAGCTGCAGCAGGAACGAGTGAATACGTGCTGAGAAAAAGTGATAAGATTATTAAATCATTACTGTAGGTGAGTTTTATCAACCTCTCTCTTTTGTTGGCTCTTCTGCGTCCATCATGTTAGTTGTAGTAAGAGAGGCTGTTCAAAGTGAGCAGTTCGGCCCATGTCCCGCTCCCAAACTGTCAAAACCACACCCTCTGAAAACTTGAGCGCAAACATTTCCCCCGCGCAGAGAGCAGTCGACGGTATTGCACGTTGCGCATGAGGAAAAAAATCTAATCACGAGAGGAAGAAAAGCATTAAAGGAGGAAAAAAAGACGAGTGAAACAGTTACACGCGTGAAATGTTAAACATGCAGCTTTATATCCTTTACCTTGCATTTTTGTCTTTGGGTGGTCTTACAACGCACGTGGTTGATCTGTGTTTGCTGCACCGCAAAGTCTGTATACCGTAAAGACTAGAAAAGCAGCTCTACCACTTAAAATAAACAGTAAATTAAATCCTACTTAATAGCTTATCAGTTTGCGTCCGAATTGGACAACGTCTGGGTCCGGATCCGGACTACGGTCCGCCTAATAGTGACTGCTGATCTATTCTTTCTCCAACAGATGCCATTCTCTGATATCATATGGCTCATAAATATAGCCTATATATAAGCCAGAGACTCGTATAGAGTAATTTTACTAGGACGGCTTGGTGGTCCGTTAATAGGCTGTTCAATAAAATACATAAAGCACGCTCTTCGCTAAAGCAGCAGTGTGTACTATTTAAAGGGGGTCCATAATCAAAAATCATTGTGTATAACTACCTATACTTGTGTCTACATAGGAGCAGGTCGTCTTCCAACAGAGGCTCCATACAATGATCCTACAGCAGCCTTGAACTGATAATCCACATGCTGACCACAGATAGTGCTTCAGCCCTGCCTGGACTACATCGAAAGTCCCTTGTTAAACGATCCTACCAAAGCACATTTATTGGTAGCTCCAGGT
Source organism: Megaleporinus macrocephalus (assembly GCA_021613375.1). NCBI lineage: Eukaryota > Metazoa > Chordata > Actinopteri > Characiformes > Anostomidae > Megaleporinus > Megaleporinus macrocephalus. Next base: position 12,048,897 of record CM038720.1, read on the forward strand.
GGGATTATTGCTCTTTACCCTTATTACAGCTACACTTATTCGCCAGCTTCTTGTTCAGAGTTTTCCACCTTAAATGGTGCAACAGCTATTATAACGTCTGAGATGCCAGATATAACCGCAGCACCATTTAAGAGGGGGATGTAAAAATTCTAACAAGAAGCTGGGGAAGGTTCTTAACAGAAAATATCTCCAGCAGTAAGAATAGCTAAGATGTTTTGAAATGTAAATTATTAAGTTGAATTTGGATTGAATTAACATTATAAACCCAAACACTGAGCTACTATAATGACTATACTAATGATATGAGCATGCTAAGTAGAACAGCTCAATGGGTGGAATAAGCTGCTGGAACACCAGTGCTGGTGTTGTGAGAAGTTTGAGAAGCTAAATTTTGGTGAATAGAGGATCTGATGTATTACTTAGCTGAAAAAACACAAGAAAAAAAAGCAAAGGAACAACATGCATATCACTAATTGCAACTCAGTAAGAACGCTAAAGCTACTAAAAGCTACTGTGCGTATGGCTCTTTTTACAGTTCTACACAATTTTAACTCTACAGTTGTCCTGTGTGTTGAGATTTCATGACGACTGGGTCAAAACATATGCCTTAAAACTAACTTATGTGGTAAGTAAAATGGGTTTTTGTCCTTGGCTGTTATTATTTTGTAGATACCTGTTTTTCTTTGAACAGCAAGGATATAAAAACACTGTGCTTAAAGGGCCACCCCAACCTAAAACTAAATAATTACATGCCAAAATAACACAAAATACTGCCTGATGTGTTCTGTAACATCCTACACCTCATCACTGCATCCCACAGCTTCACCAGTCTGGCAGAGTTCATGATTTTTCTACCCATCAGTGTTCCCGCACTACAACACCCAGCATGCATCACACAAAAACACAGTACAACCATTGTAAACCCCCTTCACAGCTGTTACAGCAGTTGTAGTTTTACAGATGTTCCTTACACCTTCGGGGTACATCACCAGAAGGGAGGTTTCCTAGTCTGTAAACGGGCAAATATCGCTCAAGAGACCTCATCGACACCACTGGCGAGTTCACAAGAGATTTACAACAGATGGTGAGAATTTTGTCATGTGGGATGAAGCGCCCCTTTAATTGTTTTGTATGAAGCTGTGATTGAATGTAAACAGCTTTCACTCCACATAAAGGAAATAAGACATGAAACCTGGCAGGCAGCGAACACGTAACCTTTCTTGAAAGTTTAGTTACCAAAAATATATATTTAAGAAACATATTAGCGTTTTAGCTTCATTTTCCAGCCACTTGTGGGCATCCACAGGCACCGAGCTAGCGCTTTAGCCGGCTAGCGCCTGCGCCGTTTAAGGCAGCCAACTAGAAAGCAAATAAACAAACAAAAGGAAACAACAAGCCGAAGGCAAATTAATTGAGCTGTAACGAAAGCGAATTTTATGTATTTGTGTCAGCTGGAGCTTTACTATCTGTTTCGTTTCAGTCCCAGACAGGATACGCTACCTAGCGAGCTAACGGATACGTGCTAACGTTAGTCTGGATTGTCTTACCGGGGGCGCTGCAGTCAGCGCAGATCTCCCTGTTGCGAGGCCTCATTGACATCCTTTACTGCAAAAAAGTCCGTGAAAAATGGTCTTTTCTTTCACATTCATGAGACGGAATACATGTGAAACAGCCAAATGTCTACTGGGGAACTGTACAACGGAATGGAAAGAAACAGAAGGGAGAACAATTTCGCCCTTGTTGAGCCTTTTTTCAACTTCCTGAATGGGGAGGTGACCGAGCGGCGTATTTTTTTTTCCCTACCAGTTTTGCAAACAAGTCCCGCCCCCTGAGACAGGATTGGCCTATAACACTCAGCGACCGTTCGTGAATGGATTTAACTGTCCAATCCTGACGCATTATGCAAATCCGAACGCTGCTTGATCCTATTCATTACTAACGGACTCCAGCGCGGGGGGGCGGGGCTTGTCGGAATATGAGTGGGAAGAAAAATAAGAACGCGGTGGGCGGAGCTGCCAACCACGTACCAGTTTAATCTTAAATCTGTATCATATAATAAACTATGGAAACGATTTTTAAGATGTTTCATTATTTGGACATTGCTGCTAAGATAAAATCCCATTACATGAACCTGTATCAAAATTAAAGAAATGTTTTTGCCTTCTCCTGTAAAGTTCATTATTGATTTATTATTTTTTAAATAAAATTGTAGACTTGCTTTTTCATTAAAGTAAGTGCAGAGAAAAGCCAGTGACGTTGGAGCCTATATGTTAAATCAAAGAATACATTTTAGGTTAATGTATAGAAATGTATAGAAATCAAGCCACATTCACAGCCATGTTCACTCGGCCACTGCTATATTATATTATATTATATTATATTATATTATATTATATTATATTATATTATATTATATTATATTATACTATTATATTATTTATTCTGATATCGCTGCTTTGGACAATATCACTAAGTCACTTTAAATAGATGTATCTTCTTAGATAACCTGCCCATGCAAAGTTTCTACATATGTCCTCCCGTATATCTTATGTATATATCTTGGGTATGTTTTGTATAGTCCTTTATATATTTCAGTTATAACTATATGTATATTTTTTAGCTTATTTTTACTTTAAATTTGTCTATTTATTGTATATTTGCACTGTTTTACATATATAATGGTGCCCTGCTGTAGAGTTATATTTGAGCCTCACCCCAAGCATTTTAATGCATGTTATGTCCTGACATGATGTGCAAATGACAAATAAACTTGAAACTTGAACTTCCCTGTAACTGTTTTAATATTGTTGTTGACACTGATGTCTTGACATGGTTCTTTTTTCAAAGAGTTCAGAAAAGCCCAGGAATCCATTCAGAATAAAAAATCGAGGCCATTTTTGACCAAAGTGCCCATTTTGACACATACCACCTTTTTAAGCCACAGAATACAAACTCAACACCACGGACAAGAGCAGACACCCACTCAGCACAACAGCCCTAAAAACAGCTCACTTATACAGCACAACGTTACATTTACGGCATTTAGTAGACCCTCTTATCCACAGCAACTTGTGTTACACCTGTCTGATGCTTTTTGAGCTCTTATACAGTTCAAACATATCAACTAACTGTCTAGAGGTGTCAATCTGACAATACTTTATTGTTATCATGGAATATTTTGTTATTGGTACTTAAAGAGCACTGCACAACTGCATGTTTCATTAAAAGGAGAAGATAATCAGTCCTATTTAATTGGTTTAATGCGATACAGAAGTTTTAAGTGTGCACTACTAGTGCATTGTTTCTAATATGTATCACAAAGTGTTCTTGATGTGATCATCTGGCTTTGTTTCCCAACCCTACACCTGACCACTCATCACACCACATCAGACTGTTTCTACATCTGACAAGCTCTCGAACTCCCATTTGAAAACTTTAATTTTAAAAATATACACATATAATGTGAGTTAAAAGTTTGTGAATGTTTGCATAAATGTGATCTAAAATATGATCAGATCATTTAAATCATAACCACTAATAAAGAGAACCCATTAAAACAAACGTATAGGGTGCGTCCCAAATGTTTGCCTACTACTGAGTTGTACATAGTAGTCTATACAATATCCGAATACTCAATAGTCATAGAGCAAACTGGGGAAAGCGGTACATCGGCTGTGTGTACGTAGCTACTGCTGCTGAACTGCTGCTATAGTGGTTAGAGCTACTCCTGATGAAGTTCCTGCTGCTTCATCTTCTCTGAGTTGCAGCTCCACACAGTCTGAGAACATATTCAGACAAAAACGCAGGTTAGTGTCACTAAAACAATCGAAATCTGTCCGTAAATGGGGCTTTTAAATAAATAGCAGGACGTTTTCAGTAGTAGTTAGACGTCTTGCGCCAGAGGATGTTGGTAAGATGGTGGACATAGTATGTCCAAGGTTGCGTGGATGCTAGAAACTCACATACTGAAACTGCCTACTACTCTACCGCTGGAGCAGTACTTACTGAGTCCAATCTAGTACCTACTGACTTAGTAGGCAATTTCAGACAGACAATAGTTTTTTATCCATTCATTGAACAAAATTATCCAACATTAGGCATTTTGGTAGGCAAAAGTATGTGACCCTCTAGAAGGATCTGTTTGGTTAAGGTGAAAATGATGGGTGGAAAGTTCAGTCAGTTGGAGGATGGCTGACCCTACCCACCTTTAAAGTCTGGTCTTTACCACACACATTTGTTTGTCCATCTCACATCTCAGTCCAATGAGATCTTTTTGAAGTTCAAGGCTGGAAGAGCTTCCAAAACTATTTCTGATGAGTTTGGACTTCACTGATCATGTCAGGCAGATTTCTACACGCTTCTCTGGAGTGGCCATCCAACCAAAAAGACTCCAAAACTAAGGTGTAGCATATCGTTGCTGTCCACTATAAGTTTCTCCAAAACAGCAACTTTACAGGAGATAAAAAAAGCCTTCACTTTCAATGTAGGTCAATGGAACCAGGAATCTTTCTAAGCTATTTTGGAGCATTTCTATTGGTCCATTCATTGTGAAATATGTACACAATGTAAACAGCAGTTATTGCATTCAAATAATGTTGAAAAATGAAATTCGACAAAAATAGAGATAAACTTTTTTCTTTGGACAGCGACAATATTCTGGGAGATGACAGAGAAGCCCACGGTAACATCTAAGGATCTGCAGGCCTCTCTTTCATTGACTAATGTTGTAGAGTCCACAATCAGGGAAAACTGAACTTCTGCCTGTTTAAAGTGTCCTAAGTGCACCTGGGTGAAGACTTGTTTGGACTGTGGGGGGAAACCGGAGTACCCGGAGGAAACCCACTCAAGCACGGAGAGAACATACACACTCCACACAGAACCACCCGGACCAGGAATCCAACCCAGATCGTCTTACTGTGAGGAGACAACACTAACCACTACACCACCTTAAGCCTTAATATTATGTAAAATAGTTAATATTCTATCACGGTAAATATATATATATATATATATATATATATATATATATATATATATATATATATATATATATATATATATATATATATATATATATATATATATATATATATATATACATACAGTACAGACCAAACGTTTGGACACACCTTCTCATTTAAAGAGTTTTCTTTATTTTCATGTCTATGAAAATTGTAGATTCACACTGAAGGCATGAAAACTATGAATTAACACATGTGGAATTATATACTTAACAAAAAAGTGTGAAACAACTGAAAATATGTCTTATATTCTAGGTTCTTCAAAGTAGCCACCTTTTGCTTTGATTACTGCTTTGTACACTTTTGGCATTCTCTTGATGAGCTTCAAGAGGTAGTCACCTGAAATGGTTTTCATTTCACAGGTGTGCCTTGTCAGGTTTAATAAGTGGGATTTCTTGCCTTATAAATGGGGTTGAGACCATCAGTTGTGTTGTGCAGAAGTCAGGTGGATCCACAGCTGATAGTCCTACTGAATAGACTGTTAGAATTTGTATTATGACAAGAAAAAAACAGCTAAGCAAAGAAAACGAGTGGCCAGTCAGTCCGAAAAATTGGGAAAACTTTAAAAGTGTCCCCAAGTGCAGTCACAAAAAATGTCAAGCGCTACAAAGAAACTGGCTCACATGAGGACCGCCCCAGGAAAGGAAGACCAAGATTCACCTCTGCTGCAGAGGATAAGTTCATCCGAGTCACAGGTTAACAGCAGCTCAGATTAGAGACCAGGTCAATGCCACACAGAGTTCTAGCAGCAGACACATCTCTAGAAGAACTGTTAAGAGGAGACTGTGTGCATCAGGCCTTCATGGTAAAAAAGCTGCTAGGAAACCACTGGAGGACAGGCAACACGCAGAAGAGACTTGTTTGGGCTAAAGAACACAAGGAATGGACATTAGACCAGTGGAGATCTGTGCTTTGGTCTGATGAGTCCAAATTTAAGATCTTTGGTTCCACCCACCGTGTCTTTGTGCGATGCAGAAAAGGTGAACGGATGGACTTTACATGCCTGGTTTCCACCGTAAAGCACGGAGGAGGAGGTGTGATGGTGTGGGGGTGCTTTGCTGGTGACACTGTTGGGGATTTATTCAAAATTGAAGGCGTACTGAACCAGCATGGCTACCACAGCATCTTGCAGCGACATGCTATTCCATCCGGTTTGCGTTTAGTTGGACCATCATTTATTTTTCAACAGGACAATAACTCCAAACACACCTACTGGCTGTGTAAGGGCTATTTGACCAAGAAGGAGAGTGATGGGGTGCTGCGCCAGATGACCTGGCCTCCACAGTCACCGGACCTGAACCCAATCGAGATGGTTTGGGGAGAGCTGGACCGCAGAGTGAAGGCAAAAGGGCCAACAAGTGCTAAGCATCTCTGGGAACTCCTTCAAGAACCTCTTGAAGCTCATCATGGCTACTTACCTAGAATATCTAGAAGAACCTAGAATATAAGACATATTTTCAGTTGTTTCACACGTTTTGGTTGAGTATATAATTCCTCATGTGTTAATTCAAAGTTTTGATGCCTTCAGTGTGAATCTACACTAAAGAAAACTCTTTGAATGAGAAGGTGTGTCCAAACTTTTGGTCTATACTGTATCTATCTATCTATCTATCTATCTATCTATCTATCTATCTATCTATCTATCTATCTATCTCTATATCTATCTATCTATCTATCTATCTAGAGAGAGAGAGAGAGAGAGAGAGAGAGAGAGGGAGAGAATTTAATGCTCAGGACCACACCAAAGCATATTCTCAGCACTGCAGTTACACTGACATGGTAGTGTGTGTTGTGCTGGTGCAAGTAGATCAGACACAGCAGTGCTGCTGAAGTTTTACCATCACTGATCACTCCATTAGACCCTCCCACCTTGTTGGTCCACCTTGTTGATGTAAATTCAATCAATAGCTCATCTGTTGCTGCACAGTTTGTGTTCCTCTAGCGGTCACAGGACACTGTTGTCTGGATGATTGGCTCATTGGTGGGCTTTTCTCAGTCCAGCAGTGACACTGAGGTGTTCAAACACTCCAGCAGCATCTAATCCACTCACTCCAGCACAACACACACTAACACACCACATCAGTGTCACTGCTGAGCATGATCCCTTCTCTGTGGTGGTCTGGTGGGGGTCCAGAGCATTGATGAACAAGTTAACAAAATATACAGAGAAACAGATGGACTACAGCCTGTCGTTGGAAAACTACAGTGCTGTGAATGATAGTAACCCAGGACAGGAAAGGGTTACAGCGGTGCGCTTTCGGAGGTGGTTGCTGTCCGTGGTGCTGGAGAAGCTTCCAAGCCCCTCGGTGCTCGCGCCTGCAAACATCCACCGCGTGAAAACAGGCGTCACGTGAGTCCGGATCAGTCGCCGGGGCCGTTTTGTTTGATGGGCTGAAAAAATATAAAAGGTAGGGGGCGGGGCCAAAACGTGCGCAGCGTGCTGTGCGTTGGGATTGGCCTCGGTGTGACCAATGGAGCAGCGCTGCGAGTGAGTGTGGACGAGTGTGGCGTGCGGGGCTCGCATCAACACGAGCCAGCTGTAGAAATTATCACGATCCGAAGAAGAACGAGCCTCGGAGGGGCTTTTCGGTGGGCGAGGTGTGTCGGCGGCTGATCGTCCTTCCGTGTGCGGCCGTCGTCCCGTGCGCGCGTTGTTTTGGCCCCACCCTGGGAAATGCGCAGCACTGACTCACGGTGACAATTTCAAGGCTCCTGCCCGTGTGTGACCGAGCCCGCGTCCATTTCCAGCACGGAGCTGAGGTGGCGAGGAGCGACGACGAGAGCATCCCAGCACCGCGATCAGCACGAGGCGATCAGGGGTCGACAAAATGGGAGGTAAGGCTCGGGGAGGTGGGGGGGCTTTTGCATCCCTAGCGTTATCATTGCAGAGAAGGTGGGGGGGACAGAAAGGCCCTAATGATGGGAATATGCTTGTGTTTACCCTGTAGAGGCAGAGACCAGACAGAGATTGCTGCGCAGCGTGAAGAAGGAGGTGGGTGATGCTGCATGGATGCAATGATGCTCGCAAAGATCACAGCTGTCAACAGCCAGGAGGTTCATTTGTTCATTATGAGAAAAAGACACAGCCCTGAGTGTGGCTTTATTATTTCAGTGGCTATGCCCTGAGATATAAAATGTATATGTCCAAACAAGGTCATTTCTATGTCCCCTAAATGTCCCCAAATGGACCCCCCCTAGACACTAAAGGATACCTGTGTATATGCTACTATGAGGATACCCCTCACCAGTCTATTAGAAGTGAATGGATTCATATCCCATGCACCTTCACTGTGCCGGAGAGAATCATTCACAGCGAGGCAGCAGCTCAATGTGGGTGGGCCTAACACTTGAAAAGGAGAAGGCCAAATGTTTCCTCTATGCTGCGATGGCATGACACTTAAAGCTAAGTAAAGCCAAAGCTGCGGCCTACAGCTTCAAGGAGTGATCCCACTTGGACTACGTGGCAAAGGACTGTATATATATATATATATATATATATATATATATATATATATATATATATATATATATATATATATATATATATATATATATATAAATCGGAGAGTATCGCTGTAACCTCTTTGCTTTTATTGCTTATAATCATGCAGAGAATGAGAAATGAAGGAAGGGAAGATGGATTTTATATCAACAGATCTTATATATATATATATATATATATATATATATATATATATATATATATATATATATATATATATATATATATATGTAATCGCATGCAACATGTGAAATCATTTTGTAATGCTGGTTGAACTTCAGACCCCTTCTCCGAGCGCAGATGAGTATGATGGTTGTGAGAGCATTGACAGAACATTCAAAGAGAACTCAGTCAAAACTTAGGAAATGAAGAGTCTCCCAATAGGGCACATGGATTATCTACTATTATCACCATATCTTCATCAGGATTATGTTGACTTTGTACTTGAGGCTCCAGCACCGATCTGTGCCTTATTTTTAAGCCTATATGTGTGACATTAATAGGTAAGACTTCAGACCCAAGATTTCTTAGTTTAAAATAATAATGATATCAGGCTTACAGGTTGTTTCGCAGCAGCACAGGGAGAACACTTTTGAGCATGGGATTTATTCTCCTGATGCAGTAATGCTACTACTACTGCTTCAGTTTGAACAAAAGTATGGCTTATGTAGTGCAGCTTTAAATAATATCGCTGCTGTCCATTGAGAAATCTCCAAAATGGCTCTATTTGTAATGTGAGTCAGTGGAACCAGAATAGTTTCCAAGCTATTTTGGAGCACTTCCTTTGATCCATACTTAAAAATTAAAATGTCCACACCATGTAAATGGCAACTGTCGTGTTCAAATGGTATAGAAAAGTAAAAATCAAGAAAAAATGTAGATGCATGTTTTTCTTGGACAGCGATGGCATGCACACGTGATGTTTCCTTTCTTTTTTACAGTTAAAACCATGAATATTAGGTAACTAAGATATAGTCGAGCACATTTCTTGCTCTTTGTATGGGGGGGTTTCCCCAGAATGCGATGGCCAGAGGAAACCTGTAAGCATTTTTTAAACAGCTTATGTGTCCCAGTGGTTCTAAAATATAATACCACATGGTTTCCTACAGCCTTCTCTAACTGATTTCCAGTGTGCTTCTACTGTAACACTGGAAAACACCTTGTTATTTTAATATGTAAAGCACATGTGAACACTGAGGTGCCTTTGGAAGCTCAGGCACTCACTCACGTGTAGCAGTCTGGTGTTTCTCCAGCAGGGGGAGCTGGAGAAATTAGCCCGCAAGCCACCATGAACCCACACAAGCAGGAACTCATGAATGCATGTGTTAGCAGTAACAAGTTTTAGAATACGATTGGTGCATTTACATCTGTTATTACATAACAGCGATTGCATTTTAATATTTATCATGCAATTTTATTATTAACAGTGAAAACGGAGCAAAAAGTAGCTCTAAGCTGCAGGGGATTCCAGTTTTTAGAAAAAAAATGTGCTTATTATTTTTAGGTATCTCCCACGCTCATGTAAACGAAGCTCATTTTTTAAAATGGGCTGTCCAGTCCACACTGTTCATACATACAGAAGCTAAGCTAAGATTTGTATTGTTTTTCTGAGGGTGTGAAAACATTTACATTTAAATATATGTTTCCTAAAGTTGTTTATCTCCTTTAAGTTTAAAGTTAAAAAAAGTGTTTCACCCTGGACTACCTTTTAAAGGAGGCACAATACAACGGAGCCAGTCACAGCAGAGCTTATTGACATATATCAGCCTTAAAAGCTCTGGCTTTTTCAGTGTAGATGGTAAGAGTGGTTGAAAATGTGCTAGAACTGACCCACACAAACACTGTAGAGGACTAAAAAAAATAGGGGACCCATTTAAAATGCTAACATTGAAAACACTTAGCCGTCTATGGCGCTGATAAGCCCAAACAATAGGTCCACCTGTCCTCAGTGTGTTGCCAAACAGCCCCCACCTGCAGAGGCATGGACTATACAAGACATCTGAACTACCCTATTGTATCAAGTCCTGTAAGTTGCAAGGTGGAGGTGGATCAGATTGAAATTTGAAGAATTTGGAGGCCAGAGCAACACTATGAGACCATTACTGATCACTATGTGCAGCGTGGCATTGTTGCATTATCCTCCTGAAGTAGAACGCTGGAATCTGGGAATACCAGAACGATGTTCAGAAAGAGGGCACATGTCACATTGATGTCCACATGAAGAACATTGCCCAGAGATTCCCTTCACTGGCTTGTCTTTTTCCTACAGTGCATCCTGGTGCCATCACTTCCCCAGGTGTAAAACAGGATTAACTGTGGACGCAAGAGGAAGCTGTCTGAAAGGGATGTTGGGTTCTAACCCGGATTGTATCCAAAAAACATAAAACCACAGCTGATCAAATCACGGCAGAATTAAATGTGCACCTCAGCTCTCCTGTTTCCACCAGAACTGTCCATCAGGAGCTCCACAGGGTCAATATACACGACCGGGCTGCTATAGCCAAACCTTTGGTCACTCGTGCCAATGCCAAACGTCGGTTTCAATGGTGCAAGGAGCACAAATCTTGGGCTGTGGACAATGTGAAACATGTATTGTTTCAGTTTCATTGTCCAACCCCTATATATATATATATATATATATATATATATATATATATATATATATATATATATATATATATATATATATATATATATATATATATAAGGACACCAACGATATGTACATACAACTGGGAACTGGTGTTAAAAGGGAGATCTTTAAGGAATTATAGGGCCTCTTTTATAGGGTCTCTAGCTGTCACACCTGCCAATCACAGTCGCACTTCAAATGCATCCATTATCATACTGATTAATTCTTCATCACTTTCCGAAGCGGAGAGCCTGAAAGTGGAACGCAGCCTCTGTAGTGGTGTAGTCGGGAGACTAAAAATGTTTTACTCAATGCTGTGGAGGTTTGAGATTTCAACCCCTGCCTCTGCCAGGTCTTCATCACGTATGACTCACTGCCAGCGAGGCTCTCAACAGGTCTAACGCATAGTGGAAATGATGATACATGCACACACCTACCTCACAGTCTGTATTCCACCTTCATGCCGCTCATTCACATCCGCATGTAGGGATATGTAATTACGCCTTCTCTACTCGTCTTCACCCGTTCTTTAAACAGTACACTAATTTTTTAACCTAGCCGTTAATGGTCACATCAGTAGCACACGGTGTAGACAGAGCTCCCATTCATACGGATAGGACTGTTTTAAAAAACTGAGATTTTTTATATTAAAATCTCTTTTAGTTTGGTATTAAGTGTGTCCAGTCTTTGCCTTTATTACAGCTTCCCTTCTTTTCAATGGTCTTTCTTTTAGTTCTTCAATGAAATTTGCGGCCACTCCTCTAAAGTTCAGTCTTAAAAGCTGAAGCTCTTTTCTGCTTCTGACAACCAATCCCAAAGAGATGCTGACATCTGGACTCTGGGGTGGTCAGTCCATTGTTCTGAGAACTGCCAGCAGTTTCTTTGGTTGGCAAAATTTCTTGTGTGTCCTTTTCTCAGTGAGGTCATCAAGACATACACACATCCTTTCAGACCCATAGCACTGAAATGTCTTCTAAACAGAATAATAATTTTTTAACTAATTGAAGAGAAACATGTTTAGTCAACCAGAGACTGTAATACATGTACGTTAATCTTTCTTTTATTTTAGTTGATCGAATACAGTTGTCACGTCCTGCCTGTCCTCGTCAGCACACATGGTCTTTGTTTATGTTTCTTGTGTTGTCCTGTGCTCCTGTGTCTCCGCCCCCTACCTGGTTCGTATCTGTAACCCCTCCTGTGTCCAGGTGTTTCATGTTTCTTGTCTTGTTATATACCCTCTGTTTTCCCCTGAGCTGCATCCAACATTTAGTTGTGAGCGTTTGTTGTGTTTCTCGCTGGTTTGTTCAGTCCTGTTTTCGTCATTATAAATGTTATCAAACCCCATAAACCTCATCTTCGTGTACATCCGTCTCTCCAGTCTCCTCACCCGTTCCAACTATGAAACTGGATAACGGGAATAGTTGTATAATTCCATTTAATGCAATTCCTAAAACTGATAACCTCAATAAAAACTAGGTGGTTGATCAGCCAAGCTGTTTGAAATGCTGGGGTTTCTCAATCGAATGAACGGAGTGGTAGACCGAACAGTGGCTGATGTTACTTAGGGATGACATACCTGTGCTAACTCATTTTTGAAGACATTACCCAACCGTGCCAGTTACACCCATAACATTTCTTTCTGTCCAGCGTGGCAGTAATATTAGGCTGAGATCTTATATTGACATTCAACTGGGTTGTGTTGGCCAGTTAACATGTGAAGATAAATTCTCATGTGTTCCCTGATCCACTGATTTTACAAGCTGAGCCTGATAAATCGTATTGTCATCCTGGAACGTGCCATAAGAGAAGAAAAAATCCATTGATTGCATAACAATATAATTCAGTACTATCAGGTGGTCAGCCTGACCAACCTAAGCAAACCTCAGAGCACTGCCTCTAGAGGCTTGTACAGTGGGCACAGAGCATGATGGGAGCATTACTTCAATCTGGGCTCATCAGACCACATGACCTTTTAAAGAACTTAAGTCATTTTCTTTGATGACCCTCACTAACAAGTAGTTTATTTATGATCATCAGAATCCTCTAAGGTTTTCTGAAACACAGTAAGATCTTTTCCATGACCACGTGATACATCTCCCTATCTCTGTTTGGTTGCTGCGTCAACCTCTAATCTATTGTAAAGTCCACCTCTATCCTGCTGTAGAGTCCACCTCTATCCTGCTGTAGAGTCCACCTCTATTCTGTTGTAAAGTCCATATTTATTCTCTTGCAGAGTCCACCTCTAGTCTGTTGTAGAGTCCAACTGTATTCTATCGTAGAGTCCACCTCTAGTTGTGTATAAAATCTACCTCTTTTAAGTTGTGGAGTCCACCTCTATTCCGTCGTAGAGTCCACCTCTATCCTGTTGTAGAGTCCACCTCTACTCGGTTGCAGAGTCAACCTCTAATCTGTTGTAAAGTCTTCCTCTATTTTATAGAGTCCATTTAACTCTATTGTGTTGAAGAGTTCAACTCTATTCTGTTGTAGAGTCCACCTCTATTTGTGTATAAAATCCACCTCTTTTCAGTTGTGGAGTCTACCTCTATTCTGTTGTAGAGTCCACCTCTATTCTGTTGTAGAGTCTACCTCTATTCTGTTTTAGAATCCACCTCTATTATGTAGTAGAGTCTCTTTCTATTCTGTTTTGGAGTTCAACTCTATTCTGTTGTAGAGCCCACCTCTATTTTATTGTAGAGTTCCTTCAACTGTATTGCGTTGAAGAGTTCAACTCTATTCTGTTGTAGAGTCCACCTCTAGTTGTGTATAAAATCCACCTCTTTTCAGTTGTGGAGTCCACCTCTATTAGGTTGTAGAGTCCACCTCTATTCTGTTGTAGAGTCTACTTCTATTCTGTTTTAGAATCCACCTCTATTATGTTGTAGAGTCTATTTCATTTCTGTTTTGGAGTTCAACTCTATTTTGTTTTAGAGACCACCTCTATTTTATTGTAGAGTCCATTCAACTCTATTGCGTTGAAGAGTTCAACTCTATTCTGTTGTAGAGTCCACCTCTAGTTGTGTTTAAAATCCACCGCTTTTCAGTTGTGGAGTCCACCTCTATTAGGTTGTAGAGTCCACCTCTATTCTGTTGTAGTGTCTACCTCTATTCTGTTTTAGAGTCCAACTCTATTCTGTTGTAGAGTCCACCTCTATTCTGTTTTAGAGTCCAACTCTATTCTGTTTTAGAATCCACCTCTATTATGTTGTAGAGTCTACCTCTATTCTGTTGTAGAGTCCACCTCTATTCTGTTTTAGAGTCCAACTCTATTCTGTTTTAGAATCCACCTCTATTATGTTGTAGAGTCTACCTCTATTCTGTTTTAGAGTCCAACTCTATTCTGTTTTAGAATCCACCTCTATTATGTTGTAGAGTCTACCTCTATTCTGTTTTAGAGTCCAACTCTATTCTGTTGTAGAGTCCAACTTTATTCTGTTTTAGAATCCACCTCTATTCTGTTGTAGAGTCTATCTCTATTCTGTTTTAGAATCCACCTCTATTATGTTGTAGAGTCCACATCTAGTTTATAAAATCCATCTCTTTTCAGTTGTGGAGTCCACCTCTATTCTGTTTTAGAGCCCACGTCTATTATGTTGTAGAGTCTACCTCTATTTTGTTTTAGAATCCACGTCTATTATGTTGTAAAGTTCACCTCTATTCTGTTGCAGAGTCCACCTCTATTCTGTTGCAGAGTCCACCTCTATTCTGTTGCAGAGTCCACCTCTATTCTGGTGTAGAGACCACCTCTATTCTGTTGCAGAGTCCACCTCTATTCTGTTGCAGAGTCCACCTCTATTCTGTTGCAGAGTCCACCTCTATTCTGTTGTAGAGTCCACCTCTATTCTGTTGCAGAGTCCACCTCTATTCTGTTGCAGAGTCCACCTCTATTCTGTTGCAGAGTCCACCTCTATTCTGGTGTAGAGACCACCTCTATTCTGTTGCAGAGTCCACCTCTATTCTGTTTTAGTGTCCACCTCTATTCTGTTGTAAAGTTCACCTCTATTCTGTTGCAGAGTCCACCTCTATTCTGTTGCAGAGTCCACCTCTATTCTGTTTTAGTGTCCACCTCTATTCTGTTGTAAAGTTCACCTCTATTCTGTTGCAGAGTCCACCTCTATTCTGTTTTAGTGTCCACCTCTATTCTGTTGTAAAGTTCACCTCTATTCTGTTGTAAAGTTCACCTCTATTCTGTTGCAGAGTCCACCTCTATTCTGTTGCAGAGTCCACCTCTATTCTGTTGTAAAGTTCACCTCTATTCTGTTGCAGAGTCCACCTCTATTCTGTTGCAGAGTCCACCTCTATTCTGTTGTAAAGTTCACCTCTATTCAGTTGTTGTAAAGTCTTTCTCTATTCTGTTGTAGAGTCCATCTCCAGTTCTCTAATCCACCAATCCACCTCTCTTCAGAGACAATATATATATATATATATATATATATATATATATATATATATATATATATATATATATATATATATATATATATATATATATATATATATATATATATTTTGTGTGTGTTCTAGGAAAATGACTTGGGCAAAAAAACATTTTGGGAAAATGATTAAATACAGAAATAAATGTTTTTCAGCTTTTTTTTGTAGGATGTACTGTGTCATGATGCAGAAATGAGAAATGTGTGTTTCAGTCAGTGAATATTTGCTACAGATGTGGCAGATAGAGGCTAAGTAAGAATTCCTGCAACCATATATAAAAACACACCTTTGCTTTGTGAACTATTCTGAAGATTTTCCTCACTTTGTGGCTTTTTAGGTGAAGCAGATCATGGAGGAGGCCGTTACTCGGAAATTTGTGCACGAAGACAGCAGCCACATCATTTCTTTCTGTGGTAAGCTCAGCACCTCTTGACTTATGTGGCTATTTTTAATAGAGCTCTCGTGCGTGAGACATAATCTGTTGTACAGGACGTGAGTCATTTACGTTAGCGCTTGCTGATGAATACTTTTAGCCTGTAATAACTACTTTCAGACTCTCTTTTTGATATGGATTTGTCACCATCTATTAAGAGAGAAACGTGGTATGATAAGTGCAGTGTGGTGGGAAGTTGATAGCAGAAATGAAAAGGCCTCGAGCTCGTATGCTGGCAGACGTGAAGTGGATTCTATGCCGATATGGTTGGTGGGTGGTGAAGGCACGCCTCCGACACGCTAATGGCGGTTAATGACCATTGACATTCACTGCTTTGACCGAAGGCAGAGATCATATCCGTGTGTGTCAACAATTTGAAATGTCAAGCTCTGCCACCTCCACCTACCAATCTGTTCATGACAAGATCAGAGAGAGAAAGAGAGAGAGAGAGAGAGGAGACAGTCCATATTATGTTGTTCAGTATCAAAGTGCATGCTAATTAGTGAGCTTATGTATGTTTTTGCATAATGTGTACATACTGTATACATTTGAACACATTGTAGAACAGCAGAGAACCGTGATTATTAGAACCAGGCCTTCCATTTGGGCCTAAAATGTCAAAATTAGGTCATAAAATCTACAAAAAAACACTTAAACACTTAAAACACCATAAGGCTAATTCCTGCTTGCCCCTCTATTGGACCTCTAATGGTATGTTAACATTGAGGGGGTTTAACTATGTGTTTCCTAAAACCTTCTTAATTAGAAATGGTAGTTCTCTTGTTCCTATAACCCCATGTTTCAGCCCACCAATGACCATACCTCTGTTATACATTGAGTAAATAATATCTAAAATTCAAATATCTAAAATATATATATATATTTAAAATTTTATTTTATCTACTTACAGTTTGACAATCAACATCTAAACAATGAGAGGGCCGAGGCTTAAGGATCACTGACTGAGGTCTGAGTTCCAACTAGTTCTAACTAGTACTGTAACCCCCCTGAAAGGTGTTTGTTTATTTAGGCTCAAGCTGTTCCCAGCTGTCTTCTGTTCGAGGCAAGTCCGGTGATAGTATGAGATGAATAAGCAACATTTACCCATAGGCTGACAGTTCTATGTGTAAAGAATGATTTATCTTCTGCTCCCAGCAGACCACCTATAAACAGCGGACTATATACACACACATTTAAATTCTACACACTTACAGAAAATAGAATTTTTTCAGTCTAACATAATGTGCAATATTTTTCCATTACCTCTTTACAATTAAGAAGCAACATGTAATTATTTGTAAATACAATCTTAAAAGTTCTTGACTTTTTATTATTTATATTGTATATACTAGAGATGGAGCGATCAGCATTTTTGAGGCTGATTACGATCGGCAATCACCTTTCAGCACGATCGGCCGATAGCCGTTACCGATCGAGGGCGGGGCTGTATGCCACGGCAGGGCTACACGTAGTTATTAGTGCAAGCAAGTCATGAAACATGGTCTAAACTGATTTATTACCATTTTTAAATTAGAAGTTGGTCTATGTGGGAGTAAACCGCTTGATACAGCTCCGGAAGAGCCGCATCTGAAAAGTATCTCTACTAGGAACAGCAGAGCGTAGATCCAGGTGGAATATTAAACAGCAGAATGAACGTCTTCTACAGCCGAGAAGAGCTGCTTATCTAGAACTATACACTCTGTATGGTGTTCTGGGTTATTAGTTTAGTGTTAGCTGTGTGTGCTAGCTCTGCTGTTTGCTGATACTCACTGTATTCAGCTGCGTGGTGTACTGAAGTGTTGTATCAGATTAGTAGTGTTAAATGTCTTTGTCTTGGTTCTCCGGCGAGAGATTCTGATGTTACTAATTTTACAGATGTTACAAACTGCCCTGGATGAGTCTGAGTCACATACGGTAACAAACTACCAGACGGACGATGTTTTCTTTCCGCACATGCTTTAGTCAGTCTGTTGAAAATGAAACGGTATGTATTTCCACCTAGTGGTTCAGATAGGAATTGCAGGGAGCTGGCTGGAGGGGGTTTCACGCAGGGCTCCTCTTCCTGGATGAAACACTAGCTGGAAATACAGAAATTAGGCTCATTTGTTTAATGCCATCGATCGGCTCTTGAGATCGGCTAAACTGGAGAAATATCGGCCGGTATTTTGATAAAAAATCGTCGTGGCCGATACATGGCCGATCGATCCTTCCATCTCTAGTATATACTAAATATTGTTTATGTATCTATTGTTTGTACTGCGTTGCTATCCCTTTGCTGCTCTAACACAGTGAATTTCCCCAGTGTAGGGATTATCTTATCTTTCATTTTCCTTCACAGTAAACGGCACAACAGAACATATATAGTCTCAAATGAAGAGTCTCTTGGTCACACATCTCACTAAAGACGTTGGTTGTAGTGTCCACCCCAATAACTGACTTCTGCAAACCCCAACCCCCAGTTTTACTGCCTAAAGAGAACTCTTCACAGTTTTAAATCTTGAGATACCAGCGCTCTGCGACTCTGAGCACTGCTCACTCAGTATTTTATCCTTACCTTTTTAAATCTCGAGCCACGAGAGCTAGCATCGCTTAAAATGTACACAGACAAAGGCAGACAGTCTATTAGATAAACAAATAGATCTCAGCTAACGTTACCGGCTCGTCTTCCTCAGCTCACTAAAAGAGAGACGTTGGTAAAATAGAAAGCTGATGCTACGTGTGAGTGATGAAGGTGAATCAAATTTCACCAGCAAAAAAACTGATGGCAGTAATAAGCTCAACACTCAATGGCTTGTGGTAATGTGTTTACCATCACAGCCCTATTGGGAACTATTATGTATCTACAGTACAACTAGAAATGAAATTGATATTCACAAACTAGTGTTAGCATTTAAATAATAATAATAATATATAATATTATTTCATTTGCTAGCATGGACCACGTGCAGAAGTGACCCAAAAAGGATGGTGGGGACCGTCTGGTCTTTAAGATGAAGATGAAATGTAGGGAGGAGATGGGGAGGTGGTGGGTACGATGTTGTTTGGCACGGGAATGGAGCGGGAATGAGGTTGTATATATAGTAGGTAGAGGTAATTAGGGCGTGGTCCAGCTCCCAACACTTAGTTACGTGGTAACTCCACTATATGATATATAATGACTATTTATAATAGTGTCAGGCCGACTCAGATTGCTAAAGACTTTCTGGCCTAAACAGCCATCCAGTCAGTCTGCAGGTGGTGGAGTTTGAGCAGATTTACTGATTTACAGAAATATTTGTGTCACATGTACACAAACAAAACAAATATTGACTCACGATAGTAATAAACTCATCACAGCATCATTTACCAGAACTTTAAAAGTGTTGTGCTATAATTAGTTGAGTAATAATTAGATTGCTGTTTGATCTGACTGTAGAAACAAAACATGCTGTGTCTGGACTAAAGAATTACTAGCTACTGACTACTGGACTAACCTTCTAGTTCCACAACAAAGTGAGAGCATCATATTTAAAGCAAACAGAGCTATCATCAGATATTTCTATGCTATGATCGGACTTGCTTTAACGCTTTGATGAATGACCTACCTTTGAAATTCTATAGCATTTATCATTCAACCTTCTATGAATTCCTCAATGTGTCTGATCATCACAAATCCATACTTCAGTTTTATTTGGTTTATTTTATTAATACATTTTATTGTATCACTGCCCTCCTAACACACAACATGGGTCAGAATTAAGCGTTATTAGTGTTCACTATGGAATTTGATAAGAACTGCGGACATTTGTAAACATTTGCAGTCAGGAATATATTTGCAAACACGATTTTTATTCATAAAGTAAATAAATACAAATTAAAATAAAGATTTAAAAGAATCAAAAACAAGATTTTCAATGAACACTTGGAGCATTAAATAATGAAATAAACTGATTTCCATAGATTTCCCAAAGAGATGCTCAGCAATACATACAATAACATAGGAATTAAATACAGAGGCTCACAGAGGCTAGCCTCACTGGGTGTAAGTTCAGTTCCAAACATCTTCCTCTCTGTATGACCCTAAACATGACCCTAGAAGATGAGGGAATGGAAGTTATGCTCTCATGCTCAACTAAAGCTGGTGAACATTGCTTTCCCAGTCTGGATTAAACTTGGACATTTGAAATTGGGCAAAAAAAAATAATGCATCTGTTTAATAAACAGCATGCAGCAGACAGTAGCATATATTACCCTAAAGAACCCCAGCATAGAACTGCTCCCAGCATTCTCCATTTCTAACAACTGGCTATGACCTATTGATTAGGCTACACACTTGCCCAGAGCGGTAAGCACCCCTATCTACAGTGCCTGGGGAGCAGTGCCTTGGTCTAGGGGATTAAACCTCTGGCCTTCAGGTCACAAGACCGGAACCCTAACCTACAGCTCACGACTGCCCTTGAGGATTCTCTCCTGCTGTGGAACATGTACCTGTTTGCTTCTCTGGAGCAATGCCATAGCAGGACCTATACATACAAGGCGCAGTGGTCTGGGAGACCCCCTTTCCTACACATCTGATTGTTTTCCCTGCTTTAACAAACCCACCTCAGTATAGCAAGTTAGCAAGGATTTGCTAATTAGCTGGTTGGTTGAATCAGGTGTTTTGCAGCAGGGGGACACTAAAGTGTGTCGGACAGGGGTACTTGAGTACTTACAGACCATGTACATGCATGATCCTTTAGAGAGCAGTCTTTGGAAATGAAATAAAGAAGGACCTGGCAGGATCCTTAATGTGGTGCTGGTCCTGGAGACCCTCTTTCCTGCACGACTTGTTGGGTTTTTTCATGCTCTGCTGGCAAAATTTCCAACTCAGCACTTTTGCTGCTGTATGCCTATAAAAGCTTTATGAAAAGTTTCTCACAGAGTTGGTTTTTAGAGCTTAATTTATTCTAAAAGTGGGTGTAGGTTATGGCAACCCACTGTTAATGTATAGCTCAGAAAAGAAATGAGACGAGAGGACAGTTTGACTCTGTGCCTTGACCCTACAGCTATCCAAGCGTCCCCCTGTGTTTAGTGATATCCTAAAGCAGGGGTGGTGAAATGCGGCCATGGCACAGGTTTCTCTGCTTCGCTAAATCTGGCAAGTAGCTGCTGAGTTGAATCAGGTGTGTTTGAGCAGGAACACCACTAACCTGTGGTTTGTCACCCTGTGATAAACAAATAACATATGATAGCAGACATGAAGCGTGACTGTTTGAACAAGACCTTTAGTTCAGGTCATACACTTCAACACATGTCAAAATAATTTGATGATAATGAGAAAAATCTAATCTAATGGTAATCTGTGTGGACATCAGACATTTGAAGCTCATAAAACACATTCCTTGTACTATTTAAAAGCTTGTAAGAGGCATATTAACACAGTATATCGTCGCTGTCCAATGAAAAACATGTATATCCATTTTTGTCGATTTTAAGTTTTCTACATCATTTGAACACGCCAATGGTTGTTAACATTGTGTGAAAATTTCATGATGATTGGACCAATAGAAGTGCTCCAAAATAGCTTGGAAAAAATTTCTGGTTCCATTGACTTACACTGAAAGTAAAGTGTGTTTTTGGTGTCTCCTGTAAATTTGCAATTTTGCAGATACTTGTTTTTCATTGGACAGCAATAATATATTGTATTATTTTTTATTCTATACGGTTTAATGTGAGTGTTTTCCATTTCCAACAACTGACTAGGCTACAGTGACATATCTAGGAGCTCCAGAAGGCCTAAAGGGAAGTTACTTTTGAAAGTTAATCCGGCCTATCAGGCCTTCAGATTAGCTTCTCAGGAGAGCTCAGATACGAGAGAGCAAAAACTAAACAGGTAAATATGGAATTACTGCAATACTTGCAAAGTTTCTGATAAATACATTGTGGTGGGCAGTGTGGTGATGTCATAGATGTGCTATGAGAATGAGAAGACTCTGAAATGCTCTGTTACTGAACCAACACAACAGAAACCGCCCATATCTAGCACTCGAATGGCAGAGGAAGTGGTTTCCAACCTTCTGCCCTCCACATTGTAGTGTTTGCTCCACTCCCTGGTTCAACTAATATTCTTCCAGTGTTAGAGTGGGGGTGTTTTGGCAGGAGAACGCAAAAATGTGGAGGGTCGGGGGTCCCCCAGGACCAGGGTGCCAACGAACCACTGTTCTAGCCAATGGTGTCTAATGAGTACTTTCACACCTACCTTGTTTGGACTGGACTTTTAGATTTTTCAGTTGGTATAGCAGGTGTGAAAGGTCTGCCTAAAAGAGGTGGCGTCAGTCTGGACAAAACTGAACTATGCTTTGGACCAGTTAAAGGAAGTTGAGGCATGGTGTCATCAGAAAAAGAACAGAAGAGAAGTAAAACTGAGCTCTGGTAGTATGAGAGAGAATCGATATGCTCTTAATTATTATTAATATTATTATTATTATTATTTCTGCTTGGTGTAGGGGCACTGCAGTCTTTACAAGACATCTTTTGTAGTGTACTGTTGACATACTCTGACTTTCTGAATAGAGGATCTTTTACTTGGACAATTCTCAATTCCCACTCAGCCATGAGTTCAGCATAACACACCAAGGAAAGACATAGAAATCGAATCAGAGCAATCAGAGACAACACTAGATCCTTCACAATAGGGTTACATTGGTACCAGGTCTGAGAGCCACTGCCTTAAAAGCACTTCAGCAGAACTGTTGTGAATGAGATATGCAAGCACTTCCAAGTCTATTCCAATGAAAGGTTTTTCCTGGAACCCTACATCTTAGCCAAGAACCATTGAGGAACCTATATTTTCAGAAGCATGTATAATGATTTGTTCCACAGCTGTGGTGGAAGCCTGCGTGTTGCATGGGCTGAAGAGGCGGGCTGCAGGCTTCCTGCGCAGCAACAAGTTGGCAGCGCTCTTCACGAAAGTGGGGAAAGTCTTTACTCCCGCCGAGGACCTCTGCAAGAAGGTGCAGGAGCTGGAACAGATCATCGAAAACAAGTGAGCCAATATAAGAGCTGATTCCAGGCTTGAGGCAGAATTGAACGCATGTGTGCTGTGCAGTTGCTCTTTATTCTCTACGTGGTGTCCAATTATACAGCTCCAGGCAGAGCCAGTCTCAGACGAGCCAGGAGAGTGTCCGTAAGCAGCCACGCGTCGCCAACCTCTCGCCACAGGCCATCAAACACCTGTGGATCCGCACAGCACTGACGGAGAAAGTGCTGGACAAAATTGTTCTATACTTGGTGGAAAACAGCAGGTTGGGAATCTATAATCTATATATAATCTATATATATCACTGATAACTGATTGCTGTTGTAGTGTTTACAGATGTTTTATGTTTTCTTGCAGTAAATTCTATGAGAGGGAAGCTTTGCTGAGAGATCCTGTTGATGGGCCAATCTTGGCATCGCTACTGGGTATGAAGCCTACTGTCATTTTCTGAGTTTGCTGTATTCCATGAAGCAAAATTACTTACATACTGTGATGAATATATCATATTTTATTGGTGCTATTCAACCAAGTATTCAAAATATCTAATATAAAATTAATGTTACTATATAAGCCAAGTTATTCAGACTGGCTTGATGGGAAAAGCAAGGTAGGAGTGTCTAACAGAGTGGAGAGTGAGAGGAAACAGTGTGTCTGATCCACTTTTATCAGCACAACACACACTAACACACCTCTGCCAGGCCAGTGTCACTGCAGTGCTGAGAACGATCAACCACCCACATCATATTTGCATTGTGGTGGTCCTGTGAGGGTCCAGGGTGATTGGTTACTCTGAATTGCCTGTAGGTGTGAGTGTGTGCGTGAGTGAAGGTTGGCCATGCGATGGACTGGCGAATAGTCTATGGTGTACCTCGCCTTCACCCAATGACTCTGGGATTGGCTCCAGCACCCCTGTGACCCCGACCAGCGGGATAAAGCAGAAGATAATAGATGGATGGATTAACCATTGAATTAAGTAGACATTAGGATCACATGGTTGTGCATGTACTTCTTTACCCAGGTGAAAAAAGTACATTTAATTTAATGAAGTATACTTAATTTAAGTGCACTTAGAATTCTTCAATGCACTCCTGATTAATGTACTAAAACAGTGCTATTTACGTGTGTTAACTTCCTTAATATGTATGTAGTATGCTATGTGTTTGTTTTATTACTAACTTATTACTGTTTTAAGAAACCATTAAGTATGTTTAAGTGCATCTTTAGTACACTTTTTACCAGATCTTACCAGTTGAGGGAGTTTTTCCTTGCCACTGTTGCCTCTGGCTTGCTCACTGGGGGATATATGTTATAACTGTTTTCAAAACTCTGTAAAGCTGCTTTGAGACAACATCATTGTAAAAAGCGCTATATAAATAAAATTGACTTGACTTGACTTGAGATCTGTATTTTCAAAAATACACTTTGTGTAAACTTGGAGTATATTTGAATCCACCTTTAAGATAACTGTTAGTGTACTAATAAAATGTAAGAAATATATTTAAAATGTAATAACAATATATAAACAATACATTGTACCTTCTAAAATATATTTTAGTTGAAACTAATAATATTTTAAAAATACTGAATAATTGTGAAAAAACTTTAATATTGAAATGTGTCTCAAACTAGTACAATTAAGTATATTATTAATAGCACTATTATATTTATTTAGCATACTATGTATGTAGTTAGTACCCAAAAATAGCACACTTTTAATACATTAACCATAAGTGCATAAAAAGTATAGATTAAGTATACTTCAGTGTACTTTCTTCACCTGGGTAACCCTTGTGGGAAAAAAAGGATGTGTAGGAGCACTAAAAGTATATTTAAATAATTAAATTTAATTTAAATAATTCTTTTTAATATACTTTTAGTCTTAAACATATTGGGATACATGCTAAATGCTAATGTTTCAAACAATAATAAGTTATGGAAACATAACTCATAACTTTAGTTTTCATTTTCTGTTAGCTATACTAACTGGATAAATTACATCTGTCCATCTTGACTCTTCTAGTTGGCCCCTGCGCTCTGGAGTACACAAAGGCAAAGACGGCCAACCACTTTTGGACGGACCCTTCTGCCGATGAGCTGGTGCAGAGGCACCGCATCCACAGCGGCCACTGCCGCCAGGACTCTCCCACCAAACGCCCGGCTCTTGTTAGTACCGCAGTGCCGTCAGTGTGAGGTTAAGAATGTATTGATATCAGGTGAGCACATTAGCAGAGTCCGTGTGTTTGTTTGTGTAGATCCAAAAGAGGCAGTCGAGTGGCAGTATGGACGACAGGCCCTCTCTGTGGGCTCGGGACTATGTAGAGTCGCTCCATCAGAACTCCAGAGCCACGCTGCTGTTCGGCAAGAACAACGTGCTAGTCCAGCCAGTAGGTGATCCTTCCATGTTACCATAGAATTGATGTAATTGGCCTCAATAATGATGCCTGAAAAAACAAAGAAGATGTATTCCACCACTGTCCCTCTCTCTCTTTCTGTAGACAGATGACATGGAGGCTATCCCAGGATACCTGTCACTCCATCAGACTGCGGAGCTCATGACACTAAAGTGGACACCAAACCAGCTGATGAATGGCAACATGGGAGAATTTGATTATGAAAAAAGGTAGAGGTACAAATAGTCATATGAAGTCAGGGGTCATTCTGTAGTGAGTTTCATGTAAGGAACTTGGCGTCCAAGCTGATATTCTTACTTGGGAAAATAGTTGATTGTCACCTTTGCGTTCTGTAGAGATCTTTTCCCCAAAATTTTCGGGATTTTCTGAATTTTGAGATCGTTTAAGAGTTGAAATTGGAAAAATGCTACATACATGCTGCTAGGCGACTAACACTCCTATGCACTGAACTGATGTACCAAATAGCATATAATTGCTTAAACAGAATAAAGAATGAGAAAAATACTAAAGAGTGTGTGTGAAATGAGATAAAGAGATAAATATCTGTACATATACGTATATGAATATCTCCACAGGCAGGTCTGAGGAGAGCTATATAACAATATAATATAATATAATGTCTTCAATATGTGGTAGTACTGCCCGACAGTACCTGGAAGAGGTGATGTCCAGGATACGTGGGGTCAGTTCATTGGAATTTGTTTCTTGGCTGCTCTCTTGGCTTTGGAGGCTGTGCTCTCCTCCCACTTTAGGACCCTGCCAATGCTGTGCCCAGGAACTTGAGTGACTCCAGTATGGAAACCAAAAAGCCATTAATGCTGAGGAGAGCTAGTGAGGTAGCCTCATTACCACCTGGCTGCTCGACTTCCTTTCTATAGGCAGGCTCATCACCGTTGGCTATGAGGCCCACCACAGTTGCAAATATTAAGATCTTCACATATGGTTCTTTGGAGATGCAGAGCAGAGGAGAGGCAACTCACCAAGCTGAGCAAACCCACAACCATTGTGAGAAAAAATACTGAAGGTTTTTGAATAAGCTCTGCAATGATTTCAGGTGATACCTTGTGCCTAATGCTCAGTAACTGTTCCCGCCATTAACAAAGGTTAATAACCCAAAACGTACAAGTGCCTCAGCGAGGCTGCCATTTATGGCACCATCTTGGATTTCCGTTCCATATATGGGCATGATATCAAATACAGAATGACATGACTGCAATGGTCTATTTATCAATATTACTGGAATATATTTCTGGAATATCATTATTGGCTAGTACATGTTACTTCAGCGAGTGACTATTACTTGTCCATTTGATTTTAGTGTATACTGGGATTATGCGATGACCATCCGTCTAGAGGAAATTGTCTATTTACACTGTCATCAACAAGGTAAAGTCTCCGTAGTCTTCTTTTACCTACCACTGTTTAGGGTCCTTATTAACCTTATGGCATCCATCAGTTTTCTTTGTTTGCGCTCACTTTGATAGAAGTTCACATTCTGACATTGTGCATGAAATAAAACAAAACATTTCCCATAAACATTCTGTGTTGGCAGTCGATAGTGGTGGCACTGTGGTCTTGGTAAGCCAGGATGGGATCCAGAGACCACCATTCCGCTTCCCAAAAGGAGGTCACCTGCTGCAGTTCCTCACATGTCTGGAAACAGGTCTCCTTCCGCACGGCCAGCTTGATCCTCCCCTGTGGTCCCAACGAGGAAAGGTCAGTCTGATGTGAACACAGCCTCGTACACTGGCTCAGTACGCAATGTTTACTTGCACAAGATACAAACACTTGTTTTGTTGTTCAAACAGGGAAAGGTTTTTCCAAAGCTACGGAAAAGAAGCCCACACGGCTCCTGCGAGTCCTTTTCTGATAAGGACGACGACGAGGCAACGGATTACGTGTTTCGGATAATATATCCAGGCAGTCAGGAGTTTGGTATGTGATCAAGTCTTGTAGGACCCTGTACTGTGGAGATGAATGCTGCTGTCTGTTGTGACGTTTTTCCTCTTCCCCATCTAGCCTGTCCTTTCTGCTCTGTCTTGTGAACATCATTCCTGTTTCTATAGGTTATGATGGTGCCACAGCATCCCATCACCCCCACCTCATCAGACCAGGCATGAACACCCTCTCATTCCTCTACATCTCCCTTTGTGCACCATTGGCTCTATGGTTCCCTCTATTTTTGGAAGAAAGAGAGAGAACCTGGTCTCTGATCTCGGTCTGTCCCTGTCCATTTCCACCGTAGTCACCCACTCATTCTTTAGAGCCATAGTTCTCAAATATATCTTTGAACTGAACTATGGC
Source organism: Megaleporinus macrocephalus (assembly GCA_021613375.1). Taxonomy (NCBI): domain Eukaryota; kingdom Metazoa; phylum Chordata; class Actinopteri; order Characiformes; family Anostomidae; genus Megaleporinus; species Megaleporinus macrocephalus. Next base: position 12,076,628 of record CM038720.1, read on the forward strand.
ACAGATACTGAGGATGATGGTGATAATGATGGTGATGGTGATGGTGGTGAGGGAAATGCGCCAGGTGGTGATATTTAGGATGCTCTCATAATGATGCAGTTGGCCCAGAGCTGATGGACCAGAGCATGAGCATGTGGCAGCCCACTCCAAGAAAGTCTTCCTGTTCCTCCTGCTCTCAGAATGGTTCCTCCGATGGTGGACTCCCCAATGGGTGCAATCATGACAGGCTAGTATGGCACATAACAGTTCCACATTGTTCACTTTGATACACACACACTGGGTTCGAATTGGGGCTGGACACTGACCACCCTTGCCAGAAGTGGAGGGGGGTTCCTTTACTTTTATGGGCATCCTATTGCTGGCTTGGGTGGTCCGAGATATACTATTTGCCTCAGATTGTGGAGAAGTCTCTCTTTTGGCACTGCTGGTCTGTCTCAAAACCTAGTGAGTGTGTAAGTAGGCTGTCTAGGTAGCAGCTGTTTAAGTAGCAGTGTTCTCTCCTCATCTCTCCTCATAAAACAGATTACTGAGACGCTCTAGTTAGAGAGAGACTGCGTCTCGGCTCGTTCCCGCCCACTGCACACGACCGGTGGTTTAGCTGGTTGCTAAGCTGTCCAAAACAACAGCCTGAGGCTTGATGGCTCGAGTATAAAACTGCAAAATGGTCAACTTGTTACAAAGTTGATAATAAAATACTGATAAAAACTGTTTTGTGTGATTATATGACAAGAAACACATTAAAACACCAGAGAAAATCAAAATATCTTTTACTTATTCAATTTAAAACGACTTCACTGCTCGTAGATTTGATTGCATTGCATCATGGGATTGGCTGAGGAAGCATTTGATGCCTCCTTAAAATCAGGCCAAAATAAGGTGTCTCAGTAGACAGCATGTTTAAGGTATCTAATAATTGGGACAGTCTACATGTCAGGAGCACATACTATAATGTAAAATGCTGTCTATGTAGACCCTCACTAGGTTTTGAGACAGACCCATGGTTGATTGGGACAGTCCTTGTTTTGTGTAGGTCCTGCCCTTCCAAATTGTCAGTACAAATGGGGAATTTTCTAGACACAGAAGAGTGCAATATGGTGTCCCACTAGGCTCTGTATAAGGGCTTGTAATGACAATCGTCTGCTTGAAAAACATAAAAGCCTGAATGGTGATGGCCAGACCTTCTACCAGCAGACCTCCACAATTCGAACCCTAGTAAATACAATTTGTGAATTGTGATCCAAATCTGTTCTCTTTTGTAGGGCACCTCTGAAGTTGCTGTGTGAGACCATGAAGTACCAGATCATTTCTCGTGCTTTCTATGGCTGTATGTAGCATTCCCACATTAGACTTTCCATAATAAAAGCATAGGTCCTTCCAGAAACGCAATATGTTCTCATTTTGAATTGTTTTTCCAATGTTAAGGGTTAGCCTACTGCCGTCACCTGTCCACAGTCCGCACACACCTGTCGGCTCTAGTCAACCCCGCCATCATTGAGCCTGATGTTCCCTATGATGCCAAGGGAGGACTCTCTCCAGAAGTATGGAAGACATTTCTCCAGGATAGCTCTGTAAGCAGACCCGCCCAACCTTTCAAACTCTGCATTAACTTTATTTTATACTACACCTGCTAATCTCATATTTCCTTTCTCACTCGTAGGCTTACGAAGAGGCAGAGCTTCTCCGGCTGGTGTACTATGGTGGTGTAGACCCCACTCTGCGGAAAGAGGTGTGGCCTTTCCTGCTGGGCCACTACCACTTCACCATGAGCCTCAATGAGAGAAAGGAGGTATGCTGATGACCACTTGTGACTGGCGGAATGGAATTAGCCTGTCATTAAACTGATGTTGATGCATTTCCCACAGGTGGACGAGCAGGTCCGGGCCTGTTATGAGCAGACCATGAGCGAGTGGCTGGGATGTGAAGCTATTGTGAGGCAGCGTGAGAAGGAGCAGCATGCTGTTGCTCTTGCCAAGTGTGCCTCTGGAGCCAGTGTTGACCAGAGCTTACGGCAAGACTCCACAATCAGCACTGATGTAAGAGATGACTTCTGAATTCTGATTCTGAATGCCTTAGTTCATGTCTTAGGTAATATAATTGCTAATTATGGTCCCTGTCTGGTGGGTTCCATAGCTGTATTAGACAGGGGTCAGATTATTCATATCATTTCACTGCCAGGGGAAGCATTTAAGAATTCCTCTTAACCAACGTAGGACGTAGAAGTAGGATTTTCTAAAAGCCGTGGCCTAAAGAATAAATGGAGTTGTGGCAGTCCTAACTGGCTGCTCCTAAATAGTGCACTGGGAGTCATTTTCAAAATGTACCCATCTATTTCTCTAAATAGAGACTAATGATGATGCATGCTTGTCAATATTTTGCTCTCAAGTCTTCCCAGAGCAGCAGCTCAGAGAAACAGAGCCATGCCAGTTCTCAGAGTGACTCAAACAGTAGCACTCAGGTAAGCATCAACAAACAAACTTCAGGGTTCTTTGCAGAATACAGTTTCCTAACAGTGCCTCATCTCCACTGACTTGCAGGTGTTCGGGTCTGTCGATGAGGTTGACCCGATCGAATCTGAACCTAAGCCAAAAGATGAGAAGCCCCAGCCCAAAATCCCAAACGGCACCCTTCCAAACTGCACCAGCTCTCCAGACTCCGGACATCCATCCTCTCGCAACTTCTCCGTCACGTCCGGACTATCAGATTGCTCCCCCAGCACGGAAGATGCTTCCACGCAAGAGTCTGGAACCAAAATCACAGCACCAGAGCCTTCAGCGGTGACTTCGGAAGTTGCCGTAGAACCTCCAGCCAACTCTAGCCTTAACAGCAAGATCAACGAAGAACCAACTAAGCAGACATCGGCGGTTGTGGAAGGAGAAAAGCAAGATAGTGTGGAATTACACACAGGAGACCTCACAACAGAGGCCGGGACGATCAAAGCTCAGGAAGATGAGAAGTTAGAGGATTCTGATGCCAAAGAAAAAAGCAAGACCGAGTCCATGGAATCTCAGAAGGAGAAGGTGGACGTCAAAGAGACATCTGAGATCCCAGTTTCTGAAAGAGTAGAAAGCACATCAAATGAAATGCAACCGAACGAGTGCCACGAAACAGAGGATTCAAAATCTCCAGACAACAACGAGCAAGGAATTCAGTCATCCGAGGCTTCTGTGGAAGAGACAACGAAATCTTCAGAGGCAACCAGGGACTCACATGAGGTGACTGATGCAGCAGAAGACATGGAGTCTGATTTGGATAAAGCAAAGTCAACCCCAGATTTAAAAACGCAAGCTCCTACCAAATGTGATCATCCCAGACCACTGACAAAACAGTATTCCGTGGATGAACTGAAAACCATAGACTCGAGCAAACCCGAGGAGCCCGAGAAGACGGGTGAACTCGTAATGTCTGATTTGACGAAAGAACCTTTTACTGAAAATGAAACAAAGCCTCCTCAATCTCTGCCTGAAATACCGCACATGGAGTTGCTAATGAACAGCTCTTCTGACGTCGAGAAGCCAGCTGCACCATCTTTAATGACCTGGGACTCCGATCCGAGCAGAAGCAAGGCGCTAATCAAACAAATGACTGATCCTGCACCTGAGAGCTGTATTTCCATTACGTGTCTATCAAAGCACTCTCCAGATATGTCCGACGACTCTCCGTCTGCTCTAGAAATGGAGGAGATCCCAGCTGCTTTGGTTTATATGCCTGCAGAGGACATCCTGGCCAAGGCACCTGTTACGATGGGACCCCCATTGGCTCTGTCAATCCCACCAGAAAAGGCTGCCGCAAGTATGCCTGCCCTGGAACTCTGCATGGAGGCAGGCATGAACACCAGCCCAGAGGGTACCGAGTCAGCCCTGTCTGAGGAAGAGCCGGAGATGGAGAGTCTGTTCCCCAAACCAGATTCTCTGGCTGTAGGAGGAGAACATAAAAATGATGTTGCGTCTCCTGTTTCCTCAATTGGGACCACTTATTCTGTAAGTCGGTTGTTTCAGAGATATAATGGCAGGCATGGTCTTCTTCTCCATTGTCCTCTCTTTCTTAAAATAGTCCAGGACACTCTCACTGGCCACTAGTGCTGTCTATCTACACTTATTGCCAGTTCCTTCAGGTTAGCTTAGCACATCGGACACTTTAGTTCATCAAGTTTTTCTGGATAATTTGCTTTACCTTCTTTGTCAGTGGACAGGGCACCCAAAGGTCCACTACTGAAACAGTGTTGTAGAAGTTGAACATGGTGACACTGATATGGTGGTGCAGAGAGAACAGGCAGGCGATCAAAAATATCCAGCCAATGTAGAAGTGTAGGCGTATTTAATTAGAATTAGGTAAGGTCCAATTAGTGGAGATTTCCTCAGGCCAAGGTCCGGATTGAAAAAAATTCTAATTGTGTTATGATTTAGTGCCATATTCTGTATATTTAAGTTAGTATCAGTATCTTATACCATCAGCTACTGAAACACCAACACATCACACATACCGATCAGTATATTTACTGTTTAAATGCTGAACTGAAACAAGAACTACATTTAAAAAATCAGAACGCTTATGAAAAAAGTGCATCTTAAAGTGTTCATTTATAGAGAAAGTAAATAAAACTGCGTATTCTTGTTAACTCAGCTTCACAGATTAACATGTTGGTTTTACAGAGCGGTATTCTCCAAAACTGGACGAGCAGGTCCATTCCAGAACCGCTCCTGGTGAAACTGTTTTTTCACCGTTGACTTTTCAGTGACTGTTTTTAGAGCTCGTCATTCTTTCTAACTCGCTTTAGTCTCTGGCTGCTGCTTCTAGCTTCGTACCACGCCCCATGTGCACAGATCTGATTGGCTGAGGAGCGCCTTCGGTGATCTTCCAGCGCACACGATTGGTCTCTGAGTTCACTGCGCCGCAAAGCCCGTTTATCGCAATAAATAGAAAAGCTCCGCAGCAATCTAAATTCAATTATTCTCAATAGCTTATAAGTTTGGGTTCAAGTTGGACAACGTCTGGGTTCGGATCCGGGGCCACGGTCCGCCTAATAGATGGTCTAAATGGTCTAAATGAAATTATGATACAAATATCCACACATTATTATTAACTTTAAAGGGAAAACAGCTGAATAACCAATAAGAAAGTAAGAAATGAATTCCAAATCGCGAATCTCGTTATAGTGCTACAGAAACTTTGGAGCCTTTAGACGGTCAGTTGGCCTCAGCTGTGGAAACTGCACCAATGAAAGCAGAATATACCAAAATTAAGCAAGTCTGACATGAAATATTGCATGTAAATTACCCTCGTACAGGCTGAAGGGTGGGAGTGAGGCATAATATCAATACTACAGGTGGGATCAGGATAAAAAAATCAGTCCCGCATAGATCCTAGGCTCCTGTGGCCAGAAACTAACCCCTGATGACGGACTAGAGGATGCACTAGAATCCTTCTACCAAACACTGACATAACCATACGTCATATGTCATGGCATACGTTATATGCTCTCATGAATTGACAGATTATACCCCACAAACATAACAGTGTCATGTTACCTTTATTACCTGTTGTGCCGTTACATAAAGTTGATGTTGTGATGGGTAAGTAGAGTATACTATCACAGCACTTACCAGTAACAGTAACAGGACACTGGTATAATACAGAACATGTTTATAAGATGGTAAAGTCAGTGTGTCATGATTACCTCTAGTGCAAACCGTACAGCGGCCGATGAGCTATCATCTCATTGAGCACCCTGGGGGGTTACCAACTTCTGCAGGAAACCAGTAATTATAGAACATCAAAGGGCACCTATATTGTTATAGTGACTAATCAAATGCAGTGTAGACCCAAGATAAGGAGAGCTGAGGCAGTAGCCAGTTTATGTTCAGATTGAGTTACATATGTTTGTTTTTCCCTGTTATTAAACAGCAAGAGCTGCTAGACCTGTACACCCTTAACCTGCACCGCATTGACAAAGACGTCCAAAGATGCGACAGGAACTTCTGGTATTTCACCACTGCCAACTTAGAGAAACTGCGCAACATCATGTGCAGGTGAGCCTGAAGGAACGTCTTTAACACATTGAAAAGAAGGTCTCTACATTCAGCTGAATGCTGCACCGCTATCAAAGGTCCCTAAAGGCCACTTGTGCTTTTTCTTTGTTCTTGATTTCTCCTCATAGCTATGTGTGGCAGCATCTGGATATCGGCTATGTGCAAGGAATGTGTGACTTACTTGCACCCCTACTAGTTATTCTTGATGATGGTAAGTTCATACCAAGCTTTTTACAGTCTACTAATCCTTCCATTTATATTTGGACGTTGGCAAACATATGGTTTTAGCTGTAGACCACATCATGTTGGAGTTGAAATTAAATAATAAATATGAGCTCCGTGTGCTGATGTTCAGCTTTAATTAACTTTATAACTTTTTAGCTTTATTTATATTGTAAAGCAGGTGATAATACTTGGCTGCAAATCCTTTGCGGTTAATTACTGTCTGAAGTCTGGAGCCCTTGTTCCTAGGGCTTTGGCTTCAGTAAGAGAAATGCATGCTTTGAGGTGAGTTGATAGTGGATTTCTTTGCCTGTCGAACGTCTTGAGTTGCTTTCACAGTATTGCTGTTCGTTGTCCTTCTGCACACTGAAGCACCATCCAGGGGCTTGTTAAGCATTTGGCTGAACCTCAGCAGATAGTATGGTGCTACACACTTCAGGCTTCATTCTGTTGCTTTTATCAGCAATTACGTTATTAATATATACGTAAGAACTCCAAGTTCCACTGGCTGAAATACATGCTCACGCCATAGAACTACCTCCACCATGCTTCTGAGATAAGGTGACGTGCTTTGGATCATGGGCAGTTCCTTTCTTTCTCCATATTTTATTTTGGCACACATTGATCTTATACACCTATAGGCCAAGAGAACTGTTCTTGTCTGACCGCATTGTGCAAATTTGGTGTAAGGCAATTGTGCTGTGGGGTCGTTTTCAGGAGGTGGGCTCGGCCCCTTAGTTCAAGTGAAAGGAACTTTTAATGCTTTACCAGACCAAGAGATTTCATCCCCCAACTTAGTGGGAACAGTTTGAGGACGGCCCCTTACTGTTCCAACATAATTGCTCACCAGTTCACAAAGCAAGCTCCAATAAAGACATGGATGAGCGAGTTTGCTGTGGAAGTTCTGGAGTTCTGACCTTTACCTGATAGAACATCCTTGGGATGAATTAAACTGTGAGCCAGGCCTTCTCATCCAACATCAGTGTCTGACCTCACCAATGTGCTTCTGGAAGAAGAGTTAAACATTGCCATAAACTGACTCCTAAACTGTGTGGAGAGCCTTCCCAGAAGAGATAAAGCTGTTATAGCTGCCAAGGTTGGGCCGACATCATATTAAACCCTATGGATTAAACAGATGAGCAAACTTTTTTGGCGAAACAGTGTACCTTTAAATTAAATATGAACGTCTGCACTCCGAGCTCAAATATATCATTCCATTTCAACTCCACTGATGTAGTAGACAGCTAATATATCAATACCATTGCCAATGTTTAAGTATTTATGGACCTGACTGTATCTTTTAATAATACATTGATCTTCAGTTTTTGGAAACTTCTAATCTAATCTCCGCAGAGAAATCTGCTGGAAAAAATGAAATACTTGAACTTAATGTCTATTTTAACTGGAAAGAAATTCTTAGGCTGTTACACACTGCTGTACATCTTAACCTGTATCTACAGTGTGGCTCCACCTAACACTAATCCATCTGATCAAACCAATTGATGATATCTGAAGAAGTTAATGGGACTGACTGTAGCTGAAACTAAGTCCCACAAAAACATAGATCTGACCAGGACTGATAAACACTGTCCCAAACTGAAGCTTCTTCTCACTGGAGTGCTCGTATTGAGGTATTTATTTATTATTTAAGTAAAACTAAGTTATGTGAAGATACAAATGCGCACAGTTCACATGGGAACGTGGATGTATTCTACTTTTTTAGCTCCTTTGTTTTCAAAACTCATCCAGATTGTTTTCATGTGAACTTGTTAATTAAAACCTATTCAGATATCCTTACAGTGGTGGTATTAGAAACAAATATATCAACCATGACTTTATGAAGAATATTGAAAGATTAAGAGGCATTTCCTTTTAGCTTCTTTTTTATTGAGTTTTGTGACAAGGTGATAAAACAATGCAATTGGGAGAGAAAAAATAAGGGAGATACATAAAGCAAAAGATGTATACACCTAAACCCCTAATTCAACCATTTCTCAGAAACCCAAACCATTATTAGGCAGCCCCCCCCCCCCAAATAAAAGAATAAAGGAAAAAAGAAGAAGAAAAAAAGGAAAATAGAAATAAAAAATGGATTTAAAAATAAATGAATAAATTAATCAATAAAAAAAAAAAAAAAAAAAAAAAAATATATATATATATATATATATATATATATATATATATATATATATATATATATATATATATATATATATTAAAAATAATAATAATAATAATAAAAAAAATAAATAAAAACACATTCTCAAGCATAGCTACTTAATTACCTATAGTTTGTCTTAATCCTGTCTTAATGTCTATTTTATCCCCAATATAGTCAGAGGCATTTCCTTTTAAGGAAATCTGGAAAGGCACCTTTGATGATAGATTTACAAACCTGTATCTCACTTTCTGACAAGGTACTGAGTAATAATATCAGGTGAATCGTGTCTGAACGTTGTTCTCTAAGCTCTCGTTCTCACTCAGTTTCTTTGTTTTCTCTGTTAGAGGCCATGGCTTTCAGCTGCTTTACGGAGCTCATGAAAAGAATGAACCAGAACTTTCCACATGGAGGGGCAATGGACACCCACTTCGCCAACATGCGTTCCCTTATTCAGGTACGACCACGTCTTCAGCACGCGGCGTGTGTTATTGTGTGTCTACACTTTTTTCTATACTGTGCTTATTCTGTATACCCTGTAGATTCTTGACTCTGAGCTCTTTGAGCTGATGCAGCAGAACGGAGACTACACCCACTTTTACTTCTGCTACCGGTGGTTCCTGCTCGACTTCAAGAGAGGTGAGATCAGTCAGATCAGATCAGACTTACTGTGCACAAGAACATGCAACACAAGCAAATCCAAACAAGTCCAAACTGTTTTAGTTAGAGATGGACTGATCAGCGTTTTTGAGGCTGATTTCGATCGCTGGTCACCTTTCAGCGCGATCGGCCGATAGCTGATACCCATTGAGGGCGGGGCTATATGCTACGGCAGGGCTACATGTTTTACATCATATTTTTAACCAAATAATCTGTAAATAAACATAGTAAATCAAACAAATATCCCCAATACTACAATCATTCAATTTAGACCCTTAATTTAAAACTAAAAAAGCTAATTAAATAAATGCAGTAAAAACGGCAGTCATTAAACACAGACTCTGTTATTTTAAACTAAATCTGTAATCATTAAATGTAGATCTTGAATTGTTGCTGCTGTTCTGTTCGTACCAGTCAGATCTGGTCTGCATGGGTTTCTGGGTTCTTTGTTTTGTGCTAGCTGCGCGTGCTAGTTCTGCTGTTTGCTGATCCTTTGGTACTCTTAAGGCGTATCAGATTAGTAGTGTTAAATGTCTTTGGTTTCCCCAACGAGACTTTTTTACTAATTTTAAAAACACCTTGGATGAGTCTGCGTCACACACGGTAACAAACTGCCAGACAGACGATGTTTTCTATCCGCACATGCCATGAACGCAAACTGTTCTCGCGAGGCCGCTGCTTTAGTCAGTCTGTGGAAAATGGAAGGGCATGTGTTTCCACCTAGAGGTTCAGATAGGAATTGCAAGTACCTGGCCGGAGAAATACAGCTAGATGCTTACCATGGGATTCCTATGCCAGTTTATGCTCATTTTACATGATTATGACATGCATTCAATATGACTTACAGTTTAAGTTTTCTTTCCAACTTTAAGTTCTTGATCTGATTAAATCGTTCTCTGTTTGTGACCCAGATTTCATTAAACCAATCACATTTCCCAAGACTAGTCATCTCAATGTTGATAACACTGTTAATGTTAATGCTTGTGTGCCCTCCCTAAGAAATGGTGTATGATGACGTGTTCTCCGTATGGGAGACCATCTGGGCTGCCCGCACCATCTCCTCTGGGCACTTCGTGCTCTTCATTGCCTTGGCACTGGTTGAGCTGTACAGAGACATCATTCTGGAGAACAACATGGACTTCACTGACATTATTAAATTCTTCAACGGTACGGAGCCTGTCGAGCGTATTCTATTAATAGTACAAGGAGCCATGGTTGGTTGGCCATATGACCGATCGTCAACTTTCTCCTGTTTTATTTCAGAAATGGCCGAGAGACATGACGTCCCCAAGCTTCTCGTGATGGCCCGAGACCTCGTCCACAAAGTCCAGATCCTCATAGAGAACAAGTGATTCAACATCTTTCGCCATTCGCTCTCCATTGTCCAATGAAGAAGACAGCTTGTACCCTTTTTCTGCGTATTATACATTTAAACCCAGCTGTTAGACTGTATCTTCCTCTTGAGTGTAGAGGACCCTGCTGAGAGCAGGTCTCATGTCAGGTAAAAAGCAAGACTTGGCCAAAAATAACATTTCCGATGAATCCTGTATTCATAATGTATTAATAATGGCATACACACACACACACACACACACACACACACACACACACACATGTATATATATATATATATATATATATATATATATATATATATATATATATATATATATATATATATATATATATATAATGCATAACCTAAGTAATAATAAATTCTAAGTACATGCATAACACTTTATAAAGCAAGAACATATATATATTTATAAAGTCAGGTTTCATAATGCATTATAATATCTGTTCATAAGAACAATGTAGACACTAATAACTAGAACTACATATAATATTTTGTAGCTCTTTAGTACAGGCTTTAAAGCTGTTAAGGTATTAAACCCCTTTCTCACAATTCTCACATTATTATTCTAACATTTTATTTATACGTTATTCATATGAGGATCAAGTTCATCTTCAGACCTAACCAACTACCAGTGTTAATGTTACTGTAGTAACCGCATTAACACCAAAAACTTTCTAGAACATTACATCTCCATTATATATTATCTTAGCTGTTTGCATAGGTTAATGCTAAACGGCCAAAGAAACACAGAGCATCATTATTACTTACATAAATACTTACAATAGCCCTGGTCTACAGTTTTCCACAGACAGGTGGTCCTTTGTACGGACCCAGTATCTTCTTGTTCAGATTTTCTCATCCCATCTTAGTGTGAAAGCAGCTTGAGCAGACAGAATGTAGTTGCTGCAGCTGTTAAGGTGGAACCGAAAACTTCGAATAAGAGGGTGACTTTATGTCAGACACAAACTTGTTAGCACACATGTACAGGTTTTTAGAATAACCTGAATAACCTTGAGCTTCCACATAAAGGCAGTGAATCTGGTGATAGCAAGAAAAGGTAGATCTGAAACTGTGGACATAGCTACTCAGTTGTGGGGCAGTATTATTCAAGTGAACCCTCATTCAACAAGAACTGAAAAAGTTAATTTTTTATAATACATACCCTCAAATTGTTATTTAAATGTATATTTCTAAACAAAGCAGCTGTGATTGTCCATAGGCTAACATAGAACAGCTCACATGTTAAGCTTTGATTGCTAACTGCTAACTGCTAACAGTCCAGCACCTGTGGCCAACTAGCCTAGCTAGTTTAATGTTATGTAAAATATATATATACTTGTGTGTGAGATTCACACACAGAGTACACGTTAATTTAATCATTCAAAGCCACGCCAGGTCCACCAAAAATCAACCCTTTCCTCTATTTCCATATAGTACTTGCATGTAGGAAATATAACAGAATGTTGTTATAGTGTGTAAATACATTAATGTTGTGTTGGCTTTTGAACACCTATTATAACTAGGGCTGTGTATTGGCAAGAACCTGACGATACAATACGTATTGTGATACAGCGGTCACAATTCAATATATCGTGATACTGCAAGCAAAGTGATATATTGTGATTTTTCTAATCCTACTATTAAAACACACCACTATATAAACAGGTTTGTCAGTGCTTACAATAGTATTGCGCTCTTGTGCTGCGTGTTAATGTTGGAGTGGAACTGAAAATGAATTACAACACTGTCATCTAGCAGTCAGAGGTTTAAACACAGCACACAATGATTCACTGTCTGCCAGAAATCGATACTGTGTTGTTGAGAATCGATACAGTATCACGAAACAAAATATCCCGATATTTGATATTTTCAATATTTTCTTACACCTCTAATTATAACGCATTACGACACCTGACATTTATAACATGTTATGCATATAGCTGTACTATGTATATTGCTTATTTTATACATATATACAGATAACTATACTATTAAACTATAAGTACTTAGCAATTATACAAGCTTACACCACACATTAGAAATTATTATATATATCATGTAATGCTTTATGAATGTGTCTTAAATGCTTCATCAGTACAGGATTCATAGGAAGTGTTACTATCCTTTGAAAGTAATGCTGGAAAGCAATAACAGCCAATAACATCACAATAGAAAACATATATGCTTAAATCCTGATTCCAGTCCTGAAGTTTGTAATCACTGATATGTGTATAAGCAGTAAAGCTTAGAGTAAACAGATGTGTGTTGTCTCTAGAGGATGTATTAACTTTTTTAATGAAACAAAACAAAAAATAAACAAAGCATGTCATTGGATCAGGGCGCCCCAACTATATAGGATTAAACAGGTAAAAACAGCACAGCTCAGTATGAGTACAGAGCGTGATGGAAAATGCATTCAAACTATATACTAAATGTTTATCTGAAAGCACTGCTTGGTCAGTACATGCGTTGAACTTAAGAATGTATGATCTAAATATGCATTAGATATGATCTAAAATCAGCTACTACCGTCGCCACATGGTCATTTCACTGGCGCGCTCATCACACATTACAAGTACTGACCCTGGTGATGTCACAGCCATCTGTGGTTGGGAGTCCAAGGCAGCATAACTGGCCTCGCTCTCTGGGATGATCCTCCCTTAAAGCTAATGTAAGACAATGGGCAGGTAGCGTTCTCCTCTAAGTGTGTTGAACTGTACAAGAGTATCAAAGCTGTTTCAAAGAACACCATTCCCAACCAGACCGAGCATTCTGGAGTGGGAATACTGTTGATATCTTGAAAACTGTGGGACCAAATCCAGAAGAAAAACCAGAAACAGGAGAATAGAGTACCATCAGGTAATAGTAGTGTTCACAGTCAGTAATTATCAGGTTTTATTCAGCGTTTTATGATGCTGGGTGGGTTCCGGTCCATTTCAGACCACATTTGCTTGGGCCTGGGTCAGTATTAGGACTTGATTAACTTCAATTATAAGTGGACCACGTTTTGATGGCCTTGGGTTATTAGAACGTTATCAGGCTGTTTATAGGTGCTGAACTAAATTTTGGGCCTTTGGACATCAATTAACCCCCAGACTTTTTCGATTCTAAGCCTTTTTAGGATTACTGAGTAACTACCAGGACTACACTGCAAACAAGTTGGGTTATTCTTGGTCTGTTGAAGCTACTGGGCCCAGCGTTACCCAATCGTGATTACAAAATCCAGGACTGGAAACAGGGCCAAATTGGAAGACCTCTGCCATATACAATAATAACAATAGTGACGGAAGCCAAATGGAAGTTACACCAACACTGATTCTTTGAGAAGCACAAAATATTGAAATTGTGTGTGTGTTGTTTTTCCCGCTCACTGGTATCAGACTTCCCAAATGTATCGCGTGTTGCTCGTTCGTCACGGCATCAGAATATTTGCACGGAAGCTTTAGTCCGTATCAGCACACCTCTCTATTTTCAGGTATTAAAGAACTTGTATTATAGACGAAAAGACGGTGATTTTTGTAATTATTAAGCTTTGCGCCCCCAGTGACTCCGTCACTCAGTGACCTGTTGAGCTGCTACACAATTACGTACCTCACTCAGCGAAACCGACCTGACGAAACAATCTTATCGACAGTATAGCTACAATCTCGGAGATGTGTTTATTTTTTATCCGTCTTTTTTGCCTTAAGTTCCTTCGTTTAGGGACAAGTGCCGCGAGTTTGTTTGTGCTCAGCGAGTGATTATACCACGAGGCCGATTAGTAGGCTACGTCTCTGCACCAGAATGTGGGTCGACCGAAGCCATTATATGTGAGCTCATATGTTACTGTAGTCGCCATATATACCATTGCCATGAGGAGCGTGTGTGAATATGTGTGCGTGTGTGAAAATATGTGTGTGTGTGTGTGTGCATGTGCGCTCTGAACTACCAGCAACCAAAATTTTGTATGGTTGTGTCATTCTTTCAGCACTGGGTTCAGTGTGATTGTAGGAATCTGCTAAAAAAAAATCTCGTAATTCAGACCAAGTGTTTCAAGTGCCAGTGTTCTCAACACTAACCGCCACCCGTATGACAGTTCCATCTATATCTGTGCGTATTGCCATTTCTTAATAGAACGCAGTATAAAAAAATATAAATATAAATATAAATATATATATTGAATGATATGAAAAATGCAATTATTTGTGAAATGTACAAAGTGTTGTATTTGGAAGTGACAATTTATTTATGAGAACGGAAATATTAACAGATAACCCGACTACGTTAAAAGATTATACTCTACGCTTATATATTTTTATCGTAATCCATGTAACGACATAGTATATTGTCTGAAAGTTGTGCCACTAACGATAATCTGTATTGTAATATGGAATAAATGTGAACTGTGGTGAGTGCCTGCGCTTCTTTTGTTGCTTTGATATTGGTACTCCAGAACCGGACCACCAGCTATAGTGTTATGTAACTTCAGAGGAGCAGCACGAGACCTCTGACAAGAATGGACATCATGGCGGAGGCTTGAGGAAGTAAGGAAGAAAAGAAGAGTGACTAAGCAAGAGACTGGATAAGAGTGAATGTCCTATATGGTTCTTTATGGTTCTATAAACACTATATTGGCAAATTTGTTCACCCATCCAGATCATTGAATTCATTATTTCCAATCACCTCCATGGCCACAGATGTATAAAACCAAGCACCTAGTCATGCAGACTGCTTCTACACACATTAGTGAAAGAGTGGGTCGCTCTCAGGAGCTCAGTGAACTCCAGCGTGGTACCGTGATAGGACGCCACCTGTGCAACAAGTCCAGTCGTGAAGTTTCCTCACTACTAAATATTCCACAGTCGACTGTCAGTGGTGTTATAAATGACAGAGCGGGTCAGTGGAGGCTGAGGAGCGTAGTGCGCAGAGGTGGCCAACTTTCTCCAGAGTCAATCACTACAGACCTCCAAACTTCATGTGGCCTTCAGATTAGCTCAAGAACAGACCACAGAGAGCTTCATGAAATGCCATTGTGCCCAGAGTAAAGTTTGGTGGAGGGGGGATTATGGTGTGGGTTGGTTTTTAAGGAGTTGGGCTCGGCCCCTGTAGATCCAGTGAAAGGAATTCTAAATGCTTCAGCAAACCAAGAGATTGGACAATTTCATGCTCCCAACATTGTGGTAACAGTTTGGGGACGGCCCCTTCCTGTTCCAACATGACTGTCCACCAGTACACAAAGCAAGCTCCATAAAGACAATGATGAGTGAGTTTGGTGTGGAAGAACTTGACCAGCATGCACAGAGTCCTGACCTCAACCTGATAAAACACCTCTGGGATGAATTAGAGTGGAGATTGTGAGCCAGACCTTCTTGTCCAACATCAGTGTCTGACCTCACACAAGCTCTTCTGGAAGAATGGCTCAACATTCCCATAAATACACTCCTAAACCGTGTAGAGAGCCTTCCCAGAAGAGCTGAAGCTGTTATAGCTGCAAAGGTTGGGCCAACATTATATCAAACACTATGGATTAAGAATGGGATGTCACTGAAGTTCATATGTGGGTGAAAGCAGACGAGCAAATACTTTTGATGCAGTGCAGCTCACCTAATTACCTATTATTACTCTAGCTTGCAAGTGGACACGATTCTTTCTCATCTTATGTTTTGTTTTTGCTGATGTTGTTCTGTGTGGAGTGTGTATGTTCTCCCTGTGCTTGAGTGGGTTTCCTCCCGGTACTCCGGTTTCCTCCCACAGTCCAAACACATGCATGTTAGGGTAGACAAAGAAAAATGAGACATGAGGTAACCCCCCCCCCCCCCCACCCCTTCCCAAAACAGCTATTCTCTGTTGTTCCATCTCCAGTCCTTGTGGTTAGGTCATCTTCTGTGGTCTAAACGTATTCCGTCCCCTAGCCTCGCTTATCTACAGGTGAGCTGAGCTAAGTGGTTCAGCTCGGGGTCCGGGTGCTATTTAAAGGTCAAACAGTTGAAAAACATCCGTACATTGTAGTAGAGGCACTTAGATACACAAGTGAAAAATGTTATACACAAAGGATTAACAGTAAGTATACATACAAATGAGTATTGTAAGTAAGACGAGATATATTTATTAGTGATAGAAACGTATGTGAAGTAAACTATAAACTTCTCTCACAAGAGCAAACTCACAGGTTTGAATCAAGTTGTCTGGGATCCTGTTAAAGATGTGGGAGCCGAAGTTGGCTTCGTATTCCATTACAGAAAATAAGTATACTTAAAGTTCATTTTATTAAGTATACTTTATGTAGTTACTATACTAATGTCATTGTACTAGTAGTACACTTGTATATGTAATACTTTAATACTTCTTGGGACTAAATTGGCTCACTTTCTAGTTTTTAAAAGTATACTTTTAAGTACACTTTAAGTGTAAGATAGTAAACCAAGTATACAACTAGTTTACATCTTTTGTACTGCAACTACACTAAAAGTAAACTTAATGGTTTATTAATAGTTTACTAGCTTGTAAGTTTTTTTAAATGAACTTAATATTTATAATTTAGTGCTTACATTATTGTTGTACTTTAAAGTATATGACTAGGTTTAAGATTTTCTTTTCTACCTAAAATAGAACTTAACAACGTTTACTTACTCACCAGTGGACACTCGTAAAATAAACAAGACACACTCAGATTAAGAAACATATTTGTATTTTTATAAATCTTTATAAATCAAATTTTAAATAAATATTGTACTGGATGTGTTTTTGTGCAGAGCAAAAATACTTACTTCTACTTCTAAAATATACTTAGACTGTTCTATACTCAAGCATACTTAAATATAACTGTGTTTAGTACATCACTGAGAAGTACATAAAAAGTAAACTGAAAGTATACTCACTTCCTTTTAGTTTAAAAGAAGTAAACTAATGGTACATTTGAATAAACTTCTTTTTTTTAAGGGTTTACCAGCTCGTTTAGCAAATTTTCCGCCCTAGCTACATTCTAGTGCCTGTACACGCTGGAGCATTTAAGGTGGAACTGAACATTCAATTTAGAAGTTGGGGTAATAGAAACTCCAGCCTCATTTAAAGATGAACATCACTCGTAGCCTGGTTCTGTGGAAAGGGCTGACATCTCCTTCTCAGCCTGGAACAGCATTTCTCCACATAGTTCCTCATTTCTGTTGCTGTTGCTCTGTTGTCCTTGTTTCAGTGGGTTAGAACGTGAGCTGGTGTAAATACATTTTGGGGGTGTAAATATTAATAAGTCTGTTGAGCTACAGTTTATAATTTTAGAATCGGCCCCTCCCTCTATTAAATACAGGATATGTATATGAGGGAGGAATAACAGTGTTTGAGGTTCACAGTATGTCAGTTCTATGTTTAAATCATAGGTTTATTTAGCAGCACTACCCACACTTTACTGTATATCTTGTACATCTGCCCTCCTGGACTCTCTACACACTTTACTTAAATACCAATTCATGCACATGCGTATTCAATATTGTCATTATCTGCTGATACCTGCGCACCTTGCTCATATTTTATTATTGCACTGCCTTTTGATCTCTGGTTCCACGCCAGATTTTATCTTTGCCACCCCAATCGCAATGCAAGCAACGGCTATTATCTCTGAACCCATCACAAAAACACGAGTGTGAAGATATGTCCTTGCTTGATCTGACTGGCTTATACTGTAATTTCCTAATCATATTAATATTCTCACGTATTCCTGTTTCCACTTCTGAGTATTAAAGTCTCTATAGCCTGTGTCTAGGCAATTTTGTCAGCTTTGATTTAAAGTTGTACTAAAGCTTTTCACCAAACAGAGTTGTTCTATGAGTGTAATACTAAATGAATTATCTAAATTAATAATCTATCTATCTATCTATCTATCTATCTATCTATCTATCTATCTATCTATCTATCTATCTATCTATCTATCTATCTATCTATCTGAACTTTCCTTATTCAACTACTCCTATATGAATTATGAATTATGAAAATATATGTAAATTCTACTGGCACCTGTATGTTCAAATGTAGGGTGTTTTTCTGGGTCAAAACGTATTTCTATGTAAATTAAGTACACTCTTAAAAATATGCTCCTTTAAGGTGCTGTACAGAACTATTAAAGAACCAGTCTATGGTCTTCATGTCGTGTCATGTAGGCTATTTCTTTGCTCGGTTTAAGCATTCAAATAATTGTAACTTATAAAATATTTTCTGTAAATACTACTACTACTACTACTAATACTACTACTAATACTACTACTACTACTACTACTACTACTACTACTACTAATACTACTACTAATACTACTACTACTACTACTACAACTACTACTACTACTACTACTACTACTACTACTACTACTAATACTACTACTACTACTACTACTACTAATAATAATAATAATAAAAATAATAATAATAATAATACTACAACTACTACTAATAATAATAATAATACTACTACTACTACTACTACTAATAATAATACTACTACTACTACTACTACTACTAATAATAATAATAATAAAAATAGTAATAATAATACTACTACTACAACTACTACTACTACTACTACTACTACTACTAATAATAATAATAATAATAATAATAATAATAATAATAATAATAATAATAATAATAATAAGACGAAGAAGAAAAAGAAGAAGACGATAGTATTTTTATGTAATATTTATTTATAGTAAAAAATAATATTACTGCAAATAATAATCAAAGAAAAAAATCACAAATCTATAAAACATAAGATTTTTTAGTTATTTCGGGTACGTTTTTGAGGCAAAAAAATATATAATGTAATGTTTGTAAAATTATGAACAGAAACTTTAGTAAGAAATGACTTTTATTATTGAACACCGTTATTTTTCAAGACTTTTATCAGCAGCCTCTGCGTTAAACGTGTACGTCACATTTACGCGCCCGGCAGATTTCTGATCACGTGGTCAGCGCAAAGTCAAGCGAGCGTCCCGGAGATCTGAACCCGGAATGACGGATAAGCAGCGGCTGAACTCCGGAACCCGTGTAGAGCAGGAGATCTGAAGATGAACAGTGTGGGCGAGGGCTGCACGGAGCTGAAGCGGGAGTATGACCAGTGCTTTAATCGCTGGTTCGCTGAGAAGTTCCTGAAGGGAGACCGGAGTGGTGATCCCTGCACCGAGATGTTCAAGAAGTACCAGTCCTGTGTTCAGGTACATCTCTCTGAACACTAACATCTTTACTGATTCAGCGCTGTGTCTCTGGGTCTGCAGAGACCCTCAGAACGAAGCTGCTGGCTGGCCATCACCTCAGAGACGAATGAAGGACCAACCTGACTCCTGATCTCATTGGTCCAGTTAAAGGCCTAAACCGGGCTATATGCTACTCGCAGCTCAGAATAGGGCTCTAAGATCAGCTGTGTGACCCCTGCTAGGAAAAAAACAGTGCAGCCTGACTGGTCACCAGTAAAACCAGCATATGTTGTATTTTGGATGCTGGTTAGCCTGCATAACAAAGCTGACTGATCAGCTTAACTGTGATGTGTTTTCAGAAGTGATACGTAGTTCAACCCATATTTAACAGCTATTCTAACCATCATAAGTTGAAAATAGAGATTTTCCTAAGTAAACATGTGAGCTTTAGGGAGCACATTAGGTGACATTTATTCATAATGTGATAGTTTATTATTATTAATTTTTAGTAAGGCCACTAATTGATATATGAAGTCAAGTGAACATCTCCTCGGTATATTAATTTCTTCCTAATATGATTATGAAGACAATGCAGTTTTAGTAAGTCTGTGAATTAATATGTTGATGCCATGATTTACTATATTAAAGCAGAAGGTTAGTATATTGTGTCCAAAGATTAATATATTAAACCACGAGTTACTATATTAAAGCAGCAGGTTAGTATACTGTGTCCAAAGATTAATATATTAAACCACGAGTTACTATATTAAAGCAGCAGGTTAGTATATTGTGTCCAAAGATTAATATATTAAACCACGAGTTACTATATTAAAGCAGCAGGTTAGTATATTGTGTCCAAAGATTAATATATTAAACCACGAGTTACTCTATTAAAGCAGCAGGTTGGTATACTGTGTCCAAAGATTAATATATTGAACCACGAGTTACTATATTAAAGCAGCAGGTTAGTATATTGTGTCCAAAGATCAATATATTGAACCACGAGTTACTATATTAAAGCAGCAGGTTGGTATACTGTGTCCAAAGATTAATATATTGAACCACGAGTTACTAAATTAAAGCAGCAGGTTAGTATATTGTGTCCAAAGATCAATATATTGAACCACGAGTTACTATATTAAAGCAGCAGGTTGGTATACTGTGTCCAAAGATTAATATATTGAACCACGAGTTACTACATTAAAGCCGCAAGTCAGTATATTGCGTCCACAAATTAATATATCAAATGAACATCATAGAAATCCCTTCAATATATTACTTTATTCATAATGTGATTATTTTTTAAATGCAACAAATGAATATATTGATGCCCCCTTTTCTATATTAAAGCCATACATTATATTGAGTGCAAAAAATTAATATATTAAAGCCACAAGTTTATATATTGAGGCCATGTTTCTATACTGATTACATGATTTATTATAGTGAGGCCACAAATCACTATATTGACACCACAGTTTATTATCCTTTGATTTAATAGCCTAATATAGCTTTATTATAGTTGATCCTTTGATTTAATAGCCTAATATAGCTTTATTATAGTTGATCCTTTGATTTAATAGCCTAATATAGCTTTATTATAGTTGATCTTTTGATTTAATGGCCTAATATAGCTTTATTATAGTGAGGCCACCAATCACTATATTGACACCACAGTTTATTATGTTGATGCTAAAATTTACATAACCGTTACCACACATTTCAAAAAATCATATTAATATACTGATTAATATACCACAAATTTCTGATGACAAATGATCATATTGAGGCCAATAGTTAAGAGAGACCACACCTTATTAAAACGAATAAATGTCACCTTGGGGGGCTCTATAAAGCTCCAGAGACTTTGGTTATGTATGTTATATGCAAATATTAAAATAACCCACAATGTTTTATACATATTATTGTGTTAAGCTACAAGTGTAGCTTTGCTTTGCCTCAAATATGAGTTGTTCAGTTGTTAACATGGCCTGTGGTGTTCAGTGAGTTTTGATGTAAAGTGATGCAGATCTAGACTTCTTTGCAATGGTGGTGACAGGAACCAGGGATCATCATGTCCATGAAACAGACACGTCCAGATCATTTATCCAAAACATTTATCCAGCGAACCTACATGTCTGCTTCAGTCTTAGTGCGTGATGTTGATAATGGAAACATGGTGGTAAGTCTTCAAGGACTATGGGACTATTTAGACCAGTAGCAGGTCTCACAACCAAACATCAGCATGTTCTTTACTGTTTCAGGTAATAACTTGAGGTAGGAGTGCCCCACACGTACCAGTCTGTTGTGAATGTATTTAAAAACGATCAAGCCTTTCAACTCAGAGCTACCAGAAACAATGTCTCAGACATCAGGCAGAGTATTCATCACTGTTTTGGTAATCAAGTGGCTTTCAGAGGCATTAAACTCTGTGGACGCCTGGTTACTGTGACCACCACCATCACTTTGAGCAGTTGTGACCTGCCAGGTTTTTCTGGAGTGTATCACATCAACACATTCAGGCTGTTTACATATTAATCATTTAATTTAATTTTCAGCAATTTTCTGAACAATAAGCTTAAATGGGGCAGGTAAAGGTCATCCAAGATATTGTTTGGTGTCCAGAGTGTTAGAGCTGTTAGTTGTCTATGGTTTAGTGGGATCAAAGTCCATTACTTGTTATGAACACCAGTCTTGTTATGAACATCTCAGTCGACTATGTTTGGGGATAAAGTAATCTAGTATATTTTTGATGAACCATTGATTTAATAGATTTAATAGCCTAATATAGCCTTATAATAGTTGATCCTTTGATTTAATAGCCCAACATAACTTTATTATAGTTGATGAACTATTGATTTAATTGATTTAATAGCCTAATATAGCTTTATTATAGTTGATTCTTTGATTTAATGGCCTAATATAGCTTTATTATAGTTGATCCTTTGATTTAATGGCCTAATATAGCTTTATTATAGTTGATGAACCATTGATTTGATTGATTTAATAGCCTAATATAGCTTTATTATAGTGTATCCTATGATTTAATAGCCTAATATAGCCTTATTATAGTTGATCCTTTCATTTAATAGCATAATATAGCCTTTTTGTAGTTGATCCTTTGATTTAATAGCCTAATATAGCTTTATTATAGTTGATCCTTTGATTTAATAGCCTAATATAGCTTTATTATAGTTGATGAACCATTGATTTGATTGATTTAATAGCCTAATATAGCCTTATTATTTTGGATCCTTTCATTTAATAGCCTAATATAGCCTTATTGGAGTTGATCCTTTGATTTAATAGCCTAATATAGCTTTATTATAGTTGATGAACCATTGATTTGATTGATTTAATAGCCTAATATAGCCTTATTATAGTGGATCCTTTCATTTAATAGCCTAATATAGCCTTATTGGAGTTGATCCTTTGATTTAATAGCCTAATATAGCTTTATTATAGTTGATCCTTTGATTTAATAGCCTAATATAGCTTTATTATAGTTGATCTTTTGATTTAATAGTGTAATATAGCTTTATTATAGTTGATCCTTTGATTTAATGGCCTAATATAGCTTTATTATAGTTGATTCTTTGATTTAATGGCCTAATATAGCTTTATTATAGTTGATCCTTTGATGTAATAGCCTAATATAGCTTTATTATAATTGATGAACCATTGATTTGATTGATTTAATAGCCTAATATAGCCTTATTATAGTGGATCCTATGATTTAATAGCCTAATATAGCTTTATTATAGTTGATCCTTTGATTTAATAGCCTAATATAGCTTTATTATAGTTGATGAACCATTGATTTGATTGATTTAATAGCCTAATATAGCCTTATTGTAGTTGATCCTTTGATTTAATAGCCTAATATAGCTTTATTATAGTTGATCCTTTGATTTAATAGCCTAATATAGCTTTATTATAGTTGATCTTTTGATTTAATGGCCTAATATAGCTTTATTATTGTTGATCCTTTGATTTAATGGCCTAATATAGCTTTATTATAGTTGATCCTTTGATTTAATAGCCTAATATAGCTTTATTATAGTTGATTCTTTGATTTAATGGCCTAATATAGCTTTATTATAGTTGATCCTTTGATGTAATAGCCTAATATAGCTTTATTATAGTTGATGAACCATTGATTTGATTGATTTAATAGCCTAATATAGCCTTATTATAGTGGATCCTATGATTTAATAGCCTAATATAGCTTTATTATAGTTGATCCTTTGATTTAATGGCCTAATATAGCTTTATTATAGTTGATCTTTTGATTTGATGGCCTAATATAGCTTTGTTATAGTTGATTCTTTGATTTAATGGCTTAATATAGCTTTATTATAGTTGATCCTTTGATTTAATGGCCTAATATAGCTTTATTATAGTTGATTCTTTGATTTAATGGCCTAATATAGCTTTATTATAGTTGATCCTTTGATTTAATAGCCTAATATAGTTTTATTATAGTTGATTCTTTGATTTAATGGCCTAATATAGCTTTATTATAGTTGATCCTTTGATGTAATAGCCTAATATAGCTTTATTGTAGTTGATGAACCATTGATTTGATTGATTTAATAGCCTAATATAGCCTTATTATAGTGGATCATATGATTTAATAGCCTAATATAGCTTTATTATAGTTGATCCTTTGATTTAATGGCCTAATATAGCTTTATTATAGTTGATCTTTTGATTTAATGGCCTAATATAGCTTTATTATAGTTGATTCTTTGATTTAATGGCCTAATATAGCTTTATTATAGTTGATTCTTTGATTTAATGGCCTAATATAGCTTTATTATAGTTGATTCTTTGATTTAATGGCCTAATATAGCTTTATTATAGTTGATGAACCATTGATTTGATTGATTTAATAGCCTAATATAGCCTTATTATAGTGGATCCTATGATTTAATAGCCTAATATAGCTTTATTATAGTTGATCTTTTGATTTAATAGTGTAATATAGCTTTATTATAGTTCATCATTTCATTTAATAGCCTAATATAGCCTTATTCATCTGCATTTTTATTTTTTTTTACAGAAGGCCATCAAGGAAAAGGACATCCCTATTGATGGTGTGGAGTTCATGGGGCCAAATAAAGAGAAGCCTGGCAGTTGAAGGGAATTTGAAAACTGGGAGCCATCGTTCTCCTAAATATTCTCTACTGCCTGATTTATAAGGGACATCTTCCGACCTGGACCGGTGACACCGGCATCATCAGGGAGCGCCAGATTTGAAGACTTTTTTTGGGGGGTTATGGGGAAAAACTGAATGGATGGGTGACATGCTTTGTAGAAACCTGTTACTAATTTGGAATTTTGAGCAAAGTCACTGCAAACACTATAAAGGTGTTGGTTTGCTCATCTAGTCAGTAACTGGAATTGCTTGTGCAGGCAGTGTGTGTTCCTACAGTGGATAACTGGAATAATATATGAGGCTGTTGTTAACCTGCCTTTAACATGTAACTGTTTTACTGCATAAATCATTTGGTTTCATTCTTCTTTTCTTGCTTACACATTGTTAGTATATAAGAAAAAGAAAATTAGGCCGTCATATAATCCCAGTGCACCATACTGGTCTCAAGAATGACACAATGCTAAAATCTGGGAGAACATATTTATGATTCAATGCTTTAATTGAAAAAAGAAAAAAAAACACTTAGCATACATCCATTACATGATACAAAAAGGGAGGAGGGCGCACACACGCACAAAAAATTAAAAGATCTGTCTTTTATTTAAAAGAAAAAAAAGGTGTACAGATTTAGAAGATCAAATTCACACAGTGTCCCAACAGGTTTCTCAATATTAACACTTAAGGTGGACAAAAGCCAAAATGATGATGATGCCTGTTCTAAATGCTATAAAGTAAAGGCTCCCGCATTTTAGAACACCTGCACGGTCACATTCACTCTTTCTTTTTGATAGTAACAGTAATCCAGCTATTTTAACCAGAAGATGGATTCTGTTGAGACAGTTTTGTACAGTGAAGGCCATTTCCGTGTCTTAATGATGGAATGTAAATTACAAAATGAAGAATCAAAAAAAAAAAGAGAAATTATAAAAGGTAGGAACAGGTTGGGGTGTGGGGGGTGACTTCACCAGCTCTGGCATCTCTTGGCTCTTCACCGATAATGGCGTGGGGGTGGGCTGTGGTGCTGGGGTGGGGCTCGTCGAGGGGGAGGGCTATGACGAGACATATGATGTGGAGGGGAGCGGTAGCGGGCAGGTGGGGATCCTCTGCTCTGATAGGGAGGTGAATAACGCCCACGAGACCTGGATCGGGAACGTGAACGACCCCAGCTTGTGCCCCTCTCTTCCATAACTCTGATGTAGGCAGTCTCCCCCTGTAGAACAAACAGAGCAGCTGTTACAAAGACAGAAAAACAAACAACCCAGAATCAAGTCTTTAAATCATAATTATCTCTTAGTTGACCACAGCTGCACAACTGCGTCACTACTAGGGGTGGGCAACAAGACCGTGTTTACTGGTATTGTGATCAACTGAATGTTCCCCACTATATCAAATAAGCCTGAAGTATAATAAAATACATAAACACTGCTAAAATTTCAAAGCATGACATTTACTTCTCAGTTTATATACAAAAATTAAGCTGCCTGTTTCGATCTGTTGTGTCTGCGATGCCATGAAAAACACATTTACATATCTACCTACAGAGGGTATGCACTGACATCACTTTTCCACAAAGCTGCACCCCCTGAGTGGCAAAACATTCCAAAACAGGGCTGCGTATATTAGGAAAACTACAAAACCTGGAATGAAGCAAATGATTACCTGCTGGACTCAAGAGTAAAATATACATGTCTGTGGTCGGTGTGATCTTTAATGTTTCTTTATTCCAACTTCCAAATCTACAGTTATCCAACTGTCTAAACCTGTTTCATGAAGAAGTTCACCTTAAAACGAACACTGGGTTTGTCCTGGATAACTAACACTACCTGGCTGGCTGTCTAACCATCTCATGTTTGGTTGCAGAACATAAGACCAATCATGTTTTAATAAATGCTGAATAAAACTTCACAGTTCCAGAGACTCTAAACGAAAACAAAAGATGATAACTATGTAATTCATCTTGAGTCAATACAGTTTATAACTTAAGGTATGATTTCACACCCAAATCCAGCAAACCAGACACAAAATGGCAACCACTAATTCACGTTTCAGTAACTGGATTCCAGTTGTCAGCTTCTTATGCACTAGTTCCTTTTTCTACTTTCTTGTTCCACCTTAAATGGGGCTGTGATTACGTTTTGGTGCCTGAAGAGAGATAATAACTAGATAACTAGAAAAGTGCATTTCCTAAAGGAAACGTAGGATAGTTGCGCAAGGAGAAACAGAGGAGTGCGGGTGGGTATGTCAGTGGATTACAGTTCGGGGATTATGGCTATAGGTTGAACTGACCCCTACAATGTTTGGGTTCGGTAGAAAATAAATGGGACCCTGTGGGAGGAACGAGGGATGAATAAGCGACAAATACTTGAGTGTTGGTCAGTATGTCTGTGGATTAGAGGTTGGGGCTCTACCCTGAGTGAGTACAGGCAGTTTGGCGGCTGCAAGGTTAACGAAACTGCAATGTTTGGGTTCGGCAGAAAATGAATGGGACCCTATGGGAGGAGCGAGGGATAATTTTACGACAAATACACAAATGTGGGTCAGTATGTCTATGGATTAGAGTATGGGGATCTGTCCTGAGTCAGTACAGGCAGTTTGGAGGCTGTAGGTTAAATGAAACCACAAGATTTAGGCGTGTACAAAAATGAATGAAAATCTATGGGGGGGAAATCATGCATTTATCCAATCACCCAGTCAAAAAGCCATATACAATGCTGAATCACACAATTATACTGGACAATCTGGAGTTGGAACGGTGCTGATGTTTTGAAATAGTTACGTGGCAAAGATCTGGCAGAAAGAAAAAAAATGTGAAACAGTAACAGTAGATATACACTGTATTGCAATGTGCAACCATAATAATCTGATAATTCAGCAGTCTGTAAATAATTCTATTCTGATTCTATTATTACTAGAGATGTGCCGATCAGTGTTTTTGAGGCCGATTCCGATCGCCGATCACCTTTCAACGCAATCGGCCAATAGCCGATACCGATAAAGGGTGAGGCTATATGCCACGGCAGGGCTACATGTAGTTATTAGCGTCATGAAACATGAAACATGTCATGAAACATGTTCTAAACTGGTTTATTACCATTTTTAACAAGCTCATATGAAACAGCATAACAGTAAATAAACATACATCCCCAATACTGCAATCATTACATTTAGACCCTTAATTTAAAATTAAAAAAGCTAATTAAATAAATGTAGTCAAAACTGCAGTACTTAAATGCAGACTCTTGTTATTTTAAACAAAAAACTGTAATCATTAAATGTAGATCTTGTTGCTGCTGTACTTTTCGTACCGGTCAGATCTGGTCTGTGTGTTTTTTTGTTTTGTGCTAGCTGCGCGTGCTATCTCTGCTGTTTGCTGATACTCACTGTATTTAGTTGTGTGGTGTACTCTACAAGCCGTATCAGATTAGTAGCGTTAAATGTCTTTGTCTTTGATCCCTAACGAGACACGGTTAATTTTATAGATTTTAATGAGTCTGCGTCACATACGACAACAAGCTGCCAGGCAGACGCAACACAAAGGAAAACTGTTCTCGCGAGGCCGCTGCTTCAGTCAGTCTGTGGAAAATGAAAGGGTATGTGTTTCCACCTAGCGGTTCAGATAGGAATTGCAAGGACCTGGCTGGGGGGTAGTGTTTCAACGAAACGCTAGCTGTAAATACAGAAATTAGGCTCATTTGTTTAACGCCATCGATCGGCTCTCAGGATCGGCTAAATTGGAGAAATATCGGCTAATCACCGATCATAAATTTTTATTAAAAATAGGCCTATACTGATACATAGCCGATCGATCTTTCCATCTCTAATTATTACAGCTGTACAACAGCTCTTTCCTATTTAAGATGAGTTTGTGTTTTCACGACATTCACACCATATGCTAACACTGCCACTCAGTGGGCTTAACTGCAGTCAACGCAATACCGCCAATGGTGACGTCACGTACATACCCTCTGTTCAGCCTATTCCAATATATTTTATATATAAAGTAAATGTCTAAATATCACAATTACATGCTTTGCCATGTTACCCAGCCCTATTCACTAGTGCTAAAATCAAGTTTTTAACCTGGTGGGATCTGAACTCCGTCCCATCCAGTCGGCGCAGGGCATACTCCATATCTTCCCTCCTAAGGAACTCCACCACTCCCTCGCCGTCCCTTTGAACGTCAGCAAAGCATACGTCTCCTGCCTCTCTCATGTGATCTTTGAGGTCCTGCCAACTGCCAGTAGGAGGAAGGCCTGCAAGGATGAGAACTGGATTCAGATACCAAAGCCGTACGAATACAAACCTCGCAAATGGTTGTATCTCACGCTAATCTAACCCTCCAACAAATTAGCATGCAGGTACGCTATCCACATGCACCTCCCCCATCACATTAAAGACGCGAGACGTTTTGACCTACCAGTGACTATAACCCGGAACTCAGATCTGCGTGACGGAGGCCCAAACCTTCCCCTTGGTCCTCCTCCGACAGGTCCACTAAATTTGGATCCTGAGGATCGAGGATATTCCACACGCAGCTTACAGTCTCCAAATCCATATCCATTCCTTCCATAGACCGCATCCTCCGCATCCCTACGGGAAAAGAGTAAAGTGCTCCTAACTTTCTTTCTATTGAGGGACACTTGAGAAATGTCTCCTCCATGTGTTTCCTGACGTCAGTCAGTGATGGTGAAAATGAAACATCAGCCCTGGAACTCACCGTGGATCCTCAAAACGAACAAAGGCAAAGGGGATGGTGCCTCTGTTGTTCTTCAGCTCGATATCCCGAATTTTTCCATACTTGAAGAAGAGATCCTCAATGTCCCTCTCCTGCACGTCCATGGGAAGGTTCCCAACATAGATCCTCCCGTCCGACATAGCTTAAACAGGCCTAAAGCAAACCGAATGGACCGGCAGCCTTCGAGGAGATACAGGGTTCCACAGAAGGGCGTTGAAAGACAATCCCGATTCTAGTCCGTCCTCCTAAAAGCGTCTTAATTAAAACTCTAAATTCTGTGCCGAGCAGTAGTAGTAGTACATGATGAGCTCTAGCAACAAACCATAGGCCGTCCTCAAGATCTCCTCAGACTCTGAGAACAAAAGACAATCAATCAGTTGTGATTTCTGTTCATCAAACAAAATTCATCACATTCATTCTGCCGAAATGAATAACATCTGAAGCATCTGAATCTGTGCTACTTCCAGCATTTACATATCGCCGCTGTCTAAAGAAAGACATGCATTTTTATTTTTGTCAATTTTTATTTCTCTAAATCATTTGAACAAACAGGCTGCTGTTTTTATTGTGAGACAATTTATTGATGACTGGACCAAGAGAAATGCTCCAAAATGGCTTGGGAAAATTCTGGTTTCATCGACTTACATTGAAAGTAAAGACTGTCGGACCTTTGCTGTAAAGCTGCTGATTTGGAAATGCTTGTTTTTCATTGAACGGTGACAATATTTTCAATACTAATTTGTATCAAACACAACACTACTATTCCATTTTCCTGTCTACATTTAGATGGCGAAGGGCTCAGCTCTAAGCAGACTCTTCTTTACATGAATCTATTTGTGGGTTTAAACACATTACTTCCATCCGAACATTTACTGAAAAAGAAAAAGATGTAGATGTCCGATTCAGAGACGCCTCTCATCTCATAACTTGACAACACTTGCTTTGTGAAAAGTTGGTGTGTGGCTGGTCGTACGAACAAAATCTCCTTCCCCTGCCACGGTCTTGGTTGGGGTTCAGTCTATATGATGCTAGTGGGATAGCTCTTTTGCTACATGACATGCTTGACTTTCGACTCAAGTTGTTTGACTGAACTGAGAAAACTTACTTTGTACAATAGCCCACTATTAGCTATCAGAGCACAGCGCTAATGCTAGCTAGTGTAGTATGTTGTAGTGCAGGAGTGAAAGTAAAAACTAAAATAGTAAGACATATCACATATAATATTAATATAGTATTTCCAGTAAATTATTTTTGCTTTCAATAGTAGTACGTTTCACTAATCATTTGCTCACTTGAAGACTCAATAAGACAACAGATAGATCTGGATGCTTTACGTAGGGTCACTGCACCAGCTTGAAGCTGGGAAACTTTTCAATATATCATTTGCATTCCATGGCCAGCAAAGTGGACATAAATTTAGAGTACTTGATAAATGACCCAAACACTAATTCGGTTCCTGTGGTTTTGTTTGTGATGCATAAGAACAGGTGTACATGGTGGCGCAGAGAGAGCGCTCCAGGGGGGTGACATGCAAAAGAAATACTGTCAAAGCTTTAGA
This sequence comes from Megaleporinus macrocephalus, assembly GCA_021613375.1. Lineage (NCBI taxonomy): Eukaryota > Metazoa > Chordata > Actinopteri > Characiformes > Anostomidae > Megaleporinus > Megaleporinus macrocephalus. The sequence continues at coordinate 12,107,660 of CM038720.1, forward strand.
TATAATGATTCCCACACTGTGCTACAGTAAACCCAGTTAAACAGGGCTAAGTATGGTAGGTGGTCAGGGTCCTTAAAGTGCTGACAATATCCCAACCCTGACCCATGACCCAACCCTACCAAACATGCATAACAACTCATGCATCTTATCACAAAACTACATTCTGCAGCCACATTTTGGGGCCAACTGAGATCAGCAAAGCACGAGCAGAAGTCTAATCAATGCTGGGACACCTTCTGTGATGAAGACCACTTAATTAAAAGCCAAAATATTAGTAATATTCCTAATCTGTGGTTACATACTACGTGCACCAGTACTGTGACAGTCAATCTGCTACAGGGGGTCTAAGTTTGTAAAAACCTGGCAGCTGTAACAACAACAGTTAACAAAAGAGTCCAATAACTAGCGATGGCTGTACAGGGCATGTAAGAGTTTTTATTAAAGAAGTGGAAAGACCATGTTTGTTCACCAGAACTGTGCAGGTACACTGAACTGGCCAGATAACAGCTCTGTCTCTCTCTTCCTTCCTTCCTTCCTTGATAGCTAGCTAGGCTAGCTGCGTCAGTTGGCGGTATTTTTTCAGTATGAAGCACAAAAACGCGCAACGGGGTCAATAAATCACTCTTTAACAAATAACTGCATTAATACTTTGTTTAAAACTGAACCTCATATTTTCTCCCAGCCTGTGTGTCGTCTGAGCTCAGAAGCTGCGCTCGCTAGTGCACTGCTAGCTTTCCCTTTGTTAGGACAATACTGCTAGCCTAGCCTAGCCTAGCTGCTCAACATACTCGTTTTATTGGTGAACAGTGGGATTAAACACGCTGCAGCTGCACGACTGTGGCTATTTTCGTGCACTTTCGTGTAAATAAACGTGCAAAATCCTGTGAAGGGTAAAGGTGGGACATACCTGTGTGTAAACAGAAGCTCTGTTAGCCGCGCTAAAGCTAAACGACCTCCCCGCCGCTTCCTCCGGACCAGGAAGTGAGTGTTGCCCCCAGGCCCCGCCCACGGCGCCCCGCCCTCTCGCGTAATTTGTATATTAAAGAGTGTTTTCACTTTCTTTCCCCAAAACGAACCCTTTTCACTGCTTAACATATAATTCTGAAATGTATAAGTACATTAAGCTGGCTAATGTACCTTAACGGGAAAAGCTCAGTTCTGTAGAAATTTAACAATTGAGAACTGTTAATAATAGTGATGATGGTAACCAGACGTCTGATGAGTCCAGATCTCTCTAGAATAGGGGTCAGCAGTGCTATCCCAAATAAGTGCAGCATCCAAAATCGCTTACTTAGACTAGATTGGATCCAGGGCGCACTGCTTGACTAGTAAAGCCGCCGAGGTGCCGAGATGTACGACACAGAGAACTGAAAGTATATTATTATACTTTGTATATTTTGTATATATTTTTTATTATTTCTCTTTTTCTGCTGTTGTTATCTTTATCTATTGGGGAATGGAGGAACAGCAAAGTAAGAATTTCATCGTGCAGTGTAACTATCTGTTCTGCTGTACACATGACAAGAATCTTGAATCTTGAATCTTGAATCCATCTTCTCATCATTGTCCTTTTACGCAAGCTGTCAGACCACCATTGTAAAAGTCCCATTTTAAGACATTGTTTTGATGTTTCTTGTGGCAGTTTCATGCTTTTTTGCCATGTATCTCACATCCGTACTCAGACGTTATGTGGTGCTGTAGCTCGGAGAAGACAAATCATGAAGAATTAGATTATTTGTTTCCTAAAAAGAAATGTAAGTACTGCTAATCTCTGTCACAGCAGTTACTACACACACACAGCCAACTCCCTGACTGTTTTCTTCCTCAGCATCTCACCAGCTCCAGTTAAATCCATTTGGGATTGAGCTGCAGTCACATACTTCAAAATGTCTCCGATTCAGTAGATCATTCAGAGAATGTTTTTTTTTTTTCTGCTTAAAAAATACTGTGTATTCAGACACACTAGCTGTGCTCGCCCAGTGATTTTGCCTACTGTGTATTAAGGAGGTTGGTAGAGTATTTTAAACGCAGCTAAGAACTGTGTGGCTGCAGGTTTTCATCCCCGTCAAGTAGAATCGGTTTATTCTGTTCGTGTCAGGTGGAAATTTACAGAGGTATGTTCTTGCATGATTGGAATGAAAACCTGAAGACATGCTGTCACTTTGCTGATGAGACTGGCGACCCCTGCTCTTGTTTTGTAAGATTAGAGATAGAGATTAGAGATAATTTGTAAATGTACTTTAGGGCATGACAAGGCAAAATGATTGAGTGACGTATATTATGCTTTATTTGTATATATATTTGTATATATATATATACATATATGGTTTTCTGCATTAATTGATCATAAAACATGATCTGATCTACATCACAGCCTCAAGTATACAGAAACTCAATGTGCTCAACCTAAAATCACACAAACAATTATAATATTTCATGTCTACATTGACACATCCATTAAACATTCACAGTGCTGATGGAAAAAGTAAGTGAACCCTAATGCTAATCACTTCAACAAAAGGTAATTAGAGTCAGGAGTTAGCAAACCTGGAGTCCAATCAATAAAACAAGGTGTAGAGTGAGGTGTAGAGCTACTTTGACTTATAACACAATTGGCATCTGAGAGTTAGTCAGACCTACAATTAACAATTCTTGATTGTAGGTCTTTGCAGATCTTCAGCAGATGCTTCTTGTGAATAGCAAACTCAAAAAGTTTGAGTGTGTTTTATAAGTCAAAGTAGCTCTACACCTCGCTCCAATCTCATTTCATTGACTGGACACCAGGTTTACTAACTCCTGACTTTAAATAGCATTTGTTGAAGTCATTAGCATAAGGATTCTCTTACTTTTTCCACCAGCACTGTGAATGTTTAATGGATGTGTCCAATACAGACATGAAATATTATAATTGTTTGTGTGGTATTAGGTTAAACATATTATGTTTGTCTATACTTGAGACTTAGATGCAGATCAGATCACGTTTTATGACCAATTAATGCAGAAAACCAGGTAATTTCAAAGAGTTCACATACTTTTCCTGCCACTGTATATACCCCAATCAGCCAAAACATTAAACCATCTGTTTATTTCTACAATATACAATAAATCACAAGTAACATCACTGACATCAAACATAAAACGTACAATATTGTAGCCAAATTCATAAGAAATATTTTAGTATATTATAGGTATTTCAGTAAGAACTGGCATCTAAGAGTCAGTTCCTCCTCAGTTGAGATATCCGCACAAGAAAAAAATAAAAAAGATCTAATTTTTTTTCATTAACATGTCGTGTTACGGTAACACCACTGACAAAAAAACCCTGTGGCAAAATGTATTATTAATACAATACAAGCATTGAAGTCATTGTTTCACATAAACTCAATCTGTGAAGTCACTGCTGTGTTTTAGTGTGAATTTTTTAAATAAAAAAAATTTTAATTATCATGTTTTTTATGGGCTAATTCAGGAAAAGAGCACAGAACTCACAAACTTTCTCAGTCTGGGCTTGAGGTCGATGGTCAGATCCAGATTAAAATAGGTTTTTAAAGAATGTTGCTCTGCTTATCACTAACCTGAGAGTGTTGATGCGCTTCAACGAATTCCAGCAAATTGAAATGCTTGATTATATAAACATCTGGCGAGGATAGGCAAAGCATGTCTGCATATTAGAAGTTATGCAGTTTCTTGTGTTCCTCAACAGACTTTGTGTCTCCTCCATGCTCACCGCATTGAGTATGCTGTGGTTTCAGTCATTATGAGCACCTGAGTCTAAACAGCTCTGTTGGTAGAGGGAAGTAGCTCCGCCTATAAGTCAGCACATGCTCATACAAACACCCTTTCCCCGAGAGTAAGAGAGTGAGACACACACACACGTGTAGAAGAACAGGTTCCTTGAGAGTCGCTGGCAGATCGGCATCTAAATTGGGACGTGACCTGTAGCGTCTACCATGTGATGCAGGTGCAGCGTGACCAGGTTTCCTACCTTCTTTAGCAGCAAATCCACTTTTACATCAGAATGCTGGGATTTTAAGGATTCTTAATGAGCTTCTGAAGAATCTCCTCGGCAGAGCATCGTCTGTGAGCTGCCGGTTACATCAGGTAGGAAGCACTACAGTCATTTACTGTTAGCTCATAAGGTGTTCAGTGTTTAGTGGTAACTCTGGTTGCATAATGTGTAAATTCTATATAACTATATAACTACACAACTATGTTTTGTCATTATTAGAATCAAATTGTATGAACATGTATATATATATCTATATATGCTGGTGAAAGTTTTTTGTCTGAAACAAAACCTTTAACTTCAAAATAAAATTTTACAAGAGAAAGAAAAGCGACTGTACTTTGAATGTAAGTCAATGGAACCAGACGTTTGTCCTAGTAATAATAGGCCATTTCTTTTGGTCCATTTATTGTAAAATATAGACACATTTGTTACAGTTTCAGGGTTTATTTCTGACTGCAGCAAGTTTTAGACACTTAAACAACATAAATATAATACAAAATTAATAGAAAATAGTTTTTAGATTCTATTATAATTTAAAATGAACAATAAGAATTTTCCCAGAATAAACACAAACATTACTATGAATACAAAAAAAAAAAAACAACAGTAGAGACAGGCTAGTATAACTGCAGTCATCTTTCAGTACTCAGTTTGATTAATCAATATATATATTTAAAATGTATATATATATATATATATATATGTATATGTATATGTATATGTATATGTACATGCTGCCTGGGAGCACAGAGGAGAAATCTAAAACCTGGCGTTCTTCCAACAAACCCAAAATATCTCCATATTTTCAGAACACATGAAAGTCGATACAGTGTTGTGATCTGACTGTGGCAATATGCAAAAGTTTGAGATACTTGAAAAAAAAACTGTGTTTTTCTACCAAGTTCCATATTTTCAGAAAAAATGAAAATTTCTGTTGCTGTTTTTTGCTGTTTATTTGCATTTATTCTAATGTTCTATGGAGTTTATATAAACAAATCCCTTCTACCGCCAAGCAATGTATATACTGTTAATCCTTTGCGGTCACCATGCATGGCAACATACCACACTAACTTGCATATCATCCCTGTCCAAAGAAAAACAAAAAAAATCCCCAAAATAGCAACTTTACAGGAGAGAACAAAACTGTACTTTACTTTCAATGTAAGTCAATGGAACCAGAGTTTTTTCCCGCACTATTTTATAACATTTCTATTGGTCCATTCTTCAGGAAATGTTCACAAAATGTAAACGGCAGCTGTTGGGTTCAAATGATGTGGAAAAATTAAAACTGACAAGTTTTCCTTCCGACAGCGACGATATATAATGCTATCGAACAAAGCCATACAGAAGAAACACAAACTTTATTTAAAAAAATAATTTGATGTTATTTCTTTTAGGTCATTATTCATGAAATTCACACACAGTGTAAAGGGCAACATGTATTTTCAAATATATATTTAGGGTCATTCATTTGGGAACTGAAGTAGTTTCCCTCCAACCAGCTCATAATACATCCAGGACTTTTAAAGCAATTATTTTCCAAATGAATGACTTTTTATTTGGGTACTTTTTAACTTTTACACCGTACTGTATACTCAGTTGTATGAGAATGTTTGGTGGCTCAAATAATATAATAAGTTAATACTAATAAGTTAATACTCTACAGAGATACAACCTTCTGTACATATTAATGCACAATGACTGTGTTTTTGCTGAAAATAATATGTGCATTAAGCAAAGTTATTGGCACATGTTATTTTTATCTTATTGTCACATTTTTTTCTACAACAGCTGACATTTAGATTATGTGAACATTTCATAATGAATGGATCAATAGAAAAGCTCCAAAATAGCTTGGGGGAAAAAAAATCTGGTTCCATTCACTTACATTGAAGGTAAGGTATGTTTTTGGCCTCTCATGTAAAGTGGCCATTTAGATTTAAGATACTTGTTTTTTTCATTGGACAAAAATCCTCTCAATTTTTGACAATTTTCAGTTTTTTTCATTTAAACATGAGAGTTTCATGAAAAAATGGACCAATAGAAATGCTCCAGGCTACTATTTTGGAGATCCTTGTTTTTCTATGGACAGTGATGATATGACTATATATAAAATTAGTACTAATTGAATGAATGTTATTTATAATAATAATTTTAGTGAGTTTTCAAGAGAAAACAAACACTTACTGCTCTTACATTGCTGACATTTAATATAAATATATATATGGCATATTATATTCCAATATATTAACTTGTCTGCTGGCATGCAATCCACATTGTTACTTATTTCTGATAAAGGTGAAACAAATCATAAAATAGTATTAATATAGCTTCTATGTGTTATAGCTTGTACGTGTAACATGGCATTACTATGGCTTGTATGTGTTTTAGCTTGTATATATAACAAAGCATTAATATGGCTTGTATGTGATATAGCTTGTATGTGTAACATGGCATTAACATAGCTTGTAAGTGTAACATGACATTAATATTGTTTTTATGTGTTACCTCACATCTAACAAGCACTGTACAAAAGACCCCTAAACACCCTGTTTAATTATTGATTTTGGCGATAAATAAGAGCTTATTCAAATGTTCATTAAACAAATCAATGCTTGCAGCCCAGTGTGTACAGTACAGTAGTATATGTACATGAAGTATGTGTACACTTGTGTGTACAAGTTAAATACGCCCAGTCAAATTACATGTCTAAATAACACGTGCTCTACAGGGAACGCTCTTAAATATGGCCTGTCCTGCGTATTTTGGTGAAATTTCTATATAACAAACTGGAAAAATCTAAAATCTTAAATGTTGTTTGGTTTATTTCCAGTATTTTCAATTCACCCAATAAACAGCGAGTGTGTGTCTAATTGTGGAGAAGTGTGTTTGTCTGTGAATGAGTCTTTTCTGAAGGCTGTATGTCTAAATGCAAAAGTTTGGGAACTACAATTAAATTCACAATAAAAGCCATTGTTGGTTAATATTCAAAACCTTCTTCGGTCAACCTCAGACAACAGGAGCACAACATTTGTCATCTGTCAAGCTTTTGTCATTTGTTCTAGAGCCCCGTTGTGGCTGAGAGTCATTCTTACCCAGTCTTTCGTACACTCATGCAAACTCAGACTGAGATGCATGTTTCCTATCCATGTACTGTAAGTGCTCCATGTTTTCTATAGACGTGTTTGGGCTTGACTTGACTAGTTGGTTTCTGGTTGGATTTGACTTGCTGTCACATAAATCTTAAAATGGATTTTTAAAAATTGGTTCTTGGTGGAGATGTACGTGTTATATGTGTTACAGAATAGTCCCCAAAGAAAGATTCTTACTGTTACTAACACTCTAAAGCATTCAGAATACTCTATAATGCATCGTGTCCTCTAACACTTCTCCATGATGGAATTTTCTTTTTTACCCTGTAGAACTCCAAGCCACTGCAATGTACCTTTTGGATGCGTCTGATACTGAAATTCTGAAAATACATAAAAAAAATAAATATACAGATAGTAGGCCTCCCTTCTACACGTTAATCAGAGTGGTTTGATATAATACAATATTTGTACAGTGGTGGTGATGGTAACCGAATGTCTGAAGAGTTAAATGCCTCTAAAAGTTACCACATGGAAAGTTATTACATGAAATATTTGCACATATTTGGTGGTTGGCTGGTACATTGTTATATAATAAGATGCAATGGCTGTAATATTTTTTTTTTAATCCATTTATTCAGGCAAATAGTCTCTAAAGACCTGTACTGGCTACTATAATGCAGGTGCAGTGTGACTAGCATATCAACTTTACACCAGAATACTGGGATTTTAAAGCTTCTTCAGCACAGTATCGTCTTAGTCAATGCGTTCAGGTTCATTTTTGGCTTTGAATAGTGAATAAAACGACTATTTTGGTGTTGTAGACATCAATGGGTCCCATCAGCACCACCCTAAAGAAATCCATGTTTATCTACAACAAACTATTTTAAATCAAACCACTATGAATGACTTTGTTTAGAGCTTAAGATTGCAATTAAATAGAAACTAAAAGAAAAATAAACAAACAAACAGCAAAAGAATGCCATTAGAATCCTATAAACCCGCATTAAGTAGGACTCGACCGGAGCTCTGACACCTCTGTTATTGAAGCAGAGGACAGGATGAAGGTTTATTTACAAAACAGAAGCATCTCAATCTGTGATACATTGACCTTAAAACAGTACATCAGGACACCCTGCAAACCAAAACATAATAGAATGAGTAATTTTATATGAAGCTTGATGTTTCATGTATGCTTGTTAATTAAATTACTGTAACATTTCAGAGAATGCTTTAAAGGTGCTATTCTCTGTGTCGAGAAAGATGACAGAGAGAACTAAAGGAATGATAATAATAATAATAATAATAATAATAATAATAATAATAGCTAAATAATAATATATATTGAAAGTGGTAAAGCTGAATTCTAGCATGACTTTGCTATAGCAACAGAAAACACCTCATCTTTTAAGAACGTAAACAAGAGGGTGTTGTGAACCCACATGTTTACACTCATAACTAACAACTAACAACTAACTCTGTCTTTCTGTCTCCGCCTGTCTCTCTCTCTCTGTCCAATGGGAAAAATTCTGGTTCTATTGACTTACATTAAAGAATAAGAAAGTTTTTGTCCTCTCCTGTAAAGTTCCAATTCTGGAGATATATATAGGTTTGGCGATGATATATAGGTTTAATAATAATAAAAATAAACACAAATAATAATAAATCTATAAATAATAAGTAATAATAAATGCTTTAAAGGTGAACTGGAGAACTGGAGGACTCATTTAATAATAAACAGCAAAATAATTACATGTTAAAATTATTATCAAAGTTATTTTAATAACTTTAACTCGCAATGTTTGCACTAATAACTTTCCAAACTAAAGATTCTTACCAAAAGATATTGAGTTGCTCTGTATTATGTGAGATTTCCATTAAATAACTTCAAATAATCAAATCAGTTAATGCAAGATCAAGGTGCCACAGAATGCCCATTTACACCCTATGATGTGGCCCTAGACTTAAACAAGCTGTTGCTTTGTGTGCTCATAAATCCAGGTGACTGTTGGGGTTGTGATGCTAATAAAGGTGGAACTGCTCTTCTCTTCAGTCCTTCAGTCTCTTCAGTGCCAAACGCGAAATTGCCCAAGGTTTGAGAAACTCTAGAATGAAATGTGCAGAGCAAACTAACAACTTTGAACTAAAGCTGTTGAGAATCTTGACGTTGGTTTCCCATTCACCAGCTCGTTTCATGAATTTTCTGTTCCACCTCAAGTGTTGCCCCAGCTACATTCAAGTGCCTGTACAAGCTGTAGCATATAAGGTGAAACAGAACATTTGATTAAGACGCTGGCGAGTAGGAAGCAACTTTAGCCTTGTTTAAAGATAAACATCAACCTTGTACCGCTGACAGTTCTGGTTCCTCGGGAAGGGAGCGATGCTGACATCACCTTCACGGACTAGAATAGTAGCTTTCTGCACATAGTCCATTTTTGTTAGTGCTGCTCTGTTGTCGTTTTGCTGAGCTTGAACGTGAGCTGGTGTAAGCACATTTTGGGGGTGTAAATATGAATGAGTCAAGTCTGTTATGTAGCTGTCTAAGATTCTGGAACGGGCCCGACTTTTTAAGTAAATGCAGTATTTATATTTGAAGGAGGTACAACAGAGTTTAAGGTTCACGGTATGTCAGTTCAGTGTATTGGTTTCTCCCTATTTTGGTTTTCATTGCCAGTCGTTAGCAGCTATTGAGAAAACTGGGGTACCAACAATGGTTCCGCCAAAGTCTTTAATATGTTGAAAAGAGAGCCAGATTTCAGATTTCAAACAGAATGGAATGCTTTTGCCCCTGGCACTTTACTACAAAATGAACATAGCGTCCTCTCATCTATACTACTAGGACTGTTCTTTCCTACTGCCAATGAAAGTTCTTTTTCATTCACAGTTCCCTACAACGGATTCCTTTTTCCACAATGTAGAGGCTAAAAAGATTGAAACCGCATCCACTACTGTGAAAGATGAGAGCTACTCTGAGAGCTACTCTTGGATGCTTCATTACAATGCACTCTAGTATTAAAACTGTGAAAAATAGATAGATAGATAGATAGATAGATAGATAGATAGATAGATAGATAGATAGATAGATAGATAGATAGATAGATAGATAGATAGATAGATAGATAGATAGATAGATAGATAGATAGATAGATAGATAGATAGATAGATGGGCTAATAGGGTATAAAGTCCCCCAAGACTGGGCGGTGAAGCAGTGGAACTTTGTTCTTGGGAGTGATGTAGCTCCATTCAATAGCTGTGGGATGAGTTGGAGTTTGGGATGGTGCAACAGTAGATAAGTAGCATTACAGTACACCTAAGAAATCTGCACGACATCCCACATATCAACATGGACCGAAATCTCAAAGGAACATTTTTCTGAAATCTTGTGGATTATATGCTATAAAGAGTTGAGAGCAAAGGGAGTCCCTGCCCAGCATTGGTTTAGTGTTCCTAATAACATGCTTGGTGAGTGTATTCTGTGTAATAAAGTATTACACTATTATCTCAAATAAGTTGATTATACTGAATACATGCAAGGTATTCAATAAGCCCATTGGCTGTGATAATAATCTGTACAAGATATATGATATATACTCATCATTATTCAACATATTTGCTTTGTACACATGTGGCTGCTCCCCTTTAACACATCTTCAGTCAGAAATGGTTAATGGAAGCTGATTTTGAACCCAACGTGCTTTGTATTTGATGAAGTCATTTGTAACATAACACCTGCAGGCTGTGCCTGGACAATCCATAGAAAGCTCTTTCAAGGAACTTGTTTTATAACTGACGTCACACTGTGACTCAGCTTTTAGTATGTAAATAGAATACTGGCTTGGTGGGGGGAAGACCAGATCACAATGCTAGTGAAACTGTCACCTATTTAGTTTCATGACATCTCTTGGGTGTGCTCTGATGACCAGGTTCAGCGCCAATCTGTGTTTTGTCAGTACCTATTGTTTACGGCCTGATGGCCTGTAGTGATTTCTGTCCAGAAATATCTTCCATAAGAATGTTCTACGTTCAGGTCTTGTAAAGGTTATGATACCTATTTGGTTCCAATCAATAACTGCTCAACGTTTCTATTTCTACAAGAAATAGAGATTTGAATCATGTCAACTGGACTCAAGACTGAAGACTCGAGACTGAAGACTTGTGAAATTTCAGCCTGAGAAAACAGTAATCTGAATAACACAGAATCTTTCTTTTAACCTGTTAACGGTGTGGTTTAACCTGTTCTCCACTAGCTCAGGTTCAACATGGTTTCAGGTAACAGGCCTGAGAAAACAAGCAAAACTACTTAAATCTGTTTGAATAGCAAGTGTGCTAGCTCGTGTTATCTGAACTTCTCAGCTAGTCTATCAGACGATTTAAGGAATTACAAATCACTATAACCTGCAGCTGGATTAGCTATTATACTAGCTGGTATGTTAAGCATAGCTGCTTCAAGTTATTGGGCCACTTTCTTTTAAACACTGTATTTAATGTCTTTCAAACTGAAGGTATTTCTGCAATTAAAAGGCTCCTTATTTGAACCTGACAGATTTTTAGTGGGCGTTAACTTGAGTACACTGCAATGCCTGCAGCTAATAACGAGACTAAATTCTCTACAACAGACTCCAGACTTGAATGGATGTGAGGTTCCATTCAGACTTAAAAAAATGTGACCAAATTTCTGGAATGAAAACTGGGGACATTTCCAGTTTGGTGGTCAATATATAATGAAGATATACAATGTTTTACAATGATTTCCAGTTTGATGTATGTTAATTGTTGCACTATAATAAACTATGATGAAAGCCGACTGAAAAAAATTGGGTGTAACTCTGTAAACTCTATAAACAATTATACTGTAGACTGTAATGATGAGTAAATCTGTGGTAAACCATGAAACGCTCAATGAAGATAATAATAAAAGATAATTATAAAAGATTTATATTTCGTGCTTCCCACCCATAAAGGACCCAAAAAATGAAGGTTACTATGTGTAGTGGCCTAGACCGGCATGGGGCTGGAAGACATTTATCTTACCACAAAAGATTTAATGGTTATATGAGCCCATACTTCATATACATATTAATTATTTTGGCAGTAATAAAAAGACCCATGGTTACCGCCCTATAGCCAGACCCTACACACAAGCCTTGGTGTTAGTTAACTAAATAGGTATCTAATCTTTGGTACTTTCAAAGTAACCTGTACTGAATCATATTACTTTTTCACTTTTATTAACATATTATAGTAGTTTATTTCTAGTAAAGTATTCCTAAAGTATTTTAAAAGCTAATTAAACATCTTTCAGCCACACAACTTACAGCTGGATAGACATTGTAGTGAGGGCATGGTTTTGTTTTAGTTTGTTGTCCTAAAATAACAAGCATGTCAGCTCTCTATTAGATCTAAAGCTCGGGTTTATTACGAGAGACTGTTGAATGGATTTGCTGGACAGAGCTTGGAACATTTAAACTGGAACTGTAACCTGTGACCTGCTCTGAAATAGTATTCTTCATTTTGCATATTAGATATTATACTTTATTCCCATTATATATATAGACCCTGTACTCTGCAGTGTTTGAGCATAAGCACTAACTGAGCTTATAGCACATAGATAATACGTTGAAGAGTAATACATACTGTATAGTGTAATTTATTGTGTAGTGTTTATTTTCTATAATCGTTGTGTTTATTGCCTATTTGTACTGTTAACTGTAGCACTGTGTCCAGGAAAATCGACTTCATTCATCAGCCTGTTTGGTATCTAGTGTAATGACAATAAATCGAACTTTGATTTTGACTCATGTTTTGGTTAAGCTCAGGTAACGTCAGCTAATAAGCTGTGAAACCTTGACTCATCTTTTTTAAGGCTAATATTAACAAGAACTTAACTTAATAAGAATAACTTTTAAAGTAAGTATTAACTTTTGAAGTAAGTATTCATTTTTAAAGTAAGTCAATGTAATTACTGGAATGTTTTTTCCACTATACAGCTTATATATGCTGTTTAGGGAGTGTATATATCCATGTATTTCAGGCTTGGTCCTGGTTTTTAATGGCCTGTCCTGGAGCTGGAGCTGTCCCCAGAAAAGTTCTTGTTTAAACCCTTGAAATTGGCAGAAAGATCTATAAGGCAGAGCACGTCAGCGAATGTCTTGGGTTCTTTTTGTTTTGGCCAATAGCGGAAACTGCTCCATCCCACTGACCACTTCTACCATGTGCTGGCTAAGTGTTAAAGAATATAGCTGTAAAAAAACTCATCCGGTGTTGGGCAGGTGTCAAATGAGTCCACAACATTATAATGTATAATGTCTCTTCAGGACAGACGGTACCCCAGGGATTAAAGGCAGGGGTGGGTTACAGCCATTCATAAAGGACATATGTTGATAGCAACCATCTCTGTCTCTCCAGAACTGGATCCAGGCCTGTGTTTAGAGTCTGGCTATTGGGTTATAGGCACAAGCCTTAAAATACTTGATGTGATCATGAATCATGGGCTCAAACAACCACCGAATTGATTTTCTGGTAAACATATCCCAGCTTCATCTCTGCCTAAGCTGGTAGACTAAGTGACTTTTAAGACCAAACATTTGGTTACCTTACTCTTACTAGAGTAGTTTTCTTTACCCTTTATTAATTTATTTAATAATACCTTCATTTTTTGTGTAGTAAGCCTTGTAGCAATATATTAGCAGTGTTTTTACCCCTAACAATAAGCCTAAAACTAACCCTAACTCTCAGCCTGTTGAACTTTGGCTAACCACACCTACCAAGTGACCCAGATATAGAGCTCTAGGGAGGAGCCTGTATTAGAAGTTTGTGTTGTGTAATAATCCACCTCTCAGTGGATTTACATGCTTTAAACATGTATTTGGTTAGAAAAAAGCAAATATAGACCTGACGGCTCTTGTATTTACAGAAGGCCATTGCTGACACAATGCTTTTCTGTGTGGGAATGCTTATGTTACTACATGTCATGAACCGTGACAGTCATATACATTCCTGACATTTTTACCAAGATGACAAAGAGCTTAGTGTTAAATAACAGTGACAATTATGAATGGAATTTATGTACTTGAAATGGATTCACGAGGACATGTGTGACAGTTTGACAGAAGTGGAAGAAGTGTGTGAAGCCTTTACTTTATTAAAAGAAATAACTATATTAATACACCTGAGTTTCCTAAAATATACAGTGGTGTGAAAAAGTGTTTGCCCCCTTCCTAATTTCCTGATTTTTTGCATGTTTGTCACACTTAAATGTTTCGGAACATCAAACCAATTTAAATATTAGTCAAAGACAACACATGTAAACAAAAATGAAGGTGTTTTTTATTATTAAGGGAGAAAAAAAATCCAAACCTACATGGCCCTGTGTGAAAAAGTGATTGTCCTCTAAACCTAATAGCTGGTCGGGCCACCCTTAGCAGCAACAACTGCAACCAAGCATTTGCGATAACTTGCAATGAGTTTGTACAGCGTTGTGGAGGAATTTTGGCCCACTCATCTTTGCAGAATTGTTGTAATTCAGCCACATTGGAGGGTTTTTGAGCATGAACGGCCTTTTTAAGGTCATGCCACAGCATCTCAATTGGATTCAGGTTAGGACTTTGACTAGGCCACTCCAAAATCTTCATTGTGAAGGTTCACCACTGTTCCATGTCTTCGCCTTTTGTGGACAATGGCTCTCACGGTGGTTCAAAGCTTTGGAAATGGCTTTATAACCCTTTCCACACTGATAGATCTCAATCACCTTCTTTCTCAATTGTTCCTGAATTTCTTTGGATCCCGGCATGATGTGTAGCTTTTAAGGATCTTTCGGTGGACTTCACTTTGTCAGGCAGGTCCTATTTAAGTGATGTCTTGATTGAGAACAGGTGTGGCAATAATCAGGCCAGGGTGTGGCTAGAGACAGTGTACTCAGGTGTCAGAAACCACAGTATACTGTATATTTTAACAAGGTGGCAATCACTTTTTCACACAAGGTCATGTAGGTTTGGATTTTTTTCTCCCTTAATAATAAACACCTTCACTTAAAAATAGCGTTGTGTTTTTACCTGTGTTGTCTTTGACTAATATTTAAATTGGTTTGATGCAAAACATGAAAACACTTTTTCACACCACTGTACAGTCAATATTATAGTTATTTGTAAGATGCAGAAACATTGACCAGTGTCTTTCTCCAGGGGCCCTAAGGACATGCTGGTATATACCCTACATGCTGGTAGTAGTATGCTTGGTTTGGGTCTGTTTTGCTGCCAGGGCAGATTCCCATTGTTGATGGAACAATGAATTCTGAATTATACCAGTAAATTCTGAAGCACAATGGCAGGACATATGTCTCTGTGAGCTAAATCTCAGGAGAACATGGGCAAGCAATGATCTTAACCAACAGACCAAAGAACAGTTAAAGTAGAATAAAGCTAATGTTCTAGGATAGCCAAGTCAAAGTCTTGATCTAAATCCTATAATAATATTGTCGAAGGACCTGAAGTGGGCAGTTCAGGTGAGGAAACCCACCAACATCCCAGAGTTTAAGCTGTTCTGTAAAGAGGAATGGGCTTTCATTTGTTTAATTGGAGTCCCCTTATCTTCTTTTAAATCTTGTGTGAAAATGGTGATTATGTTTTAGGGATGAAGGTAAAATGCAGACCCAGGGGCGTAGCAGCAAATTCTGGGCCCTGTGTACTCTCAATGTCAGTGGGCCCCTATCCATGCCAGTACATGAGGAACGTAATTCTACCAGTCAGCAGCTCTCTCTCTCTCTCCAGAGGGGGGAGCTCGCCCTTGAATACTTTAACAACGATCTCACCTTGTCTTTGCTCATCTCTAACCTCAGGCTCATCTCCAGAAGAGCCGACCAGGACTGGCCACTGCTGCTCCTGCTGCTGCGCCAGCGCCACTGTTTGTTCTGAAACTGGTTAATGTTGACAATTAACGTTAGCCGGCTCATAACTTTCTTCATACTTACAGCCGTAAGCAGCCTGGCTGGCAACTAGCTAAGCTGACAACTTCACGTGAGCATACAAACATCAGCAGCAGCTGTCTGGAGTGGACTATGTTAACTTTAATTGGACTTTGCATAACAAGCAAATTCGGTTCACCTTTGGAAAAGAAAACCGTTAAGAGTTGCCTCCCCTCATTCTGCATTCTTTCTTTTTCCTTCCTTTCTTTCTTCTTTTGGGGCAGAATGATGTCTAGCCCCCAGTTCAGTCAATCTGGGCTCACTGACGTTACACTTGTCGCCGGTAGCTGTTGGGCAGACTAAACTGCCAGAATGTCCAATATGTTGAGAGGACTGTGACTAAAGTTCATTCCCTCAGTTGATGTTATCAATATATTTGAAATATTAACTAATAAATTATTAATTAGAGGGCCCAATTAAACACTTAAATAAAAACATCACAAAAAAAAAAAATCTGGATTTTCATGGGCCCCTCTCCCTATTCGGACCCTGGGTAGTCAGGTCCACTTTTCCCCCACTACCACGCCCATGTGCAGACCATCTGAGGGTCCTGGGGACAAATAAAAAATAAGAATAAACCAAGTAAAATCCATGCAGTCACTGGTTATAACTGATATCACATGATAATGACCGTTGCACTGAAAAGTTTTGTTGTGTCATTAGGCTTCCAGAAGTTATATTGAAGAAAGTGTGGAATCATGTCCTATCACCTCCCCAAGTCTGGTGCACAAAAGTTGGTCCTGGGGTTCCTCTTCACCTGCATCACAATGGTCCTGTACTGCTTTTCTACCCCCACTCCCCAGTCGAATATACAAAGGTATGTCATTAGACTTCTCGGAAATGTAAAGCACAGAGAAAATTTATCTGTGGCAAGAGTGTTTGAATCAGTGGGTTGACTTGCATGATTCTAGGATTCTGGAAAAAACTTTGAATTGGTGTTAAATAGTGGCTTCTCAGGACACATCAGACAGTCTGCATTTTTGTCCCAACTTAACTCGCAAAACAAAGAAATGAAGGGAAAATGTGTTTGCCTTAGGACCAGGTTGGGTACCATTGGTGTTAGAACCTTTATGTTACGTGGCCCTATCTTCTTCCATATAACTTAACTGTTAGAAGGCTCCTAAATGGTTTTGGGCTTGAATATGTGGTTCTAGGAAAAATATGTGAAGATTCCTTAAACTTTCACTTTTATAGATCTTATTTACAAGATAGTAATTTATGGAATAGTTTATTAATATGACTTTTTTATTGGTTCTCTAATGGCTTAAAAACCAAAAACACTTTTTGCACCTTAACTCTAGTCATAAATCAAAGTGACTGGACATATGGTATAATTCTGAGGATGAGTGATCACAACTCATTGCTGGGTGATTGGAACTAATGAAACTCTTCAGATCAGTGGTGAAGCACCTTCAGGATTATGCATTAATGGAGCGTTTCATGAAGCAATATCGCACAAGAACCACTTCAGGTTCCCATTCACATGCTGGTTGTTTAAATAATAATTTTTTGTAAATGAGATGAATGTGCATGAATAACTTTTTTTAAATAGTAAGAACTTGCACATACTGTTAGAACTATGTGTCCAAGACAAAAACCATCAACTGAAAGCTTATTTAGGGAAACTGGCATTGCTCCAAAAACACTTATTGCACCCTGCTATGAGTGGTGATCTAGAATTACTGCTAAAATAATGATGTTTGAATGGGTTTCCTCCGGGTACTCCAGTTTCCTTCCACAGTCCAAACACATGCATGTTAGGTTGATCGCTCACTCTAAATTGCCCATAGGTGTGAGTTTGGGTGTGAGTTGGCCATGTGATGGACAGGTGACCTGTCCATGGTGTACCCCGTCTTCGCCCCATGATGCTGGGATTGGCTCCCTGACTAGCAGGATAAAGCAAAAGCTAATGAATGAATGGACATAATAATAATAATAATAATAATAATAATAATAATAATAATAATAATAATAATAATAATAATAATAATAAGAAGAAGAAGAAGAAGAAGAAGAAGAAGAAGAAGAAGAAGAAGAAGAATAGTAATAATAATAATAATAATAATAATAATAATAATAATAATACACTTACATAGTGCATTTCAAATACCCAAAGATGAAAAAAACGCTCTTGCAATAACAATGTCATAGAAGAACCAGGTTTGGTTCCCAAAACAGCCTTTCAATTTATTTTAGTTTCTGATGCTGTTCAACAATGAGCTGCATAATTCAATATTTTCCTTGCTGTCACATACGGTCATATGCAAAAGTTTGAAGATCCTTGGTGAAATGTTTTGTTGTTTTGTAAAAAATTCTATACGCCCTCTATGGAGAACAAACTAATTTTAACAGAAATAAATAAATAAATAAATAAATAAATAAATAAATAAATAAATAAATAAATAAATAAATAACAAAAAAATTAAACATGCCATCTTTTGCCATGCCCTATTTTATGTTTCGTGTTTTTCCCTGATTAAATTCATACATAAACAGTAATAATTATGCATAATTGTGTTCCCTGTAGAGAAGGTGTTAACTTATTTTTATATGTGGATTTAACAACATGTAATTTATCCAGTGGTGCCTAAACATTTACATACAGCTGTTTCTAAGGCAACTATTTAGTTCATTAATAAACCCTTCCCTAGCTGAGGTGTAGGAAATACATTAGTATGTGCAGAAGAAGACCTCTCCAGGATCATGAAATAGTAACAGAAGTTCTAGACTATTCAATGTCCTCACAAACATTAAAATTCCACCTCTCTTATATATCCTCAGACTTCCAGTGACTCCTTCGTGTACATATCGAGCCCCTAGAATGCAAGGACAGATCTCCTACCTGTCTCGGGGCACCCGAGAGCTGAAGCGCTGCACACCGAAAGTCAACCTGATGTTCCTGAAGACCCACAAGACAGCAAGCAGCACCATCTTGAACATCCTCCTTCGCTTTGGCCAGAAGAACCGGCTGAAGTTTGCTCTCCCCGACAGTCGCAACGACTTCTTCTACCCGGGTCCCTTCGACCACCTGCAGGTGAAGGACTACAGGCCGGGAGAGTGCTTCAACATAGTTTGCAACCACATGCGCTTCAATGCACCCGAGGTGGAGGCCCTCCTTCCGCAAGACGCCTTCTTCTTCACCATCCTCAGAGACCCGGCGATGGTTTTTGAGTCGTCCTTTCACTACTACAAGAAGGTGGTGCCCCTGACCTGGTCCATCCACGAGGAGGACAAACTGAGTGCCTTTCTGAACGAGCCAGAGCGCTACTTCACCCCAGATGGGTTCAACTCCTTTTACTTCAAGAACTTGCAGCTTTTTGACCTTGGCTATGACAACAGTCTGGGGCCGGAAGATCCAGCCGTGGACCAGGCCATCCGGGCCGTTTCCGAGCGGTTCCAGCTGGTCCTGATTTCCGAGCACTTTGAGGAGTCCCTCATTCTGCTCAAGGACGCCCTCTGCTGGCAGATGGACGACTTGCTGTTTTTTAAACTCAACGCACGCAGAGGCGCCAGTGTATCCCAGCTCACGCCTGAACTGCGAGCCAAGGCCCGTGACTGGAACAGTGCGGACTGGAAGCTGTACCGTCACTTCAACGCCACCTTTTGGGCCAAGGTGGACGCCTACGGCAGGAAGCGGATGGAGCGGGACGTGCGGGAACTGCGCAGGAGGAACATGGAGATGTCGGCCATCTGCATCGACGGCGGGACGGCTGTGGAGGAGGGAGACATAAGGGACGAAAGCATGAAGCCCTGGCAGCCGCTGGGAGAGAGCTCTATTTTGGGCTACAATCTGAAGACCAACATCGACCAGAAGTACAGCGAGCTCTGCCGAAAAATGCTCACCCCTGAGATTCAGTACTTGGCAGAACTTGGAGTCAATCTGTGGATCACAAAATTATGGGGCTGGGTTAAGGGCATTTTATCATTATAGCAAAGAATGTGGCAACTTTCATTTGACCTCATGTTTCTGGAATGACTTGCTAGACTTTAACTGCACCGTATGCCTTGTTTTAGTAATAAAAGACATTTAGTATTTTTCATGCCATAATTTTGGCACAGAAATGTGCAACAGGATGTTTAATGTTGAAGTCTGTGTGTGCCCGTGTGTTGGAGGGTGTATTTGCTCCATCAGCGGTGGAAGTTCATACTGAGAAACGTCTCGTTCAAAACTTCAAAGTGAAAATATCTAATTTATATTCAAATCTCTTGTTAATAGATCAAATTTTGGGGGCAAGATATCTTCCTGCAGAACTTGATATTTAAACTGCATTGTTTTACTAGGATGCCATCCTTGGGTGGACATTTGAATTAGTTGGGTGGGCAACAACAAAAATGGTTTTATATATAATTTTATTCTATTCAAATAAATGAAGAATAAGTAAACTCTTAAAGTTTAGATTTAGATTTGATGATAAGCATTTGCATCAACTAGAGAGAAAATTGTGAGTAAAATGTGGTTGAAATCATTAGTGGGTTATAATAGAACAGAATGCAAAGGGTCAGCCAGGAGACAGTTCACAGTTCAAGGTCCAATACAATGAGCAGATGCAAGAAAAGAACATTTTTCTATGTTTTTTTTTATTATTATTTAATTAAAAGACATGCCTTATGCCCATCCCACTGACGGTGCCCATCTATATCTAGTTTATTTACAGGTAATGACTGGATGAGTCTGCATATTGCTGCTGTCCAAAGAAAAACATCTCCAAAATGGCAACTTTACAGGAGAGGCCAAAAACTGTCTTTACTTTTAATGTAAGTCAATGGAACCAGAATTTCTTGGAGCTATTTTAGAGCATTTTCGTTGCTCCATATATTATGATATTTGCATGGTATATCAGCAGGAGCTGTTGTTTTCAAGTGATGCAGAAAAATAAAAATGCCAAAAATGAGATATTGGACAGCAATAATATGCTTTTAATGTAGCACCTGTGTGCTATTTCTGCCATGCATACATCGTTCTAACATGAGGAATACTAGGTGCATGTTATAAGAAACTGGATTTGTGGAAGACAGAGGTTTGCTGCTGCTCCCATGCTAAAAGATTTATCATTGCCAAGTTACACATTGATGGGGGGGAGTTGTAGACATACTGAGAAGAGATGCTGTGGAGAAGGATTTTCTGGATCCCCGGATTGTCTGGAATACGTACAGGAGAAAATCCACCCGAGACAGAGACGTAATGAACACACTTTCTCTTCCCACATTAAAAGCAGTAGTAAGTACGCATGCAGATAAACAATAAAACCCGAAAATGGAATGCTGATGTTGGCCAACTTTACATTGGACCACTGTCGATGGTGGGTTTTTCGTGCCCCCATTTGTGGATATTTTTGGGACTCAAAAATACCCAAGACTTTTGTAACGATTTTGGATATTAATTTTGCATGAATACTTGAATACTCGTTTCTTTGAGCATACTGTTGGAGGCTTAAAGGTACCAGGCACTGATATTTAAAGAAATGTTTAAATGGTTTTACCTTTAATATGCAGCTTTGTGTTTATTTGTTTTAAATGTAAAAGGTCTTCTGTGAGTATGTATAATGTTGGATATCTTTTATAAACGTTTTAGTACAGTACCAGTCAAACGTTTTAGTAAACTACCAGTCAAACGTTTTAGTACACTACCAGCTAAACATTTTAGTACACTACCAGTCAAACGTTTTAGATACACTACCAGTCAAACGTTTTAGTACACTACCAGTCAAACGTTTTAGTACACTACCAGTCAAACGTTTTAGTACACTACCAGTCAAACGTTTTAGTAACACTACCAGTCAAACGTTTTAGTACACTACCAGCTAAACATTTTAGTAAACTACCAGCCAAACGTTTCAGTAACACTACCAGTCAAACGTTTTAGTACACTACCAGTCAAACGTTTTAGTAACACTACCAGTCAAACGTTTTAGTAAACTACCAGTCAAACGTTTTAGTACACTACCAGCTAAACATTTTAGTAAACTACCAGTCAAACGTTTCAGTAACACTACCAGTCAAACGTTTTAGATCACTACCAGTCAAACGTTTTAGTAACACTACCAGTCAAACGTTTTAGTAAACTACCAGTCAAACGTTTTAGTACACTACCAGTCAAACGTTTTAGTAAACTACCAGTCAAACGTTTTAGTAAACTACCAGTCAAACGTTTTAGATCACTACCAGCCAAACGTTTTAGATCACTACCAGTCAAACGTTTTAGATCACTACCAGTCAAACGTTTTAGATCACTACTAGTCAAACGTTTTAGATACACTACCAGTCAAACGTTTTAGATCACTACCAGCCAAACGTTTTAGTACACTACCAGTCAAACGTTTTAGATCACTACCAGCCAAACATTTTAGTAAACTACCAGTCAAACGTTTCAGTAACACTACCAGTCAAACGTTTTAGTACACTACCAGTCAAACGTTTTAGTAACACTACCAGTCAAACGTTTTAGTAACACTACCAGTCAAACGTTTTAGTAAACTACCAGTCAAACGTTTTAGTACACTACCAGTCAAACGTTTTAGTAAACTACCAGTCAAACGTTTTAGTAACACTACCAGTCAAACGTTTTAGTAAACTACCAGTCAAACGTTTTAGTACACTACCAGTCAAACGTTTTAGTAAACTACCAGTCAAACGTTTTAGTAAACTACCAGTCAAACGTTTTAGATCACTACTAGTCAAACGTTTTAGATCACTACCAGCCAAACGTTTTAGATCACTACCAGTCAAATGTTTTAGATCACTACCAGTCAAACGTTTTAGATCACTACTAGTCAAACGTTTTAGATACACTACCAGTCAAACGTTTTAGATCACTACCAGTCAAACGTTTTAGTACACTACCAGTCAAACGTTTTAGTAAACTACCAGTCAAACGTTTTAGTAAACTACCAGTCAAACGTTTTAGATCACTACCAGTCAAACGTTTTAGATCACTACTAGTCAAACGTTTTAGATCACTACCAGCCAAACGTTTTAGATCACTACTAGTCAACCGTTTTAGATACACTACCAGTCAAACGTTTTAGATCACTACCAGTCAAACGTTTTAGTACACTACCAGTCAAACGTTTTAGATCACTACCAGCCAAACGTTCTAGATCACTACCAGTCAAACATTTTAGTACACTACCAGCCAAACATTTTAGATACACTACCAGCCAAACATTTTAGTACACTACCAGTCAAACGTTTTAGTACACTACCAGTCAAACGTTTTAGTACACTACCAGCCAAAAGTTTTAGATCACTACCAGTCAAACGTTTTAGTAACACTACCAGTCAAACGTTTTAGTACACTACCAGCCAAAAGTTTTAGATCACTACCAGTCAAACGTTTTAGTAACACTACCAGTCAAACGTTTTAGTACACTACCAGTCAAACGTTTTAGTACACTACCAGCCAAAAGTTTTAGATCACTACCAGTCAAACGTTTTAGATACACTACCAGTCAAACATTTTAGATACACTACCAGCCAAACGTTTTAGATACACTACCAGCCAAACGTTTTAGTACACTACCAGTCAAATGTTTTAGAGCACTACCAGCCAAACGTTTTAGATACACTACCAGCCAAACGTTTTAGTACACTACCAGTCAAATGTTTTAGTGCACTATCAGCCAAACGTTTTAGATACACTACCAGTCAAACGTTTTAGTACACTACCAGTCAAACGTTTTAGATACACTACCAGTCAAACGTTTTAGATCACTACCAGTCAAACGTTTTAGATCACTACCAGTCAAACGTTTTATATACACTACCAGTCAAACGTTTTAGTACTCTACCAGTCAAACGTTTTAGATCACTACCAGTCAAACGTTTTAGATACACTACCAGTCAAACGTTTTAGATCACTACCAGTCAAACGTTTTAGTACACTACCAGTCAAACGTTTTAGATCACTACCAGTCAAACGTTTTAGATACACTACCAGTCAAACGTTTTAGAACTCTACCAGTCAAACGTTTTAGATCACTACCAGTCAAACGTTTTAGAACTCTACCAGTCAAACGTTTTAGATCACTACCAGTCAAACGTTTTAGTACACTACCAGTCAAACGTTTTAGATCACTACCAGTCAAACGTTTTAGATACACTACCAGTCAAACGTTTTAGTACTCTACCAGTCAAACGTTTTAGATACACTACCAGTCAAACGTTTTAGTACACTACCAGTCAAACGTTTTAGATACACTACCAGTCAAACGTTTTAGTAACACTACCAGCCAAACGTTTTAGATACACTACCAGCCAAACGTTTTAGTACACTACCAGTCAAACGTTTTAGTACACTACCAGTAAAACGTTTTAGTACACTACCAGCCAAAAGTTTTAGATCACTACCAGTCAAACGTTTTAGTACACTACCAGCCAAAAGTTTTAGATCACTACCAGTCAAACGTTTTAGTACACTACCAGCCAAACGTTTTAGTACACTACCAGCCAAAAGTTTTAGATCACTACCAGTCAAACGTTTTAGTAACACTACCAGTCAAACGTTTTAGTACACTACCAGTCAAACGTTTTAGTACACTACCAGCCAAAAGTTTTAGATCACTACCAGTCAAACGTTTTAGATACACTACCAGTCAAACATTTTAGATACACTACCAGCCAAACGTTTTAGATACACTACCAGCCAAACGTTTTAGTACACTACCAGTCAAATGTTTTAGTGCACTACCAGCCAAACGTTTTAGATACACTACCAGCCAAACGTTTTAGTACACTACCAGTCAAATGTTTTAGTGCACTACCAGCCAAACGTTTTAGATACACTACCAGTCAAACGTTTTAGTACACTACCAGTCAAACGTTTTAGATACACTACCAGTCAAACGTTTTAGATCACTACCAGTCAAACGTTTTAGATCACTACCAGTCAAACGTTTTATATACACTACCAGTCAAACGTTTTAGTACTCTACCAGTCAAACGTTTTAGATCACTACCAGTCAAACGTTTTAGATACACTACCAGTCAAACGTTTTAGATCACTACCAGTCAAACGTTTTAGTACACTACCAGTCAAACGTTTTAGATCACTACCAGTCAAACGTTTTAGATACACTACCAGTCAAACGTTTTAGAACTCTACCAGTCAAACGTTTTAGATCACTACCAGTCAAACGTTTTAGAACTCTACCAGTCAAACGTTTTAGATCACTACCAGTCAAACGTTTTAGATCACTACCAGTCAAACGTTTTAGATACACTACCAGTCAAACGTTTTAGTACTCTACCAGTCAAACGTTTTAGATACACTACCAGTCAAACGTTTTAGTACACTACCAGTCAAACGTTTTAGATACACTACCAGTCAAACGTTTTAGTAAACTACCAGTCAAACGTTTTAGATACACTACCAGACAAACGTTTTAGATCACTACCAGTCAAACGTTTTAGTACACTACCAGCCAAAAGTTTTAGATCACTACCAGTCAAACGTTTTAGTACACTACCAGCCAAACGTTTTAGTACACTACCAGTAAAACGTTTTAGTACACTACCAGCCAAACGTTTTAGTACACTACCAGCCAAACGTTTTAGATCACTACCAGTCAAACGTTTTAGTACACTACCAGCCAAAAGTTTTAGATCACTACCAGTCAAACGTTTTAGTACACTACCAGCCAAACGTTTTAGTACACTACCAGTAAAACGTTTTAGATACACTACCAGTCAAACGTTTTAGATATACTACCAGTGAAACGTTTTAGATACACTATCAGCCAAACGTTTTAAATCACTACCAGTCAAACGTTTTAGTACACTACCAGCCAAAAGTTTTAAATCACTACCAGTCAAACGTTTTAGTACACTACCAGCCAAAAGTTTTAAATCACTACCAGTCAAACGTTTTAGTACACTACCAGCCAAACGTTTTAGTACACTACCAGTAAAACGTTTTAGATACACTACCAGTCAAACGTTTTAGATACACTACCAGCCAAACGTTTTAGATACACTACCAGCCAAACGTTTTAGATCACTACCAGTCAAACGTTTTAGATACACTACCAGCCAAACGTTTTAGTAACACCACCAGCCAAATGTTTTAGTACACTACCAGTAAAACGTTTTAGTACACTACCAGCCAAACGTTTTAGATACACTACCAGCCAAACGTTTTAGTAACACCACCAGCCAAATGTTTTAGTACACTACCAGTAAAACGTTTTAGTACACTACCAGTAAAACGTTTTAGTACACTACCAGTCAAACGTTGGTAGTGATTTACTTCCCAGCGATATTATGTATATCGTCACTGTCCAAAGAAAAGCAAGTTTCTTCAAAACAGTAACTTCACAGGAGAGGACAATAACATTCTTATCTTTTAATGTAAGTTAAATGTAACGTAAAGAGGTTTTATTCTAAATGATTTTGGAGCATTTCTATTGGCCAATTTGTCATTAAAATTTAACAGGATGTTGTCTTGTTCAAATTATTTAGAAAAATTAAAATTGCCAAACATGGAAGTACATGTTTTATTATGGACAGCAATGATATGGTAACAATAGAGCGAGGAGATGATTGGTATTCAGATTGAAATAACAGCCCTAATTTAACAATGCAGAGAACAATATCCAAGAATTCCAAACTCCACACTAAACCTGAGACAGTAGCAGAATCATTACTCAGGGATTTCAGTAACTCAGATATGTGATTCAATTGCTCAGATAAAGTTGACAGAGTCAATATCCGATAAATTACATGAACCAATAGAGAACAGCACACAAGATCCTATGGCAGCAATACTGGTAATTACGCCCAATAAGGGGTCTACAGAGGAGATCTAAGAAGTATTTAACCTACAGCAGCTCTGAAGTATTTTACAATGAAATGGATTAAACCTCTAAACATAAATTATGATGTTTACCAAATGGAGCTAATAACATATTTATTAAGGTTTTAGAAATGTGTATTAACTAAGTGATGGAGCTCAGTTATGGCTCTATTAATACAGTGAAGCTTAGTTTGTTTGATTATTTATGTTCTCTGCTCTCACTTTCCATTTTCTTTCCTCCTTCCTTTGGTTTATGACATGCCTTCTCACTTATGTGGCTACTATTTTTAACTTTCAAGTGGATTTTCTCTGATGTTTGTATAGTAGTATAGTATATATAGTATCTGAAATTTGGGATATTTGGAACATGAATAAAAAATATATATGTATATCAGTGTAAAAGGAAAAGTGTCTGTATGAAAATTCTGTTGTAACACTGATTTAAAATAAATAAAAAATAATTTATAAAAGATCAGATATAAAAAAATATCTCACTCACCCCAAATGTACTCCATCACCAAAGCTTGGTGTTCAAATCGGTGGTTACATTGCTCAAACATTGGAAGTCAACAGACACCCAATTTTTTTAGCAACATCCCCAAAACTAGGCTTGTATATGGGTAAGAACATGGCGATACAATACATATTATGATACAGGGTTAATGATTTGATATATATTGTGAATATAATGACATAAATACATATATATATATATATATATAAGGATATATTGCAATTTTTAAATATAATTAGTGTTGCGCCCCTATGCTACTTGTTTATGTTGGAGAACTAGTGGTCGGGGGTTTAAATGCAACACAAAATGAAATACTGTGTCCAACAAATCTTTCAGGGTAAGATACTGCTTTAAAATCGATACTGTGCTGTTGAGAATCGATAAAGTATCACAAAACATACTATCTCTATGTTAGATATTTTCTATATTAAGACTGTAGACCTGAAGTGGTTTAGGATGCAGTATGACTTACTGTGAAGTAAAGAAATGAATGAAACTTTGCATGGATGATGTCTGAGCATGTTGAGGGAAGTTTTTGGGCTATATTTGTGGAAGAAATTTGGGTGACTATTGACGTCTACGCTTTCCTCACAGCTCCAGCTAAATGCAATAGCATAGGCATAAAGCGCTATGACCAAATGATCTAACTTGTTTAAATCACTGAGCATCACATATAGGGTTGGTTTTCTAGCCTTTAACTATATTTCTCTTTTAATTGGGAACCAGGACTAAGCTTAATCTCAGATCAGGAGCACAATGTATACTCTATCCAAAAAAATGACTGTATCATTTTTAGTTTAGGCTTAGTGGGCACACATGATAAAACCCTCTTAATGTAAGCACACATTGAGAAAAGAAGAAAGGAGACACATTATTAATACAACCTACCTCAACTGACCCTGTACTGGAGATTTAGACAGGTAGGGTGGATGCAATGCTGGATGCAAACTGCAGGTGGCAGTTTGGAGGCGGATGCTTCACCTTATATCACTGCATGTACAACTGAGAAATGTGGATTAATGGACTTCAGTGGGTGCATTTGCAGAGAAATCCCTTTACTGGAATAACCTAGTTTTTGGCTCGTACAGTCCCAACACAGGTATGATGTGACATGATCTCACTGGACAGACACAACGACAAGAATTAATGCATAAAATGGTTTATAAATACATTAACATCCAAATATCATTCTTGAAATCTCTTGTGTTTAAAAATAGCATTATTCATGACAGTAAATACAAAGCTTGAACACTGTAAACACTGTAGATGATGTAAAAAAAATATTTTGGTCCATTTGTATTTTTCTGCATTATTTGAACACGACAACTGCCGTTTGTATTGTGTGGAAAATTCAAGAAGAATGGACCAATAGAAACGCTCCAAAATAGCTTGGAAGGAAATCCGGTTCCATTGACTTGCATTAAAAGTACAGACAGTTTTTGTGCTCTCCTGTAAAGTTGCTATTTCTGAGATACTTGTTTTTCTTTGGGCTGCAATGATATTTATGTAACCCACAGGGAGAGCGGGACTATGATTGAAAAGATAATGAAGGTATTTCACAAAGCAGGGTTTCTCAGTATCTCAGTCAAGCCTGTACAATAGGAAAAAGAGCCATTCCTATTGGACAATCCATATCTTTGGGTTTAAAGGGGACCTCCACCAATTTTTCTACATTTCTGCACAGTTTACATTTACAGCCTTTGCCAGATACTCGTATCCAGAGGGACTTACAGTTTACATTTACACAGTAAGGTGAAGATAGGAGTTAGGAGTCTTACCCAAGGACTTGTTATAGTGTAGGGTGGTTACCCAGGTGGGTATAGTTAATTAAGTCAACACAGCCGTTCAGAGTGATTTGGTGTGATATGCTCTATTGCAGGGAAACTACCTGAGACAGTATTATTCACAGTGGAGGAACCAGATGTCTACCTCTAAAAACTTGCTCACAGAAAGTTACTACATTAAATGGTTAAATATACACAATGACTTATTTCTGAGACACGGTTTTATGACAATTTTGTGATCAATCTTTTAATCTTTTTTATTGTAATCAGTTTATGGTACATGGATACATGTATGGTGCTTGAAGGCAAAAAAATCAAGCCTTTTTTTCATTTTTTTGATTGATAATTTTCCCACTACATATTAAAACTTAAAATATGTGTGTAAGTTTATTGATGGTTTTAATAGTAAATCAAATGGCTATATTTGCATTGTAGGGAGGGTGAGCCCTGGTTACCATCACTGTAAAGAAATCAGAGTCATTGAGCTTCCCTGCACATGAACCAGTTTGCATCAAACCAATCTGAATGGCTTTGTGCACACTTCAAGCACTGAATTAGAAATTTTGAAAAATTGGTGGAATTCCACTTTAAGTTATCTTACTAACTGAGAAATCCTGCTTGTTGAAATGCTTTCAACATCTACGTGAATAAAACCAAATCTATCTGGAATAAAGAAAATTAATATTAATCGTCAGATGAATGAACTTGATTTATAAACTATGCAAATATGGAACTGTTTCTTGTCTGCACTGCTCAGTGGCTGGTCGGTTTCAGCCAGTAGGAGGCAAGAACAGTTACCCCCGCCCCCGCCCCATTTCCGCGCTCTCATTGGCTAGAGCTAAAGCGGGCGGACCAATCCAATGTTTCTTCGTCTCGGAACTCGGCCTTCTGATTGGTCCCTGGCGGTGCGCCCGTCGCCTACAGACGGAGGTGGAACTGGCGATCCTGCCCACCGCCGACTGTCGACTAAGCAGTCTAGCCCAGGCTGCAGTGCAGCCGTTATGGGGGGCTTGGCCCCATGCCACCCGAACTAGTCCAAATTAGCTCATTGTTGAATGTAGTTAGTCGCCAAGTGGGCGCGCTGGCGGTGGGGTCGCTGATCGACTCTCCGTGCATCTCTGTGCGGGGAGCGGTGCCCTGCCGCGGCGGGGCCGCGTTCAAACGACCGTTACTCACAGCGGCTGCTCGCCGTGCAGCTCTGCCGTGAAACTTCGGGTGAAAAGAGGACAGCAAAGGCTTTGGACTGTAAGTTCACGACAGCATACATAATAGCAGTAGACTGAAGTTAGACAGAATGGGGTTTTCCGTATTTAACTTTATTGCAGTACAAAAGTAGTAATAAAATGTTGCAGCTACTCTGTCTGTATGTAGGGCATTATTTATTCACTAACACAGGCGCTGGGTCAAATAAGGGCTGCCGAGTTCTGTTGCAAGTCAGTCGGTGGGCAAGCAAGCGAGCAGGCAGGCAGGCAGACAGACAGCACAGCTAGTCAGATTAGACGTCGGCTTGGTCGTTATTGACTGTACAAACAACTCTGAATATGGACCACCCAAGTCTAAAAAATAGTCACCCCATGTTTAAAAAAAGTCTTACTTTACTTATTTGACCAGCTCTCTACTTTCTCGTCTCTGAAGCCGCCGCCGCCGTTTTGATATAGCTAGCCAAGTTAGCTCACAGGCTAGCCGCTTCTTTGTTCGTGAATCCACCATAAAGTCGCGGCTTTAGGCGAAAACTGCCACCGCTTGAGGTGAAAAGGTGTCCCCGTTCGTGTTTTACGAGAATATATCTTCGGGAGACGTTAGCTTTAGCGTCGGGAGCTAACAGAGTTGAAAAAAAAGAAGAGCAGAAATTCCTGTCAGCCAACTGGTTTGGTTAGCTGGTATGCGGAATTCGGCTAGCAGCGGTTTTTAACGTGGCTATTTTTGCTAATTTGGTTAAATATATATGTATATATGTGTGTGCTGGTAACCGCTTTTGGCGATACTCCTATCATACAAGTCGCCAAAGTGCAAAGTTGTACCCGGTGTCTGTAACAATATGTGCCAGACAGTCTAATTTCATCAGCTGGCTAGAATGGCAGAGGCAACCAAGCAGCACAGTCGCCTCGCTGAACCCGATTTTGGGTTTTTTGCGAGAAAGGATTAAAAAATATGGTCACCAACCTCCTCGTTTCTTTCGACAAATGAATAACGTATCGTTTTGCCGTCTATTTGGAAGATTAGGCAGAAGTTGGCTTCCTATTCGCCAGTGTCTGGTTCGAATGTTCCCGTTCCACCTTAAATGGTGCAGCAGTTACACTGGTTACACTGCTGCACCATTTAAGGTGGAACGGGAACATTCGAACCAGAAGCTGGCTTCACGTTTTACAGTATCCCTTCTTCACTGGGAGGCTCGTCTTGGCTGCTGATTTGTGAGGCTCCAGCAGCTGTTGGTTGCATGGATTGCACCGTCCTAAATTTAGGCAGCAGGGATAGATGAAGTCATGCATCCGGTTTACGAAATGGCCATGTCCCCCTTTCCCTTTTTTTTTTTTGCAGGGTAGCTGTTGCAGTCCTCATCCACCCCCCCCCCCCCACACCCTATCTTAAAATGCTCAATGCACACACCAAGGGCATGCCTGAAACCTCTGCATAGTCTCCTTCAGCTCAGTTCCAGCCTTTTCATGAGCCACCCGTCTCTCTGTCTCTCTCTTTTTTTGTTTCTGGCAGTGTTCTCTCCTTTAATCCACTGCAGCGCAAGAGCTGTTTGTGCAGACAATCATGGTAAGCTTTTCCTTTTCTCCTTTTTTCTACAATCTTTTTTTTCTCATGTAATGTATTTGTTCTGTGGTTACAATATTAAGGTGTTAATACAGTTGTTGTCATCATCATCATCAGTATTGTTAGTGTAGTCATGGCAAACCTGGTGATCACCAAACAGATTCTGACAGTCTTTTCTAAATGGACCCACCAGTATGATCTGGTTGTCTGTCTATGTACACTATTGCTAGGATATACCCCTGACCAGTCTGGGTCTGCAGCTGTACCAGGTAGTGTCTGTCTTTGTATCGGCACTGGCGCTGGGCTCTGCCTCCTCGCTCAGCTGGAGCTGTGTCAGTAGGGGCGTGTTTTCCAGAATCCGTCTGCGCTGCAGCAGGCTGAGGGTTCATCGGGTTCGGGCGCGCTCACAGTGGCGGGTTGAGGCGGGAGGGGGAAATGTGACCTCGTTTGACTGGACTTGGAGGCGCTCCAAGCTGCAGTCAGGGAAGTGGAATAGAAGGGATTTGAGCAGGTGCCTGGCCCCACTATTGTGACTAAGCGTGCTCGCCTCAGAAAATGAATGCGTTCCCCTAAACCGTGCCCAATCAGCTGGCTCACTCGGGACCGTTATGCTGCATGTCGGGCCGGATGATGGAGGCACTTCCAGAACTGGATTGGATGATGATGATGATGATGATGATTATTTTTTGTATTTTTATGAAAAGATTTAAATTTGAGTCAATAAGTCTGCTTGGAAATTGTATAGTTATGCAAATGTTGTGACTAAATAATAACCCACCTGGGTGCACTGGGTATGATACGTTTGCCTATTAATAGACCCTTTTCAAACATCAAGGGTGTGAACGGAATGCATAGCTGTGATGCACACTGTTGCCAGCAGAGGTATGATGTCATTCGAGCCATGCAGCTGCATTCTGGGTTTCCATCTTCACTCATTTACCATGGTGCTGCTGTTTCTCTTCAAGGTTCCTGCTTCTGAATCAAACTAACAGGAACAATGGTGGATTCTCTGAGGTAAGTTCAATCATTTATGCTGAATGCATGGAAGGAAATTAAATGGAATTAAATCAGGCATTAGGTTGCAGTAGGCATGACTCCCGGTTAAATGGGATTCATGATTTTAGGCTTAGAATTGAAATCACACTGTTCACTTATGATTATGCAACTAAGCAATTATCCAAGAAACAATATATCTTTACTAAATCCTAATACTAATTTACTAAAAGTAAATGGAAAAGCAAAAATTTAAATATTTTGGAGCATGTAAAATAGCAGGAGTTATCACTGTGAACAGTTATTACATCTATAAACAAATGTAAATATTACCTGCATTATAAAATAATCAAATAGGTGCAAGCAATGTATGGAAAAAAACACAAGCAGTCAGGCCAACAATTAAAAACCAAACTGTAATTCTTAATGTGCTAATATGCAAATTCTAAATTGCACAGCAAAAATAGAAATGTTTTGTAATGTGCATAAAATCATGCATAAAATAACTGTAAACAACTATATATATTAATTACATTTTTAAATAATTTAAATAATTGCAGTAATCTTTAAAAAACCAGATAAATATTTTTTAAATATGATGTAAAATGGACAATTAATAATAGTCCTACTAATAGTAGTTTACTAACCAGAGCAAATCCAACTGATTGACATGTGGTCTGGCCTAAAAATCACATTTATTTTAGATGATTTTCTTCCTTCTGTCTAATGTTTACTTTGGCATCTGTATAAGTGTGTGTGTGCTACTAAATCTCCCCCCAAACCCTTAGAACTAAACTGACTGATTTTATTACTGTAGCTTTAAGATTTATATGTGTAGATGGACTTTAACCTGAATAAGTGGGGCAAACCTGCTACAGACGTAGTAGGTTTAAAAAGAAAAAGAGAAAAATTAAGGGTTTTTTTTAAAATAATTAAAAAATGTTGCAGATTTTTAACACAGATTTGTTGGGGTGTGATAAAACATGCAGAGGTGCAGCGGGAGGCAGGTTGGCCGCTGCGCAAAATTTGTTTAATACTTCATTGACGTTACAATAAAAAGGCTTCTAACTCAGTATATAGTCAGACTGTGGAACACTCTATCCTCGAACTGTTCAAGAGCACAAATTGGGCTAATGTAACCTTGTTTTATTTCTACAGCTCCCCCAGAAACAGGACAGAACGTCAGTGACAGATGCTACAGCTGTATTTTAATTATGCTCGCAGTGGCATGCAGCCCATAGCAAACAGTAATTTAGCACTTAATAATAAAGGTGGGAATCACCAAAGGCCTCATGATACAATATTATCACAATACTTCAGTCGCGATATGATATTGTGCAATTATAAACATTCTGTGTTTTCTGCTGCAAATTGTTATAAATATCCAGACATGTAATTACATGCAGATGGTGCATTTCTGATTACTTTCACCAGTGCCTTCAGCTTTGTTTTGACCAGCTTCCTCTGCTGAACTTCCCAGAATAAATCTCAGTACCATCTATTGGACTGAAAAATCAACTGATTTTATTATTCTAGTACCAGAAAGTTTCATTTCTGTTTGCAATTTATGTATTAGTATATTAATACGTGGTGCCCTTGTATTAATACTGTTCAATATTGTTATATAAAATATTGCACTGATGTGTTGTATCGATATCCCCACCCGCGCTTTACAAGCAGCAGTGGTTACGGAACATAAAACATTCTCCCATGGGTAATAAAAAAAATGGCCAGTTATCGCAGTGATGCTATTGCTATTGTGGTCTTGTAGTAATCGTTGCATCCGTATTGTGGTCTGCGGACTCTACGAAGTTGAAATGTTTTGAGTAATTGCAATGTAAGTTTGGTGGGGACCTATTCTGCTTTTCTGGGTTTTCCATTTTATTTAGTGTTTTGGAAAACCCAGATTTCAACAGTTTGTGAAGTTATAAAGCCCAAAGTACACGACAGAGGGAGAAACTCTGCTCCACAGAAACCACATTTCTCACCTGCCTGAAACGGCTTATTGGAATTCCAGCCTTTTTTCTATGTTACAAGGTGACGTTGTCTTGCAACACAATCCTGCAGCAAGCTTGGCACACCCACACACCACACAGAGTATGTCCTGCTCCAGTTTAGCTTGGGAAGGTGGATTGGGCTTATCAACTTGATCTACCTGACTTTCAGTATTGGACTCTGGCTCAAACTTGTATGGCAGAACTAACATCATTGTAAGTCCAGCCACAGTGGTGGCCAACAAATTAAAGCAGAGTAGACCAGCTGTTACCAATCATAACACAGTGGTCACATCCGGGTGTGCAGTGTAGAGAGACAGAAGGTAAACACTGATGTACACTATGAGGAACATACATGGAAACCTGCATATAAATCTGTTTTACCCCAAAAACAACAATTATGAATGTTGAAAATAGGTCCCCTTGTGCAGCCCCTAGATGTTATGGCTCATTCCTCTCTGGGCTGTCACTGTCAGTTATGTTTATAATAGCATAAGGCAATAATGGCTTTGATGATTAATAAAAGATGGATAATAAATAATAAGGAAGCTATAAAAGTATAAAAGTTCCCCTACAGTGTAACAGTCCATTAACAATGCATTGATAGGCAGATGACATGTTAAAAAAAGTTATTCTTTTGTGGTAATACTTTAAATATGGCATTTTCCTGCAGATCAGTATGCAGTTTCTAATTACACTACCACTCAAAAGTTTGGGATCACAGTGAACTGTTCTTGTTTTCAATGGAGTATTTTCCTTCCTTAACACAACAATGGACTGACGGGTCTCTAAAGAAAGTTGTTTCTTTCTGGCCATTTTGAGTCTGTCAGCAAACCATCAACTGCTGATGCTTCAGATACTAAACTAACCTAGAATATTGTTCTCCCTTTTATACTCACTTATTAGTAGAATGTTTTTCAGATGTGCATCACAATTGAGTAAGGGTGTCCTAACAACCAATTAGCCCAATAACATCCTTAACTTGGATTGGCGGGCGTACCAGGAGATTTAGACAGAGGACTGAGAATTACTGATAATAGACTATATGTAAAATATAACTCTATACAAAAATAGGCTTTAATACAAACATTTTTATTCTTTATAAATCATCTGATACACTTAAATTAATTGTGAAATGGATAATATTGTTTGTAATTTGCATGAAAATTGCATTAAATTAAATTCTTACAGTGATCTTACACTTTTGAGCGGTAGTGTATTTGCATCAAATGTCATTTGAGCTAGAAAGCACTAAACCTAGTATACAGCTGTGTGCATCATTCAAATTGCTGTTTAATAAGTGCAGATCCATTAAAAAGGTGAATGTTAGCAAGTATTAGTGACAGCCCTATTTTATTCTTATTTCTCTCAGAGTCGACAGCTGGGTCCCTGTGCTGACCGGGGCGAAGGGGAGCCACAGAGAAAAATCAACATTCCTTCCACCTGATGTAGGATAGAAATGGTCTCTCCATTAACACTGAACGAGGAAGGCGGGGGGGGGATCCCCCAGTATACTTTTTTTTTTTTCCCTAATCGTGTATATCCTTATTTTTTATGGTATGTGGTAAAGATGAATAATGACTCTGGGGATGACTTCCCCATCTGTGTGATTTAATAATATGTTAGAAATGCTTGGGACTCTAAGCCTTGATGATATGTTCATGTCCTTTGGAGGAGACGGAGTAATGCCAAATGACACAAAGCACCTCGCAACAGACCTGACAGATTGGAGCTGTACAGACCCACACGTCTGCGTTGTTTACAACCTCCACAGGTGGGCCCCCCGGGGTCGAGAAAACTTGCAGCAGCATGTCATCCACTTGTCCACTTCCCCACCAAGTAGGATCTCCTTTTTTCTCTCTCTTTTCTTTCTTTTCTTTCAGTGTTCGTACCGTTACGTTTCTTTCCGTGGACCCACCAAAGACGTTTGACTTCACACTCACCCCTACCAGTTTCCTCTTCTAAATATTTACAGTAACTTTGCGGTGGGCAAACATGTTCACAAGCCAAATAAGCTCTCTTCCAGCGCACAGCCCAACACCTACTTTCTGCCGGACCTGGATTTCATCAAATTAGGCGGTCCCACTGTTCCTGGTGCCCTCACTCATTTCCAGTCCCACCCATGCCTCCACACTACAGCAACTGATCTGTCTCCACACACTAAACTGCTGAAACAAAGCCTGTATTCTCAAACTCTACAGTATTTACTGAGGCTAAGAGTCCCCGATTTCCATGCAGTTACTAGACGCTTTGTAGTACATAGTTTTTCTTTTGTTGTTGGTGTTGTTGTTGTTTTTATTTTAGTTAATTTTTTTTTAAAACTTGCTTTGTTTAAGGTTTTTTGCTTCTTATTTTTCTTTTGCTTTGCCAGTATATTAAAGTGTAATCATGTGCGTTGTGGTATAGAAGTAGCTGTAGAAAATGCATCGTTTCCTTGTGGTAAGTGATTGAGATGCTGCCACGGATTTGAGACACTGATGAATGGTGCTATTTTGGACTTTAATCTGCTCCTTGGTAAGGTAGCTAAGATGGGTTTTTATTTCATATTTTCACGTTCAGAGAAAGTGTTGGTTCTTCGTTGTATGGTTATTGTAACTTGGTCTGGGTTGACTTTCCCCCCCCCCCCCCTGTTGTTTCTGTGTGGCTTTCTCATTGGATTTCAAAGGATGGCCGTTAACTAAAGACCACAAGGCACAGTTTTCTTTGAGGAGACGATCTTTTGCGCGAAATTAGCGATCGTGAAGACAGCGGGAGCAATCACAAAACTGCAACTAAACAATGTTTTCCCTTTAAGGTCGAGAGTCAGTACAGAGAGGGGTAGTCGCACTTCTTGGCACTAGACGTTTTGGCAATAGCGAACTAGCGAACCATATTTCAGCTCTTCCTCCTTGACGTAGTAGGGTCAAGGATCCGTCTCTAGGAATGTATTTGCACAATTCAGCGGTTAGTAACTTCAAAATCGAGTACACAGGAAATCCGAAAAGATATCACTGCATATGTAGATGTTGTCATTTTGATTTTCGTTGCGTAGTTACAGTGGGAGAAAATTTGTGCAGGTGGGGGGAGGGTGATTTCTCTTGAGGCATCTCTTTTTCTCGTGCTCCAGGTGAAAAATGCCCATTTACCCAGGGAAACAGCAATGTCTGTTGTGTCTACCCGAGGGTTAATCCGCCACGCGGGATTTGTCCCTTAACCGAATGGCCCGACTGTTCAACTGTTGCAGAGGGTAAGGGACGCTCCTGGTGGACTGCCGGAGTGGGGTTTTTTTGGCCTATGTGTGTCCACCTAACTAAGAAATCTTATTTGGTGGAATTACCCCCATGGATAGATTGGTTCAGGGTTACCAATCTGCTGCATACTCTTCACCAGCTGATAATTACTGGATGCTTCTTGGGGTTCCGCGTGGCCTGCTCACGCGACCCCACCACTCGGTACACAATCCAATCATGCTTATTTCCAAATAATGTAGCACTGATCAATGCTAGTCTAACTGGTGTTTTTAACAAATGAGTTTGTGAATTAGTTGTGTTGAGGATAGGAACCAAAAAGCTTTATATATTTATTTTTTGGGTAGTTAAGTTAGTAGCCAAGTACTGTCCTGCAGTATTTGCAGTTTTGTCTTTGCTTCCAGTTAACATATACTTTTGAACAATCCTAATTCAATGACCAACTTGAAAGCCCACATTAGTTTCTTTGTCTTCCATTTTTTTCCACTATAGTGGGGACCTTCCCAGCTTGCTCTAGACCTTCCCTAGTGCTGATGGCATATCAACAGCATGCTTCCTGCTTTTTGTTTGTTGTTTGTTTTGTTTTTGTTTTTTTCATCTTGATACTAATTCTTTTCGCGTTTCCTCACATAGATTAGGTATGCC
Source organism: Megaleporinus macrocephalus (assembly GCA_021613375.1). Lineage (NCBI taxonomy): Eukaryota > Metazoa > Chordata > Actinopteri > Characiformes > Anostomidae > Megaleporinus > Megaleporinus macrocephalus. The sequence goes on from CM038720.1 coordinate 12,146,424, forward strand.
AGCTGTCTTGTAAATAGCGAGTAGCTTAGGCAGGGTCTGATGTAGTATGTTGAGATACTATGTAATAACTATTGGTGTGTTTTAAAAAAAACAAAAAAAAACAAGTCAGCTTGTGATTGATAATGATGCACTCTGTATTGTACAAGAATTTTTTTTGGCAATTTAACCAGTAGTTGAATAAATATGCAAGGTCTTACCATCGCGTCCCTTTCTTGTTTTGTTTTGCAACAAAGTTTTGATCTGGTGTGTCAGACTTCAATGTTTTGTCTGTCTCAGATGTAAGGGGGGAAAAATGAATACCATACGCTCGGTCCAATCAAACTCTAAATCAATTTGTATGATATCCAGCTCATGCCTTGTCATATGGTAGACTTTGAGGTCTTGTGGTGTACAGTGGAACAAAAAAAGCCATAATTATGTGTCGCCTTCATTAGACAGACCTTTATGTGGCGAATTTCTGGTGGAAAGGAAACCTTTCACAGTTGTAATCACATGGAAACTGCTGAAAAGGAAATTCTAGTTGGGCAATACTTTGCCGACCTCAAACTGCTCAGGCTGCTTGGAACTCTGCAAGCCAGTTGTTTACACAGGCACCCCAGTCTCAGTTTTTCCACAGATGTTATTCGACACGTTTTGACAGTTCAGAAAATGCTGCTGTTCATAAACGTCTTTACTTAACCTTCTTTACACTGTACACACCTTTTCGGTGTTACAGGGTTAATGGGCCATGCAAAAATGAAAAATGTAACCTTCTGTTGTAAACATCCCTAATTGCTTCCTAAGACGGCCCCACGGTAGTTCTGAGGGAGATTTAAAGACCTGGAAAATCCCCCATGATGCATGCAGGCTGTTGTAGTGAAAGAACATTGATGGATAAAATGAAAAAGAATACAAAACTGTGAGGCCGAGGATGCTGTGCTGCACTGTAGAACATATAGTCCCAGTTTTGAGCTGGAATGTCGCTATACATTTTCGGAGGTGGGGGTGATCTAAGGCCTGGGCTTTGGAACATCTGCCACTGAGGACTTCTATAGATTTGAAAATAAAATTAAGGAATTGGAGCCTTCCTGCTTCTTGGTTGAAACTCTCTACCCAGTTTGACCAAAGAGGTGTAGCTTTGCCTTCTTGGTTAAAGTCTCTGTTTTTACCCAGCTTCTCAGTTTTCTCCAACTTCTTTTACTGCCACAAAAAGGTCTTTCATCACCAGTACGTTACCAGTTGTGTGTGTTAGATGCTCACGTAACATTAATGCTTTTAACCAAGTTGAGGAAGAATTAATAAGGTGTCCATTTCTCAGCTAATGGCCTTCTGGGGGTTGTTGCAGAGCCAGAGACTAAATAAAATCTGCCACTGTTAGTTCAGGTCTCGATTAAAGGGTAGCAATTGAATTTGTAAATTTGCCTGCAGAAGACACTGCGTGGGGGGCAGAGCTGTATTAATACATGATAAACAGAAAACGGAGCCTGTCCCCCAAGTCTGGTTCTCTCCTCCAAACTCTCTCTTACACAGGTGCATGTCCTAATAATAACAGAGAGGAGTAGTTAACATAATGAGGACCACACAACAAACTCAATCAAAGATATCAAAAGGTACGTTTTGCCTTCTTTTTAAGAGACAGTAGAAAGAAGCCACCCAGTTCAGTCTTGTTGTGCACCCAGTTCAGTCAGTTGGATCTGACTGTATAAAGCAGTAGTTCCCATCTCTTGATACTAAGAGCCTCTGCCCTGGGGTTCTCCCTGCTCTGACACATTAAGCCAGAACATGCAGATCAGTGGTACTTCAGGACCAAGGTTGTTGACTACTGGTGTAATGCAGTGGTGTCCATCTCTGCTGCTGAACATCATCTTGCCTACATAAATTAGAAATTAGACATTAGATCACTAGCAGGAAAATGGATAAGCACTGGATTTGAGTGCAAAATCATGATCAACTAAGATTGGAACTGGAGAACAGTAGATGTTCTCAAGTAGGGTTATCTAACTTTGAGCAGGGGTTCTCAACAGTCTTGGGGAAGCAGCGTTTGAAAACACATTATGCCTTTCATGAGTTGGATCAGTTGTATCGGGGCAGGGAATACAATGCAGGGATCCCCAAGGCTTGATGTGAGAACCCTTGCTCAACTTTGGGTAACCCTGCCCGCAAAGATCCAATGTTCTCCAACCTTTTCCAGCCTTAGTCCCTGGTCTGAAGTGTACTGTCCTCAGCCTGGGAGGCCAGTATACTAGTTCTCAGACAGTGTGCTCCTCAAGACCTACTTTCCTGTAGACTTCAGCGGAAGCCCTAATCAACTCCTGATGCAAAGTGAAGGCTGCAGCCAAAGTAGAGGCTTCTCTTTAGTGCTCAATCACACGTTTAAGACAGCCACATGAGAATATTTCAGGAAAAAATTCTGGTCTAGCAGCATCTGGTTTGGGCGGCATTTTAAATATTGTGCTGCATGTGAAGGATTGTGAAGGATTGTACCTTCTGGGTACTAAAGGACCCAAAAGATACACCAGAAATGAAGCCACATTCCAAATACCCTACAAAACAATACAGACTTCAGTACGTAACGGCTGAGAAACACATCCTTCACTCGGCTGGATCCTTGGATTTGAGACATGGCTGTTGCCCTGAGAAGTCCTTGCATCAGGTGTTGCCTTTGGGTTCAAGGTGAAACCTGCAGAAGGTAGATCTCTGAGAAGAAAGCTGATAATCACCGGAAGGTTGCCGGTTCAAATGCCAGGACTGACTGCATACTTCAGGTTGTGCCCTTGGGCAAGGCACCAAATCCCACTATTGATCCCAGGTGGCGCCACTCTGCTGCTCCCAGGTTGGGCTGGGTTAAGCAAAAAAAAGAAAAGAAAAGAAAAAACGACCCATGTCCATTCCTAAATGGATCAATAAATTGTAACTTAACTCTTCATTTCCCTTCATCTTGCTTTCCTGTTTCCAGTCCCGGTGGTCCACTGGTATTTTCCCTGCTCTAATGCACCTGATTCATACAATGAAAGGTTTTATAAATAGCTGAGGACCAGAACAGTGGAGATGGTTTGTATTTGGAGCAGGGATAACACAAAAATCTTAAATGCTGCACCACCAGATTTGGAAGGCATGTAGTGCTGCTTTAACTGCAACAGCCAGAACATGCACAAAGCCCTTCAAGACAATACGAGCAATGAGCATTCTGTTCGCTAATTTGATAACATGTCTCCTCACAGGAAGAGACGGTATCCTGTTTATACGAGGGCCTGCGCTGGAGGTTGTTGTCCTCAAGAGCCCACAGGATGTTTCCAGGTCACCAAACGCAGATAAAATTGTTTTCATTCCCAAATGTATTTATTGAGAGGAACGCTGTTCTGGAAAACAGGGTTAAACTTGGACTCGGCTACGTCGAGACCATCTGTAAACCGTTACAGCTTCAAGGTTTATGACTCGAAAGAAAAAAAGAAAGTATGGCAAGCGTAGATAATATGCCCAAGAAAGGCTGTGCGATGCAAATGCTGTTCTTCGAAGGTTGGATTATAGGGCCATGGGGGAAGGCCAGATTTGCTTTTGATCAGTCATGCAATATCACAAGCTCCACATGTGGGGAAAAAAAAAAAAAAAAGAATCCTGCCCAACGCACAAAGCAAAGTTTCACAGCCCCACTGGCCAAGCCCCCACCCTCCTCTCCACTCCTTCAAAATCTTTCGAGGTGAGCGAGTGCATCTGGCATACTTTTTTTCTTGGCAGTCTGCCATGACACACAGAACTCCAACGCTTATATAGCTGTGCTGCAGATGTAGGCAGTGAGGTATGGCCAGGGACGGCCAGAGGTGCTGGACCGACGGGGAACCGCTGCGATCTCCAGGCAAGACGGCATCACCGGCTGTCGTTCTAGACACCTTCTTTCAATCTCGTCGAAAATCTTGAACTTTCACTTTGCCAGACCAAACATGTTCCTGAGACTGAAGGATGTTGAGCTGGGGTTGAGACGAGGACAAAGCTTGCACAAAAGTAAACAGCATCTGAGACAACTTACTGAAACAAAGCTTAACCGCCACACAGTGAGTGAGCAATATCAATGCCTTGTGATGATGAGGCTGAGATTAAGTTACTTGCCTAATAGATATGAACATGTTAGCTCTTGTGTTCATTGGTTATAACTGCATAGTAGCCTCTACTTTCAATATGAGACTAATATTTAGGGCTTTAAGACTGAGCCCAGTATGTCTAACCACAAATTATAACACTGTGGGGCTCCAGCGGTTGCCTTATGGGATCGAAAGACTCTATAGCTTGTAGATGAGTTGATGTTTTCTTCTGCCTCTATCTCTGCAATTCAAGATTACAGCATGGTGAAACCTCAGGCTAGCATCCAAAATCCACTCAGTTCATTAGGGTCTTGCAGGGTCTTCTGTTTAAACATACAGGATTTGGACAATGAAACTGAAACACCTGGTTTTAGACCACAATCATTTATTAGTATGGTGTAGGGCCTCCTTTTGTGGCCAATACAGCATCAATTCGTCTTGGGAATGACATATACAAGTCCTGCACAGTGGTCAGAGGGATTTGAAGCCATTCTTCTTGCAGGATAGTGGTCAGGTCACTACGTGATGCTGGTGGAGGAAAACGTTTCCTGACTCGCTCCTCCAAAACACCCCAAAGTGGCTCAATATTATTTAGATCAGGTGACTGTACAGGCCATGGGAGATGTTCAACCTCACTTTCATGTTCATCAAACCAATCTTTCACCAGTCTCGCTGTGTGTATTGGTGCATTGTCATCCTGATACACGGCACCGCCTTCAGGATACAATGTTTGAACCACTGGTCCTCCAGAATGGTTCGGTAGTCCTTGGCAGTGACGCGCCCATCTAGCACAAGTATTTGGCCAAGGGAATTCCATGATATGGCAGCCCAAACCATCACTGATCCACCCCCATGCTTCTCTCTGGGCATGCAACAGTCTGGGTGGTACGCTTCTTTGGGGCTTCTCCACACCGTAACTCTCCCGGATGTGGGGAAAACAGTAAAGGTGGACTCATCAAAGAACAATACATGTTTCACATTGTCCACAGCCCAAGATTTGCGCTCCTTGCACCATTGAAACCGATGTTTGGCATTGGCACGAGTGACCAAAGGTTTGGCTATAGCAGCCCGGCCGTGTATATTGACCCTGTGGAGCTCCTGATGGACAGTTCTGGTGGAAACAGGAAGCTGAGGTGCACATTTAATTCTGCTGTGATTTGGGCAGCCGTGGTTTTATGTTTTTTGGATACAATCCGGGTTAGAACCCCAACATCCCTTTCAGACAGCTTCCTTTTGCATCCACAGTTAATCCTGTTGGATGTGGTTAGTCCTTCTTGGTGGTTTGCTGACATTACCCTGGATACCGTGGCTCTTGATACATCACAAGATGCGCCAGCAAGACGTGCACCAACTCTTTTGAACTCTGGTATGTCCCATAATATTGTGTTATTGCAATATTTTGAGCTAAACTGTGCTCTTACCTGCTAACTGAACTTCACACTCTGCTCTTACTGGTGCAATGTGCAGTTAATGAAGATTGGCCACCAGACTGGTCCAATTTAGCCATGAAACCTCCCACACTTAAATGACAGGTGTTTCAGTTTCATTGTCCAACCCCTGTACATACACAATGCAGTTCATGAATGTAGGTTTAGTGTAACACTCTGTGTTCCACTCAAACACATCGCTAACTGAAAAACTGAAATGACTCCTTATATGAGAGAGTTCGGATCTCTGGTAAGAGACATATAGCTGTTTCCTGTATTTGCGCGCATCCTCTCAAAGCCCATTGAATTAGACAGCGTCTGCTAAAGAGCACTTAGGGCACAGTCCGAGAGGAGTACAATCATTGTTCCATTAAGCCAGATAGATATATAATAGTCAGTTCCTGGGCTCCCTCTACTGGTAGTAAACAGTACGAGGGAAATCAAGAGGACTCAGAAACGCAAACCAGCTGTCGACAGGGATTTTTATTGACAAGAATTGAGTCTCCAGCTCAGCTACAGTAAACCATGTTCAGTGAATTGTCTTAACAGCAAAGAAAGACGAGACCGGGTAACTGTGCAAAAACAATACATAGGAACGCAGCAGCAAACTTTCCTACAGCAGAGAGTCGTTCTAACATTTGAGGACAAAAATGTGGTAATACAAGCTCGTTCCACGATCATATCCACATGTAAGATAATGCGTCTGAGAATATTTAATACTGTATAAAATTCAAAACCGGCGTTGTCAGGTGTCAACAATGCCAATGTCGTGAAGACTGTGCGGAGTGTGCTATACAAATGGTCCGTTATCCTTCATTTGATTGTCAGATTTGATGAATGGTTTGGAGAAAGACTGTCGATCGGTTGTAAAGATGCTAGCAGACGTATGGACGAGACTCTGAGACCCCAGTGCCTTATTTCCCGAGTCTTTACAGAGACGTATGGCATGGAACTCTTTTAGAATAAGGTTTGTTTAAAAATGACTCCAGAATACGTCCTGGTCTCAGTGTATGCCTATAACTGTCCATTTCCCCTCCTGACCTTTGACGCTTTCTTGGCGAACACAGTCACGTTTCGTTTTTTGTCCGAGGCCCGTGTGTAGTCTTTACCACCTTGGCCCCGCTCTTTGTCTCCTGGCCGGAACTCTCTGACAGGTTGTCTTTGGATCCGTTCTTCTTCTACGGCAAGAAAAACATAGGCATTTCTGAACCACTGTATAAAAACACCTCACAGCAACTGGTCTTCTGGCTAAACCCTCTGTTCAGATGAATGCTTACAGACCACGACCTGATCTTCCAAAATATCTGCAGCTGTGTGGAAAGGAAGCAGTACCAATGGTGGAATGGTATATACTGCAACAGTCCATACGTCCAACCAGGAGTAAATACATTGTGTTATATTTTAGGATGTGTCACATTTTTTATGAAAAGCTGTAGCTACGCATAAGGCGAACATGCAAAGCAAACATGGGAAAGTGAAGGAATGTGCATAGCTAGTGTTTCTGCGTAGTAATTCCCCGTCCCAGTCCTGGAGAGACCCTTTGCCAGGCATATTTTGTCATTTTCACAGTGCAAACACTTCCCAACTTCCCAAACTCTGTGCACAGGCTCCCTACCCTGGTCTTAGAGAACTGCTATTCGAATGAACTGTGTAATAAACAACAAGCAAGTGTTCAGAAAGATAGTTTTAAAGAATAACGATAGTTTAAAGAATAAGGGACTGCAATAGTTCTGTGCAGATTAAAGATATTTCCTAGAACTCTATGGCCATGCCAAGAACCATTTAGGAACCTCTGCTGTGCATCGTATCTTAGGAATTACTTATTAAACACTCAATTTAAAGTCAGTATCTACACAATCATACACAATCTTGTCAGCATCAAGGAGCCAGTAATCTTGCTTGTTCCAAAATCTAAACTGTTGCCAATTATTATTGACACACTAATACAAATAGCTACAAATACAAATAGCAGTGTCACTGATGTGAAGCACCACTGTTATAAAGCACCAGACGCTTCTTGAGTGCTAACAGTGCCCACTTGTGGACAAACCTTGAGCCTGCTCAATACGAGTGAGGCATATGAAATTAAGTACTACATATCTAAAACAAAAAAACAACTAATCTTTAAAATGGGTCTTTAGCTTCACTCCAGCTTTAGGACATTGTACCTTCAGGAATGAGCGCTAGATGAGCACAACATTAACTCTGAGAATGGCAAGCGATGACGAGTCCTACGTCGTCAGCTGTTTGAATGTATATGATATACATGAGTAACATTACTTGATTTGGACGCCACAATACACTGAACATACACTGCTGAGGTTGTAACCAGCTGTTTGCTTCTCCTGTGTACTGATAAAGCAGATAAAGAAGTTAGCGTTTGTCAGCACTAGGCGTGTCTCAAACACTCACTGCTTTAATAAACCAGCCGAACACGGACCACAGAGTATGTGAGTATTGAAATGACTTGAAATGAACATCCCGACTAGCAGCCATGGTAAATTGTTTAAGGTCTGCTGAATAATAGTCAGTGATTCAGGAGAAAATAAGCCAACCATCTTTAAATGCATCACCACTGTTTATTCTCCGTTTAATACGTATCTGGCCGTGGAGCTGTTTAGAAGGATGCCAAGGCTTTTTAGGTGGGGTGAAATCTAACTTTATCTCTGTTGATCCAGTTTGCTTGCTTGCTTGCTTCCATGGCTGCTGTGTTTGCCTGCTAATTTGTTTTATATCTAGCAATCCGGGGCGTCGGAATAGTACTGAGAAATAGGCAGTGGGCGGGATCTCAGCTCAAAAACAAACAGACTTGCTGGAACGCTCTATAGCTGAAATTTCAAAGGAGAACACACTGGCTGCATGTTTACTTCTCTGATGAGATATCCTGGTCATATAATGATGTGGTACTGTAAGTATATTACACTTTCCTCAAACATTGGAAAGTTTTGGGTATGACTGGAATTTTTGTAACGCGTCTAAAAATAGGGATAAAAGAAAGTACTGAATAAAGTGTTGTTCAGGAATTTGTACTGAAGTCAAAGCATTGGTATCGTTATTAAAACATTCCATATGCTATCCTGTTCTAGTTACACCAGAGAAAACAAAAACATGCCAGGCAGGGGTTCTTCGAGACCAGGACTGGGAAGCAGAGGTGGGCGTGACTGACCTGTGAGGGGGAGCTGCTGGACCCGGGCACGTCTGCGGTGCGGGTAACAGGGAGTGGGGGCACCAGATCGGTCCGAGAGCTAGAGTGAGGGTCAGGGGTGGGTGTCAAAATATACCGATAATAAAGAACAAAGGAACAGAAATAGACTGTGATGATTTGGATGTGAATGAGTTCAAGCGCTGGATCGTTTTTGCGCGGACCAAAACTGGTTGACTCCAGACTTACTTGACCTCTGAGAGGACGGACCTCTCGCCGTCAGAGCAGTGCGAGCGGCGGTACTGCCGGAAGCTCCGAGGAGAGTGAGAGTGCCGGATGCGGATGGGATCACCTTGGGTTCTGCAACGAGATACGTGCGGTTACTCAGGCTTCGGAGCGGCTAAATGTTAAATGTTTCCATGCCCTGATGTGCAAATGCACTCGGCAGACTGAGAGAATCTTAGAGCATTGAATTTATAGCGTGTCTCACCGGGGATGGCTCTGGAGATGCAGCGTACTGAATTATTAATATTGCATTATGAACACCTTTGTGTGGTGAAGAATACAAAGAAGGAGAAGCAGTGACCCAGTTTAGCAGTGAAGATGCTCTATTTTACACAAAACGGCTCATCCTGTTCACACAGTTCAAATAAATTATTTACAGTGTGTGGGATAGAGGCCTTTGGCTTCCAAATTGAAGGCCTTACAAATCTACAGTAGAAGCAAATGCTCAGCTTTGATTTGAAGTGAGAACAAGGTATAGTAGAAAGCCCCAAGGCTTAATCCCTTCCATAATCTGTGTTTCTGAGGTTACCCTAAAAAATAGTGCGTCCCATTAGGGCTGGGGCAACGTGTCGATTAGCATACGATGGCCGCACCTACTGAAAGCATGGATTTATCTGGATCGCAAGCTGCAGCTACAAACAATTATGGAAGTGTTTCACACAGAAACACAACAGTGTGGTGCTCTGTCAGCTCTGCACAGTGGAGATGATCACAACAGTACAACTGCTACAGTACACGAGACCTTGAAGATCAAACATCCCGTAGAGCTTCATCAACACAGCAGCAGGACAGCACCTGTTTACCTGTTTATCTTATTTTAGCAGATTATTTTAAGATTATTAACACGTGTAACATGTTTCTTTCAGTAGAATCACTTGAAAAGTCTCTTTGCTAACTGCTTCTTAATCGTCCAGTGTAGAACCTAAGACTGTTCTCGATACCGCGGGAGCTTTAAAACACACGGAGCTGCTTCTCAAATGGCTTTCTGCCACATATATAGTCCACAAGTCCAGTCAGAGCGTAGACCCATAGTCTTTTCAACCTTTTATAGATTGCTTTCAATTAAGGTACCCTTTAATACATTAAGTCTAGAATGGCGATGCATTTTCCTTGTGCTTTTGAGCCCCCCCCCATATATATATATATATATATATATATATATATATATGTATGTATGTATACCTAACACACTCACATTACAATAATCTACAAATTAGTTGTTAGATGAATCGACTTAATCCATTAGGAAATTAATTATTAGCTGCAGCCCTACTTTCTGTAAAGCCACCTCAGAAGCTATAGCTTAGCATTCCTTTTCACATCTTTCTGGACTCTGAATGTAACTTTTTTTTTACATATATTTGCATACAGATAGATAATTTGGTGGCTCCTGGTCTTGCTCTTGGCCTTGGAACCGATCAGAATGTCCTCCACTCCTTTCCGCACACAGATTTCTCCCAGCAGAAAAGGCTGCTCAATTATATCCATTACCCGAGTCTTTCCAGTGACAGCCTATCAGCATGAACGAGGCACAGGAGAGATTGCTTCACTCACTCTACTTTCTTGTATGGAATCTCCTTGAGCTGTTCCTCCGTGAGGCCAGAGGGATCCACCAACTCCTTCCTGCACACAACCACATCATTACAGACATGACTGAGCACACCGAACACAGCATTATCAGAGTGCAGCTGGGCTTTAATGAATACTCTAGATGTTCATTCAGCACCGGGGGTTGTGTTTTGCAGACTGTATTCGGTGGGCAATGTAACAACCTTCTGGTTTATGGTTATCATGAACGATTACATCACGTGTCACTAAAGGACCAAAACAATTTAGACTAATTATACAGAGCCTGTAAACAACAAGCATAGCGGCGCTGTCAAAAGAAAAACAAGCATCTCCAATTTTTCCATTTTTTTTTCTACATCATTTAAACACGACAGCTGTTTTGTGTAAAAATGTTATGATGAATGGACCAATAGAAATGCTCCAAACAGCTTGGAAAAAAAATCTGGTTCCATTGACTTAGATTGAAAGTAAAGTATGTTTTTGGTCTCTTTTTTGGAGATTGGATTTTTTTATTGGACAGCTACGATATATACTGATACTTTTAATTGTCGCTAGCTATCAGCCACTCTCTCACATAACAAATATGTTTTCTGTACAGTATGGAACAAAATAGACCCATATTCATTCCCTGTGTTATTTTATGTACTGCTGAGTATCTCTTTGAAATCAGTTCATTTCATTATTTAATGTAACGTGTTCATTAAAAATTTAGTTTTTGTCCCTAAATCATTATTTTAATTCTTATTTATTTTCTTCATGAACAAAAAATGTTTACATATGACGCCAACTAGCAGGATAAAGCAGAAGATAATGGATAAATGTTTTAATAGGGCTATAAAGATTTGCTTATATTTGCTACTATATAAAAGGTCTCTTATATAAACTCAGTTTTAAGTATTTGATTGAGAAATCAGAGATAGCTTGACTGGCTTTGGAGTGGCTGTATTACTAACTAAACTAAAAACTCTTGTTGATGTCATCTCAGTCCAGAAACAGTGAACTTATGAGTCTCTAAAAAACTTACTTGTGTAGAGAACAACAAATCCATCACAGTTGCCATTTCAGAGAGTTTTTCTTTGGACAGCGGTGATATACAGTGCCCTCCATAATTATTGGCACCCCTGGTTAAGATGCGTCAAAAGCCTTAAAATAAATTCAGTTTTTATTGTGGAAACATACTGTCACACTGAAAAGTGTAGAAAAATGTAACCTTTAACTCAAGTAGAGTTTTAGGGGGAAAATAAAATCCCTGACTAAGAAATAATATTTCTTCATAAAATCACCTGTTCCACAATTATTGGCACCCCTAACAATTCTTAGGAAATAAATGTAATTAAAGAATTTCTGTCACTTCTACAGTAGTTTACGAAGTTAATCAAAGTATGTAGGAACATTTAATTAGCAATTCACAACTTCTTGTTTCCCTGGGGTATAATTATGATGTGACACAGAGGCCATTTCTCTTCAACATGGGAAAGACAAAGGAACATAGCATTCAAGTAAGGCAGATGTGTGTTGACCTTCACAGGTCAGGCAATGGCTACAAGAAAATAGCCACTCGCCTACACCTGTCCGTATCTACTGTCAGAGGAATTATTAAGAAGTTTAAAACAACTGGAACAGTGGTAAACAAGTCTGGACGAGGACGCAACTTTATTTTGCCACCACGCACAGTGAGGAGGACGATAAGAGAAATAAAAAGTTCTTCAAAGCTCACTGTTACGGAACTGCAACAAATGGTAGCATCTTGGGGTCACGAAGTCTCCAAAACAACCATCAGACGCTATCTACACGCCAACAAGCTGTTTGGGAGGCATGCACGGAAAAAACCTTTTCTCACTCACAATCATAAACGTAAACGTTTGGAGTTTGCTAAGCAGTACTGGAACTTCAACTGGGACCGTGTGCTTTGGTCAGATGAAACAAAGATAGAGCTTTTTGGCAACAAATGCTGTAAGTGGGTCTGGCGTAACACAAGAGCTGAGTATGCAGAAAAGCACCTCATGCCCACTGTGAAATACGGGGGAGGATCAGTGATGCTGTGGGCCTGCTTTTCTTCCAAAGGCCCAGGGAACCTTGTTAGGGTGCATGGCATCATGAATGCTTTGAAATACCAGGACATTTTAAAACAAAATCTGGTGGCTTCTGCCCGAAAGCTGAAGATGGGTCGTCACTGGGTCTTTCAGCAAGATAATGACCCTAAACATATGGCAAGATCTACACAGAAATGGTAGACCACACACAGAATCAAGCTCCTCCCATGGCCATCTCAGTCCCCAGACCTTAACCCCATTGAAAACCTGTGGGGTGAGCTGAAGAGGAGAGTGCAGAGGAGAGGACCCAGGTCGCTGGATGATTTAGAGAGATTGTGCAAAGAGGAATGGTCGAAGATACCTCTTTCTGTGTTCTCCCATCTTGTGAAACATTATAGGAGAAGATTAGGTGCTGTTTTGTTGGCAAAGGGGGGTTGTACAAAGTATTAACATCAGGGGTGCTAATAATTGTGGCACACATTATTTGATGTTAAACAATTATTTCTTAATGTGGGATTTTTTTCCTACTGAATAAATGCACTTGAGATAAAGGTTGGATTTTGCTCTTTTTTCCATCGTGGTCCTATATTATTTAAAAAAACCCTCAATTTATTAGAAGCTAAAGAACACATCTTAACCAGGGGTGCCAATAATTATGGAGGGCACTGTATTAGCTGCATAGCTACAAACAACCGATTTCATTATTATGACTTTACTTTCCGGTCATGCTGCTTAATTTCTTTTGCAAATGCTGAACTGAGAAACAATCTCAGTGATTGTATTTGCTTACAGCTCTTTTGTAGCAATGCTGTTGCATTTTTTTTTTATTTTAATCTCGTTTTAATGTTTTCCCAAAAAATTTAATATCTTCCAGGCTTGTAATGTTGTATTTTTCTTATGTCGTCCGCGCTTAGTCTTTTAGGGGTCAGTATTGTAATGAATATTTCTTGCATATTATGGTGTCTTTTAAAAGCTTGTTTATAAAGATGGTCATACTGAATGCTACAGAGGTTACAAAAAGTTTATGGTGCAGTAAATCCCATCATTCATGGCAGGAACCCCCAAGAAAGCAGTCCAAACCCAGAAGATAACGACGGGGCCAGACAGATCACATGGGCCAGATGGAACATGGAGGCAGGCCAAGCTCAAACTCTGAACTTGTTTCCTTCTTTATTTTGACGGCAAGAAAGGAAGTTACAACACTACAAAATAAAATAAGAATGGTGTTTTAACGTATGACTTACTGAATATGTTTCCATAACTGCTCCTTCGCCTGCACATCAGGACTTCTTCTACAAGACAAAGAAAGAAATATATATTTAGATTTACAATTATACAAAAAATCACAAACATTATGGCATTAGGTCCTTATTTTCTGCTGCTGTAGGCCTCTACAACCAGCACCGCTCCCGGCGGACCACATACACATACACTTAAACTCTATACACTTGTAGTAAATGTAGTAACATAACAATGTGCAGTATTTTCCCAGTTACCCATGTACCATTCAGAGTTAATAAGCAATTATCTGTAAATACTTATTATATACTGTACTGTTCATTTATCTATTATTTGTACTGAGTGCCTTGCTATCCCTTTGCTGCTGTAACGCTGTGAACGTGCCCACTGTGGCACTAATAATAGTAATTTATATTCTATTTTATATACCACCCCCTTATCTCACATTCTGTGTACACCTACATTATATATATATATATATATATATATATATATATATATTTATTGTTATACCACCACATGTACAATAACCTCAAATTCTTAGTCATTTCTGTTTTGCACTTTATGTAAATAACAATGTGTTTTGCACTTCTGGTTGGATGCTAACTTCATTTCATTGGCTTTGTACCTGTATTTGGCACAATGACAATAAAGTTGAATCTAATTTTAAAAAATCTAATCTAATGAAGGATAATTATATCTTTACACGTGATCAATATATAATATAAAAGAGCCTGAACAGAAGCATCTGCCTCGCTTATTCTTCATGTCCATTTAGTGATTCCTGAGGTGCGTGTGTAAGAGTCGTAATAAGTGTGTAAGTGGCTTTATGTACAAAATATATACAAATAAATGGCATTATTATATAACCAACTTTAATTTATGCCTTATAAACGTTTTTCATTCTGTGCCTGTGAGAGACTATCTATGTAACTAGCTGCTTTGTATTGTGGCTGGTTCAGCAGTCTGGGTTGAAACACTTCAGCTTATATCTTCAGCATGAATGCATGGAGCTTAACTGCTCCTTGCAAAATATTTGGCGCCCCTACTCACAGTGTTAACTTTTTTCACTTGGAAAATCAACACAACATTATGGGTGTATCTCAAAACCTAGTGAGGGTCTACATAGGCAGCATTTTACATCATAGTATGCACTCCCGACATGTAGTCTGTTCCAGTTCTTAGATACCTTAAACATGCTGTCTGAGGAACCTTATTTAGAGCTGATTTTAAGGAAGCATCAATCGCTTCCTCAGCCGCTAAACAATCCCATGATGCAAGTATTTTATTTACAACTGTTCAACGAGTCATTGACCATTTAGCAGTTTTATTCTCGAGCCATTAGCATTTATGCTAGCGGAATTTTAAGCCTCGGGCTATTGTTTTGGATGCCGGCTGGTAACTTAGCAACCAGCTAAGTGGGCGGGAACAAGCCGTGACACAGTCTCTCTCTAACTAGAGCATCTCAGTAATCTTTTTTATGAGGAGAGATGAGGAGAGAACGTGGATACTCACACAGCTGCCTACCTAGACAGCCTACTTACACACTCACTAGGTTTTGAGACCCTATCTGAGCGAACCTACACGCCTGTAAATAAATATGTCATGCCCAAAAATGATTTTTGGCAGTTTAGTTTTCATGGACCGTCATGCTTAAGACAGCAATCCGAGTACCCAAGTATACATTGTTGCCCTGATATGTTATGCTTTAGTCAGTGGTCTCCAAACGACATGCTCCTCAACCGCTAAGTAAGTGTCTTCACGATCCCTGACAGCCTGCAACAAAGTTCTGACAGCGTCAGTGATGGAGTTCTACAGTTTCTACAGTGTTTTGGTCCAAAATAAGACAATGTGATCAGCACAGATGCAGCAATAGGCAGCAGCTCAATGGAACAGAGAGACAAACACTATTTTTGGGAAGGTGCTGAAGGTGCTGATGAATGACTCAAGCACAATGTCATGCTTTTCTTATATTTTTATATTCTTGTCTTGGCATCGTGAGTGGATCTTGTAGGTTGGAGTAATCCAAAATTTGGGCAACATTTGATTCACAGCATCTGGTAAAGTGTGATGTATAATAAGAGTTTTTGCGAGAGTCTTCAACATTTGCTGGTATTATAAAGGAAGACTGATCAAGAGAGGAGGAAAGAACTAGGAGTTCTGGGCGTCTTCTGCCTGTAGCTAGAAGGCCGGCCTGCCTCCCTTCCCCCGACGGCGGGGATTGTGAAATCATTGTCACAGGAATGGATGGTAAGAATGTGGATTTATGGGGCACAGGAATTTAAGGGAGGAGGGGTTTCAGGCACGTTCCTCCCCTCAAACTTCAGTTATTACGTAACTCCTTTTTGTGAGTTCAGACCCTGGCTGCAATGTTTGGTGGTGGTATGAGGGCAGACTGATTGAGGGAGGGGGATGAACTCTGAGAACTCTGGGTGGGGAGGTTTCTGCCTGGAGCTGGAGGATCGGACCCCCAGTTATTAAGAATAAATGAAGAAACTGTTGAGCTTCAGGTTCAGGTCACTGGTATGGCTTCAAACTGCACAGCAGTGTAAATGTGGGGTAGGAGCAAGATCGACTGATCACAGATACTAACGATCTGGAGCGATGACGTGAGCGCCGATGGTTGGGGTCATTCGGGGTTTTCTCCTTCTGTCTGCGAAGCACCGCCTCCCACTGAGGGCCCGAGTCTACCATCTCGTTCTCCTGACGAGACCTACAGCAAACACATACACAAACAATGTTTAAAGAATGGCAAACATTTCTACACTACAGTTCAGAAGTTTAGGTTATACGGATTTTAATAATATTAAACAAATTTTGTAACCTGGGTACTACTTGTATGTTACTTGTATAGGTGATTCTAATTTGATGCTTCTGTCTTTGCACATGTTTCAAATAATATGTAGCTGTAAAGATGGAGAGCATCAGGAATTAAGATATAATCAAATGTATATGCATAGTTGAAATAAATAACTGCCAACAGGCCAACGCACAGTGTATATTATGAGTTTGGACCTGCAACATCTGGTGGTGGTACGAGGGTAGACTGATTGAAGGAGGGGGAAGAACTCTGAGAACTTGGGCGGGAGTTCTGAGAGGTTTTTGCCTGGAGCTAGAAGGCCAGACCCCCAAAAGAACTTCAGGATAAATTCAGAAACTGTTTAAGTTCAGGTTACTGTTATGCTTTCAAACTACACAGCAGTGTAAATGTAGGGTACAAGTTTGACACTTAATGTCTTTTAAATGTGCTACAAAAATAAAGAATTGTAGAATTTTTGAATCCGCCATATAAAAGACTGGGATCACCATATTCTTTCAAGCTACATGTGTAAAATTACATTTCTAACTTCATAGACTTCAGATAATTAGTATAAAGCATTAAAGAAAGTGAAGATATTGTATTGGAAGTGTAATTGACATGTTTGAAAAGTATTTTAAAAAAGTGTTAAATCTTGAATCACATAACCAAGAGATCACTGCAAAATTGTAATGAACCAGAGTTCACTTTTGCAGAGCCAGGCTTGCAAAGATTTACCCTCACATAGATCAGACCTGTAACTGGTGTGGTGGTACTCCTGCTGATTTAACACATATGTTCTGGGCATGTCACAAACTTCAGTCTTACTGGATCTCTATTTTTTAAATACTGTCCAAAATGATCAATGTCACCGTATCACCAACACCTTCGATTACCATTTTTGGTACTCCTGATCTCCTTCTGGAGTGAACTTCTGAGCAATCTGATATTATCGCTTTTGACTCTCTCATAGCGCAGAATACTTTTACAGTGGAAGTCCCACAATCCCCCATCTTTTAACTCTTGGCTTACAGATATGATGATGTTTCTGAGGTTAGAAAAAAATTTGTTTCAGTCTGCCTGGGTCAACAGACCGTTTCTACTTGTGCTGGAATTCTTTTATTGAATATTTTGAGTCTTTGTCAGACCTCCTCACATACTGAGTTTAAAATTTGCAGCATAGCCTCTGGATAAATATATATATAATAATTGCCCTTTACTTACCAAGGTGTTTTACCTATCATAATTTTTCTTCTCTTTTTTATTTATCTTTTTTTCCTACTCCCATGTATGTATGAGAAATGTATTTAACTGAAATATTTATGTATGTATTTATTTCAAGCCTCACACAATTAAGACTTTCTTTCAATATTTTGATGGTGTAACGGGTTTGGGTGGGGTGGTGGGTTATTGTTCATTGTAATTTTGTGAAAAAGTAATAAAAACAAGTTTAAAATGCTTTTGTGTACATGGCTTAAAGTAAAAAATTAAACAGTTAAAATTATTACTAAATAAAATTGAATACTAATTTATTACTACTATTTAATACAAATACAATTCCAAAAAAGTTGGGAGAACAGGTAAAAAAACAAACAAACCAGGAAGCAGTGGTGTGTAAACTGTCAGTTTTTGACTGAATACCTGAGATCTTTTATATTTTATCTTAATGTTAATTAGTAAATATACACTCATTTAAAATTTGACAGGTGGTGCTATCGTGACTGGGTATAAAGGAACATTCATGAAAGGCTCAGTCGCCACTTCACAAAGAAGTGGGTGAGCGAACTGTCCAATAGTTAAATGACTGTAAGGAATTTAAGAACTTCAGCATATACAGTCCATAAAATTATTAAAAGATTCACAGAATCTGGAGAAAGTGGTGTGTGCAAACGGCATGGCTGAAACCGACTTGCTTCTGTAAAAGATATAACCACATGGACTCTAGAATATGTGGAAAATCCTCATCAGTCAACACAGTTTCAGGGTATCTAAGAATGCCAGTTTAGACTACACAAAACAGAAGTCATATATTAATAACATCCAGAAATGCCACTGACGCCGCTGTGCTAAAGCTGAGACCAATGCAGAGTGGAAATGAGTGTTGTGGTCTATTTTGGAAATAATTGGTGTCCAATGAAGAAAATGATCATCCCGATTGTTATAAACGCAAAGTTCAAAAGCTGGCATCTGACATGGTATTGGGGTGTGTTTGTGCCAGTGGCATGACTACATTGGTGAAGGCACCATTAATGTTGGGGTACATATACATTTTGGAGCAGAAAATGCTGTTATCCAGACGATGTCTGTTTCAGAGACGTCTCTGCTCGTTTTTCAGCTGACCTCACGTCCTTAACAATTACTGAACACTGTTTAATGGAAATTTTTCAAAACATGCACTACAAATGTTATATTTGTTAATTAGCTAAAGTAGTATTCAGAGGTGTCAATTAACAAAGTACAAATACTTCATTACTTTACTTAAGTAGAAATGTTGGTTAATTATACTTTACTGGAGTAATTATTTTTCAGCTAACTTTTTACTTCTACTCCTTACATTTACACTCCATTATCAGTACTTTCTACTCCTTACATTTACACTCCATTATCTGTACTTTCTACTCCTTACATTTACACTCCATTATCAGTACTTTCTACTCCTTACATTTACACTCCATTATCTGTACTTTCTACTCCTTACATTTACACTCCATTATCAGTACTTTCTACTCCTTACATTTACACTCCATTATCAGTACTTTCTACTCCTTACATTTACACTCCATTATCAGTACTTTCTACTGCTTACATTTACACTCCATTATCAATACTTTTCCCTTACATTTACACTCCATTATCAGTACTTTCTACTCCTTACCTTTACACTCCATTATCAGTACTTTCTACTGCTTACATTTATACTCCATTATCAGTACTTTCTACTCCTTACATTTAAAACATAGCCTCGTTACTCCTATTTCATTTCAGCTTGTTTTCATTCATGTACATTTACATTCCAGTAAAGATTATTGATAAGATGTCTTTGAAGTTTGACTTTTTGCACCATTACAATACTTATAGACAACTAGTCATCATATCTTCAGCTCCATGAAACACTTGTTAATGTTCAGTAGTACACAGATATGCTTCTTTAATATATTTACATTGTACTAAACTACATTCATTTTCATAGTCATGTGTGCTATTGCACTTTAGGCCTAAGCTTTTGTCTCTAATGGCATTTTTTCCTTACATTACTTTTACTTTTTATACTTTAAGTAGTTTTGAAAGCAGTATTTTTGAATGTGAATACATTTGACACCTTTAGCAATATTTATAACAGATGACTCCTACTGGGATAAGCACTTATAAACATTTATGTAGGGTAACGTGAGTTGACATATGTACTTATATGTAGACTTATGTAGTCTTATGAGCAGCACCCTACAGCAGAGTGTTACTGTAACTTCTCTGGAATTGGTTTTGTATAACCAGCGATCCCAAACTTTTGAACAGCAGAGTATCATTAACAAACATCTTTATGAACCAAAAACTGAATGAAACAACATTTCAGTGATTCCAGACTGAGGTGATGGACAACCTGTGTCCTTGATCCTATTGACTTGGTAAACATTGCTCAGTAGCAGTGTTCACTATTCGCTATTTACAGCGGTTTCTATAGGAAGACCACCAAGACAGAAGCTTGCCATTGTCTTCAGTGTCTTTAGATAACATGTAGTAGTTTTCTCACCGGTTCCTCTTTTTACGATGCTCCCTGTTGGAATTTTCTGACTCGCTGCCACTGCTGGTGTTGCCACGGGAACGTGACCTGAAGGGTCAACAAAAGGGGTTAAAAGTTGAGGTCAGGGCAACATGGAAAATATTAAGAAGATACAGAGAATTCAGTTATAGAGATTTCAGGTGTGGTGCAGAATGAATCCTACTGCCATCTGTTTCTTAGCTCAGATGGAGGATTACAGGACATACTGCCCACTGTTGTTCTGCGGAGATGCTTTTTTGACTGGTCAGCCAAATTAGCTCCAGCCTTTCGTTAGTTTGGTAAATGTTTTGTTTAACACGTGAGTTAACTGCACATGGACCTGCAACTCGTTAACTAAATCTGTTGCCTTTCTGTGAGATTGTTTGGGTGTAGATTATGATATACAGGCCTCTTTATAATATTTTCAAGTCTTATCAGCCATTAATTTCAGGTTATTCATGTTTTAGGAGATAATTTTATCTCTTGTTTTAGGAGATAACTCTAAGAAGAGATAAAATAAGTGAGTTTCCAAAGCTGGAGTTAAAAACAAAATTAAAAGCTATAGAGAAAAATGAGACTCCTCACAATCAACTGCAAGACCTGCAAGACCCTGTAGACCACCAAAACTGTCCCTATCATATAAACATTACTTAAAGCTTTCCTCACAACCAACTGCAAGACCTGGTACACCACAAAAACTGTCCCCTTCATATAAACAGTACCTAATGCTTTCCTCACAACCACCTGCAAGACCCTGTAGACCACAAAAACTGTCACCATCAATAAACAATACTTAAAGCTTTCATCACAATCACCTGCAAGAGCTGGTAGACCACTAAAACTGTCCCCATCAGTTCTTAAAGCTTTCATCACAACCACCTGCAAGACCTGGTAGAATACCAAAACTGTCCCTATCATATAAACAATACTTAAAGCTTACCTCACAACCACCTGCAATACCTGGTAGACCACCAAAACTGTCCCCATCATATAAACAGTTCTTAAAGCTTACCTCACAACCACCTGCAAAACCTGGTAGACCACCAAAACTGTCCCTATCATATAAACAATACTTAAAGCTTACCTCACAACCACCTGCAATACCTGGTAGACCACAAAAACTGTCCCCATCATATAAACAGTACTTAAAGCTTTCCTCACAACCACCTGCAAGACCTGGTAGACCACCAAAACTGTCCCCATCATATAAACAGTACTTAAAACTTTCATCACAACCACCTGCAAGACCCTGTAGACCACCAAAACTGTCCCCATCATATAAACAGTACTTAAATCTTTTCTCACAACCACCTGCAAGTCCTGGTAGACCACCAAAACTGCCCTCATCATATAAACAGTTCTTAAAGCGTACCTCACAACCACCTGCAAGACCTGGTAGACCACCAAAACTGTCCCCAACATATAAACAGTTCTTAAAGCTTACCTCACAACCACCTGCAAGACCTGGTAGACCACCAAAACTGTCCCCATCATATAAACAGTTCTTAAAGCTTACCTCACAACCACCTGCAAGACCTGGTAGACCACCAAAACTGTCCCCAACATATAAACAGTTCTTAAAGCTTACCTCACAACCACCTGCAAGTCCTGGTAGACCACCAAAACTGTCCCCATCATATAAACAGTACTTAAAGCTTTCCTCACAACCACCTGCAAGAGCTGGTAGACCACCAAAACTGTCCCCATCATATAAACAGTACTTAAACACTTTTGATTGGAGATTGGAGGCTTTGGTCCAACTGTGATGATATATTGTGGTTTATAATATTTCTTCTTTGTAGCTTGTAGCTCACCAAAACAAAAAAAATCTGATAAAAGAATTAGGTATGTAAAATACCCCGTTATTCGAGGTTGGTTGGGTCTCATGCTGGCTGAGCTAATTCACTCACTACAGCGACTTCAAACTTTTTCTAGTTTGGTAGCTCTTCCACACATTAACAGAGATCTTACACATCTCTTCTTTCATCTTCAGTTTGAGAAACTGGCTCCCACCAATCTTGTTGGTAACTGGGCAAGTTTTCAGATTTACAAATTTACAAATATATAATTTTATTTTGAGATATTCAGGGGGTCCAAGAGGTTAATTAGGAGGTCCCAGATCCCGTAGTATTTTCCACATTGGTCAAAAATCTATATTCTTTCAATCAGTACCACATTTGTAAGTAGAAGAGGACATATTTAATTATAATTTTAATTTACAGAAATAAAAAACTAGCTTGTTTTTGCTTCTGACATCAAAACAAATTAATATAAACAAACGTAAATATAATTAACGTGTGTGTCATTACATCATTTCATTTACACTGCAAAGCCAAAGCCGAGAAGTTAAAACACTCATACGCCATTTGATTGAGATCTAATTAGATGGATGCTGTACCTTCTCCTGTGCTGCTTGCTGGCCGGGTCCTCGCTGCTCTGGCCTCTTCTGTGGAAACAAGAGCGGAAGCAGGTTTGTTTAATCAGGCTGCGCACAAACACTAATCTTAACGCTGTGGGCTTTCAACACATTTAATCTTCTCCATCAGCGCCTTCGAGCATTCAGGCCGTGAAGAGAGCGGGCTCCCCAGACTCTTTGATGGTTTATCACTATTTATTTATTCGGAGGTTTTCTTTCATCGCTGCCTCGCCTAGGGCTGCCTCCTCAGAGGTGCCAAGCTCTAGAAAATTCATTACTATTACTATTTCCCCGCTTCCCATTCCGGATGGAGAGTCATGGGAAAACAGCCGATTGAGGAATGCTGGGTTTCAGAAGCCAAAACAAAGGAATGATGTGGTTATGTAGTTAATTCCAAACAGCATTAAAGACATTTCATTCTATATTTGACTTTATTAGAATTGGTTAACAGTGACAGTCCAGTTCTCTGTTCTCCACTGCAAGGCGTTACAGCCTTCTCTCACTAGAGGGAGTCCATGTACTGCTGATTCGTTTCCACAGACGGGACTAACCTTTTAAAACCCATCCCTTACGGTCAGACTCGTACGGTCATGCGCTAAATGAAGACCGTATTGCAGCCGCACGCCCAAGTTTGACCACACCGACCCAAATTAATCACTCTTCTGATTTACTAACTTAAATATGGTGTTTGTCTGTGAATTTTAGTGCACGGTTTCTGTTTATCTGATGCTTAACATGTTGGCTGAGATTAAAATATTGAACAGTTAGTAGAAAATATCAAATGCCCCATCATTTTTGCACAGGCCTCGTTTTATATTCTATTTTACATTATGTGATCAGTGGCAGCCAAAAAATAGCACACAAACCAACACAGACTCATTAAACTCATTCAATAGACGGTTCTATAGAGAAGCATTGATGTAAAAAGGGTAGACTCCCTCTATTGCTATACAGTCTTTACATTACGGGAAGATTCTTTCATCCTTTTTAAAGGTTCCTCATGCTCATCTCTTGTCAGGCATGGATCTTTAAGGAAAGTATTCAGATAGAAATGAATTCTTATGACCACTACACTAAAATATTCAAGTATATTTGAAAAATTTCAAGCATTATTGGAGAGACAGATTAGATTTCTCATATTTTCAACATGAATGCAATATAAACAATAGTTCATAGTATTTACTATTTTGTTTCTTCTAATTTTATACTTATTTTATATTAAATTTGTCACCATTTCATATTTTTATAGTCATTTGAATTTGATGTATTGTATTTTTGTGTTATTGTATTATTGTATTATTGTCTATGCAGCGTTTTTATTGGGAAAAGAATGGCACTCACACATACACACACACATACACACACACATGAACACACACTTCACCTGTGCCTGGCCGTTTGGGACACCTCGTTCTCGCTGCCTCCCGAGGGGGAGCGTCTGCGGGCGTTGGGGAATTTGGGGGATTTGTTTCGCTCGCTGGCTGAGTTGTACAGCCCACTGAAGAAGAGACACAGAAAAATAGAGTCTGAGCTGCTCAGGCTGAGGAAGATACACAGGCTGAGTGAGCTGTGAGCTGCTGCAGAGGGTTTTGTGGAATGAACAGGAAAGTACTCAAGAACCCATATCCTACATCCTTGCATTTTCCTACTTATAACGTTTGTCCAGGCTGGAGCAAACTGAGGTTAGGGTTAAACTGAAATCGCCAGGAACGTCTCTTTTGTGGATGATTTCGAGAGTTGCGTTGATTTTACAGTCAGGAACACTACAACGTTGAATGGTTTCACTCCAGGAACTGTGCAACTGTGGAACAACACTCTACAGCACTTCCTGAGGAACGAATAGAACTAAAGAACTGTAGGCTGAACGAATCACCAATAATGGAAATGCTTCTGTTTTACATTCTTTTCTAATTTAATGCCAAATTTCCCATTAAAACTGATATGAGCAGAACAGTTTGAGTAGAATCTGAATTTCTTAGTGTCAGGTATGTCCACCTGTTGCTGTAATGACAGCACACACTCGAGTGCACCCAGGTTTGTGTGAAAGAAGAAGATCGAACCTCCCTGCGAGTGGTCTGAGCACCAGCTTCGTTGGAAGAGACTTAGAAAAAGTCTTAATGCTGTCAATGTCACCAATTTAGCTACATTTGAAGAGTAACCCATGAAAGCTTCTACTTCATTTGACATGTCTTTTTTGTTTTTAATTGATTTAAAATTCTGAAATGTTTATTTACAAGTTTTAACTATTAAAAAAACTCTAGATTTGAAAAACGGTCCTAAGTGTTTGGACCAAGCTTTATGCAAATATGTTCAACACAACCACAGCGGCCTGTTTTTTGCAGTATAGTTTCTATATATGGACTGGAGAACAGCACGTTCTAAAAGACGCAGTAAGTTAATTTAGGCTTGTTTGTTTACGCTGAAGGATTTAATACCTATAATTGGCTTTTTAGACCAACAGTGGCTACGTTTACATGCAGCCTGATAGTCCATTAATAATCCTACTAAAAGCTTAATGGAATATGTCCATGTATACTTCTCAATCCGAGTTGACTAGTCCGATTGAGGTAATTCCGATTACATATTACTATCCGATCGAACGAGGTTGGTAATCCCGTAATTAATCTGTTTAAAAGAAGAGTAATAGCCGTGTAAACGCTTGTATCCGATTACATTCCCAATCGGAAAGTACGTTCTTTAAGTACGCTCTGCGCACGTGCAGTTGCGTCATGGAGGAAGTTTCAACATGGCGTGCGGAAGGTAGAAACTGGTCTTCAGAGGAGACAAAGTTCACGCTTCAAACCTTAAAAGATTTAGAAATAGATAGCAGGATGGATGGCTGTAAGGTCGCAATAACGAGCTGTTTAGCCAAGTATACACACACTTTACACAAACTGACATTTCTCAAATCGGCGTTACGAAGCTAAAAGCAGGACGGTAAAAGCAGCTCTGATCCGTCCACTTTCCCGTTTTATGAAATTACGAAAACATTTATGAGAGATCGACTCCTTCCTAACAAGGATGAAAACGGTGTTGCAGGACGAGACGAGACTTCTTTAATAAGTACATGTGAATGTTTTCCTGAGTCTGCCATCATTTTAAAGCAATTAAAAACACGAGTCTCACTCTGACTGAACTCGTTTGATGCTTGTTGTCATGGTAACTTTTACACCAAGTTGTACTCTACACTCATGCGTGCAATTTTGCCTCCGATTACTTGTAGAGTGCATGTAAACGGAGATTTTTTATCAGGTTGTGGAGTAGTGAGCACAAAAACATCTCAGTCTTAATCTATGTTCGGAATAAATTCAATCAAATTAAAGAAAAGGTCTGCATGTAAACATAGCCAGTGACTAAATTTGACTTGCTGGCATATCCACA
The DNA here is from genome assembly GCA_021613375.1 of Megaleporinus macrocephalus. Taxonomy (NCBI): domain Eukaryota; kingdom Metazoa; phylum Chordata; class Actinopteri; order Characiformes; family Anostomidae; genus Megaleporinus; species Megaleporinus macrocephalus. Next base: position 12,172,525 of record CM038720.1, read on the forward strand.
CTATAGTAACAACGGCACAAAACCTAGTGAGTGTCTACCTAGATTATGTCTTAGTATGCACTCCCGACATGTAGACTGTCCCAATACTTATACACCTTAAACATGCTGTCTACTGAGGAACCTTATTTTGACCTGATTTTAAGGTGCTCCAGTGGGCGGGAACAAGCCGTGACGCAGTCTCTCTCTAACTAGAGTGTCTCAGTAATCTGTTTTATGAGGAGAAATGAGGAGAGAACGCTGCTACTTAAACAGCTGCTACCTAGACAGCCTACTTACACACTCACTAGGTTTTAAGACTTTGCTGTCAGAATAAAGCCTTCTATTTCCAAAACTGTAGGTTTTTGGGTGAAGGAAAAACAACCATAACTTAATAAAAGCTACTATTTTTCTAAATGACCTGGCAACATTTCTAATGGTCCATTCATCCTAAAATTTTTACATAATTAAAAGAAACAGCAAAAATGGAGACGACGCTTTGGCCTGTCAGCGATGATATGGTTGTGTACTCAAAAATACCAAAGAAAACTTCACCTGTTATTTGTTTCTACTGTCTCATTATCCCACCAAAAAAGTTAAAGGCCTAAATACCAAAAAATAACTGTCGCTGCTGAAACATTTCACATCCAATCAGTTAAAATGGCTTAGAACTGACTGAATAAACTGCTATGATTTATTCTACTGTTGTTTTCATGCAGGTCAGAGAGACATTTCTCTTGACCTCACTCTTGAACCCTGTCTCAACACAGCTCTTGTGTTTGTGTACATTCAGGCAAGATCATCATAATCTTTCTCCATCGCTAAACTCAGTATTCAAGCAGGTCTGTACCTCTGCGGTGCGTTCTCGTCCCAGGGTGCTGCGGGCTTGCCTGGCTGGTCCTGTGAACTGACCTCTGTCTTGGAAGCTTTAGGGCTTAAAAAAAGGAAAAGATCGAATTAAATGGATAAGAATGAATTCAGTTGTTATTCCTTATCAAGCGGTGTGTATTGGGTCAGTACCTCTTAGCCGGGGAGAGCGTGGTGTTTTTAGCCTGACCTTCATTCAGGGAATTTCCTGCCTTTGTGACCGGTCTGCTCGCATTGTTCATTCCTAGAAGACACATTAATGGAGCATGAGCCGCATTTCACTTACAGGCTACTGTAACACGGCACTAAATCACAGGGTTAGTTTTCTAGAGACAGGACTTTGTGAACACGTGGCCAGAAAGTCACCCGATTATGAACGGGTGGTATTTTATAGATTAAAGGCCTATTCAGATGGGATTACTTGTAGATGAGGAGGGGGGGTAATACCATTTTTACTGCCATCACTTATTTTATTCCTGTCTGAATGCACAGTGTTAGTCATTTTTACTGACTCTCGCTTCAGTAAGCATGCTGCCGCCTTTTACTTTCTATAAATCCAGCGGTAGCAATAACCTCAGGTGATATTAATCCTGTAAAAAATTGATGTGTTGGGAAAAATGATATCATAACCTGTGGAAAAGGAGCTTCTTAAGCATGGAGGCACTCAGGGAACCGTTTATTGGTGTCCTCCATGGCTAAAATGCAGCCCAAATGTACAATTCAGTAAGGTAAATGGGGAGGGGATCTTCTACTCTTTTCTAGAGTATAAAGTGTAGCCACTCCCATCTCTGTTATTTACATCAAGGTTTGGCCAATTGGTCATACAAAATTTAGTTGGGAACCGGCAATATCCCACCTCCTCTTGGAAAACTGATGTTGTAGACTGCTGTTTAGAACAGCAACAACAGAGGTTAACCTAGATCAGCCACTGTTTAGTAAAGGTTTGGCAAAATGTTCTTAATTCAAATGTAACCAGTTAACTGAGACAGGCTTTTTGTTGCATTTGTTGATAAAAGAATCTCAAAATAACCAGAAACATTTGTATTGCTGGTATTTTTATTAAGTAAAATTAGTAAGTAAAAATTACAGAAAATATTTTGTTTATATGTGGTGATGTTAACGGTTGATGTTGACTGTTGGCTCTACTCTGCATTCTCTGCATTTGACACGCTCGGTTATATAAATAAAGGTCTGTAAATTATTCTCAATTATTTTAAAATGAATCTTTTTCTAAACACGCGTTAAGCACTCAGGCCTCCATCCCATTTGTCCCTGTTTGCTTTTTTTTCACAGCCTTTGCTGCCACGACACGTCTCTTGCACTGAAATTCCCGTTTCATCTGCGCTATGCCAGCTTTCTGTTGCTCTGCCAGGTAGTAAGTTATGATCATCTCCACACGTGCCTGCGAGTTACTGAAGTGAACCTAATCTCACAATTGATATAATTATCTTGGGTGGAACTGGAACGACTTCCAGTAGGTTCTCCATTCTCAGCAACAGGATTACTGCACACCTGTGTCGAATGCAGCATGTCAGATTGTGATTTTTTTGTCTTCTGCTAATTCGGTGTTAATAATTGACACAGCTATGCCAGAGGGTGTGAAGCTACAGGCATGCCAATATTTACAGCTATTGAGACCAGCTAATGTGCAGTAGGACCTAAAAAAAGAGGTTTGTGTCATGCAGGTTTGCTCACCTGTGGGCTGAGTGCACCTCTTGGGGTAGGTCTTGCTGCGGGTCCGCACCACCTCCAGGTCCGGCCTGGGCAAACCCACCGACTGATCCTTCCCCATCTGCAAGGCTGTCTTCCCACTGAGAAACACAGAGGAAGGATCACTGGGAGTATCTTAACTTTTTAAAGCTTTTTTTATTAAAACAATTTAATTTTTATTAAAACAATTTAATTTCGCTTTTATTTACGGGTGTGTATTTGCAAAGCAAAGCTGTATTGTTATTTATTTTTTGATTTCTGACAGATCCTCACCGTAGTTTTCAAAAGATCAACTTGGTTCCAACTCCAGATTGTCTGGTATGATTGTGTGATTCGTGTTTGATTGGATACACAGATTCCGGAAAACCACTGAGTTTTCCGATAGAGAATGAATAGGATGGAAACGTATACTATACTTCTGCTCGACACACAGACACTGTTTCGCGTACACACTTACTCAGTACACTTACTTTTTTTTCATCCCTCTTTCCCCCATATAGTCCTATTCATTTTTGGTCAGCCCCAAACCTCAATGTTTAATTTAACCCTCGACCTCCAAACTGCATGTACACTGTTAAGGCACATCTCCAAACTCTAATCCACAGAGATTCTGACCTGCGCTCATCTATTTGTTGATTATTCATCCCTCGTTTCCTCCCATAGGATCCCACTCATTTTCGGCTGAACACAAACATCATGGTTTCGTTAAACCTACAGTCACCAAACTGCCTGAACTCACTCAGGGCAGATCCCCAATCTCTAATCCACAGACATACTGACCTGCACTCGTCTATTTACCATTTATGCGCAACCATCCTGCGTTTGCTTAAGGACACTGTGCTTCTCTAAGGGTGTAAAAATGTGACGCACTGTATGATCTTTCGTAGTTTGCTGTTAATCAGTTATGCTAGCTCACTACTGCTTCAATAAGTGTGGGTAGAAAGTTTAACAGCTACTATTAGTTGCAAAGAAAGTTTGGACTTCTCTTTGATTACATGTGGAGGTAAGGGGCTTAGTCCAGGAACATGAATTTGAAACATTTATTTAACATAAACGTACACAGAAGCCTAAAAAGTAAAAAAAAGTAAAAAATACATTTTCTCAGTATTTAGTTTGTCCACAGTTTCAGATCCTTCTCTTTCAGGTTTCCAGAGAAATCTGTAGGTATATTTTTCCACGTCTCTAAAGTTCAGTTAAGTGATAGAAGAGAGTTCATGAATAATAATGCAGTCTGTTAAGAGTTCTCAAGTTTAAAGTGAGGCTTAAAAATAAGCTTTAAGTATAAGTCATTCATTTTTTAAGGGATCTTTTTAAGATGTTTTTTGAGAAGATTACATTCAAGAATATTTAATTTGTCCACCTTTACCTTTATTACAGGGTCCATTCTTTCTGCAGGGCTATAAGTTTAGACTTAAAAGTTGGTTGCATTTTCTGCTTAGCACTATTAAATTAATCCCAGACATATTCTAAACACATCCATTTTGAGGTCTGGACTGTGTGGTCAATCAATTAGTTTAGAGAATAATTCTTTGTTTATTTTTTTCTTGTTTGCCTGATTCTGATTCTCAGTAAGAAGCTTCTTGACAGCTACACATCCTTTCAGACCCATAGTGTTGAGGTGTCTTCTCACAGTGGAAGGACTGACAGAACAACCTGTGGATATTTTTTAGATCTGAAGCTTGGTGAAAGCTTTAAGTGCTGCTTAAGGGGATAGTTTTGGTGGTCTACCAGGTCCTGCAGGTGGTTATTCCAAAATTCCAGTTTTGAGAAGTTTAGTTTTTGGACATACTTACCGATATGACCTTGTTTAAGTAAGCGGTTTATCTTATATAATCTTCTCTCTCTCTCTCTCTAGATTGCATTAACTTTCTCTCTTTACTCTTCCTGAGGTAATGACTGTCCTCCCATCTGTTGAATGCTGTTGAAGGACTGACCATAAGGGCCTCCTCCCCACCATCACCAGCCAGCTCTCCTGTCCATCTGTGTCTACTGCTACACCCTCAGTTACATCACTGTGCCATCCAGATGCACCCGCATTGAGATAGGATGGGACTGTTTCAGATCACACCCCCTTTACATAAAGACTCAGTCAGAGACTGCCTCAGTCAGTGACTGCCTCAGTCAGAGACTGCCTCAGTTATACACTGCCTCTACCTGTGCAGCTTCTAAAGCTTTGCTATCCAGATTTTAAACAGAGACTCTTTTCTTTGGTGTTTAGTTTATTAAACTATAAATACTGTTTGATCAGAGGAGGATGGTCTCTTCTTGTGAGTCTTGGTTCCTCCCAAGGTTTCTTCCTCCAGTCTGAGGGAGTTGCCACTGTTGCCTCTGGCTTGCTCACTGGGGGATATATGTTGTAACTGTCTGTTTTCAAAACTCTGTAAAGCTGCTTTGAGACAACATCATTGTTAAAAGCGCTACATAAATAAACTTGACTTGACTTGACTTGACTTGACTTGACATTATTATTCGTGACCGTCAGGATGAAAAGAAAGTCACTAACTAACCTGTAACGATGTCGGGAACCGAGGGAGCCAAGTTTCGACAGCTTTCTTGTCAGTGTGTTGGAGTCATTTTCTGGCATTCTAAAAAAACACACACATTTAATAATTTATTGGAACAACAACACAGTATGAAATATTCACATAAAATTAAATAGCAAAGTCTACTGGAATGCATTGAAGGGCATAGACAAATTACATTTCCAGGTCCTGAGTGGATTGTTTATATCTGCATTGTTTGCAAATGAACTAGCAATTAACGTCTCACAGCAAGACTGAACAATGAAATGTATTACTTGACCCTTAAAAAATCAGTGGGGGCTTTGAGTATAATTCAGATGTAGCAGACTAATTTCACTAGCAGTAAAACACAAATATGCTGGAAACAGAACAGCTTTAAGGAAAACCCTCGACTGCAGCTATAAAGGCAATTCAATTTAGACAGCATTGCAAACATTTATATCTTTGAAACTCGCTCCTGAACACAAAATCCGCCCAACTGAATTCCTTGCAGTTTCTCTATACTTCTGAGACGGAGCCTAGCTGTTCAGAAGTTTATTTTAATGAGGTGAATTATAGGCTGAAAAACACTACAGACAGCCTTTGGTCCTTATTAAAATTCATAGCTTTAAGTGCACCTCTGTGGAAGGAGCGCTGCTTAACCACGCAGCAGAAACGTTGAAAGCTTACACGTAATGAAAAACTAAGTAAGGTATGCTGCCTGCATATAGTAATTATTCTATATAGGTTTTAGTGCTAGCTGCTGAGATCTGAAATCCCAGTAGATACTGTACATGAAGTAGTAGTAAATAAATGGTCAAAGCATAAATTACAATAAATAATAAAATTAGCATTAGTGACTATGAACCTTTATTTATTGTTATACTACAACATATTACCTTTTATAATTTGCAAAATGACTTGTATTTGCAAAATGACTAGCATATAATATATTCTACTCAGTAGAAAAGCGTACAAAAGTTAAAATCAATAGTCAATTTAGTTAATAGATGTACATCGTCGTTGTCTATAGTACAAGTATCTCCAAAATGGCAACTTCACAGGAGAGTCTTAACTTTCAATGTAAGTCAATGGAACCAGACCTTTTTTCTAGGCTATTCTGGAGCATTTCTATTGGTCCATTCATCTTGAAATTGTCCCACAATGTAAATGCCAGTTGTCTGGTGTAGAAAAATAGAAATGGACAAAAATGGAGACAAACAAGTTTTTCACTGGGCAGCAACGATAAATTTACATTTAAAAATCAGATCATCATTTGTCTCCTAAAAAAATAATAATAGGTGCTCTCATTCTATGACTGTACAAAATTCCAGGTCTATACATGGCTATAGGCGACACTTCTCCTTTAAAAAAATAAAGATATCAAATGTTTCAAAGCATTCCATGATGACACAGCCAACTGTCAAATCATATTATATTAAGTGTTTAAAACTATTTGGTTAGTCCAATAAACTCACATTCGTACAGATGTTTTAGATCTGGTTGCTTAGTGGGCATCTCTGCAAGGTATAGAGTTCGAAGAAAAGTTCAAAAGTCTTTAATCTACACTTAGTCTGAACCTACAGCACTGCCTCACAATCATTTAGTCTGTCAAAAAAGCCTCTCACAAGCTGTCAAGTTCAATTTTTCCCCAGATCTGACATGTCTCTGACCTTTTCTTAGGAGACATGAGGCTTTAAAGTGGTCTTGGTTTTATCTGAGAAACAATTTCCCACCCGAGGCACCACATGAACACTTGTCAAAGTCGGATGACTCAGTTACGGACACTATAACACGAACTGTCTGACATTAGCACCGTTTGTCAAAAAAAGTGAAGAGTGCAACAATAAGAAGTCATCAAATAACACTGAAAGAATGTAAGGGCAATGTTTGTGTCAGACCAATTTCTCTGAAAAAAACATACATAAAAAAGGCCAAACATCATAAACGTAAGCTGATTTCTAGCTAGCTAACGTTTTCATCTGATTCAGGTGAACAGGCTTCTCTTCTAAGAAACACAATTTACACTTGAAAGCAGCATAAGCATCATCAACCACAGCTAATCCAATTTTTCCAATAAATTACAGGTCTAATAAATGTACACTATCAAACATTCTGTCCCTCATTAGCAACAACATTTTGATATCCACAAAAAAGACCTTATGTGTTGCTAATTTGTTGTAGCTAATGCTGCTGGTATGCTAACTTGGCTAGCTCAGCTTTGCTCAGGTTTGCTAGCTGAATCTTTTATAGTTGGATTCCTAAATGTTTATGTTCAAGCATAAAGCTAAGAACATAGTCAAGGTCAATATTTCTTCAAGTGTCTATATACTATGATAGCCAGCAGTGCTTCATGTTATCGTAGCTAGCTGTAATGGTATTATTAAGCTAGCCGTGAGGCGTGCTGAGGTTTATGGAGTGGAATGTTTGCTTGTTGCCATGAGTTGTGTCTGTCTGCCCTCATCATCATTCTTATTAAAATCAGTGACTAAAGGGAAGCTTAATAACCCCGTGAGCTGTGTGTAGCTACTGTATAAATGTGTTCTCCTCAAACAGAGGCCTGCTTCGGGGGTAACCTGTTCCAGTATCCCTGTTTCCTGACCCTTCTGCACTCAGCTTCCTGGAGCCAGAGTTTCACACGCGGATTACCACAGAAAAGCCCTGAGCCTCATGCATTGGAAGGCCTCTAAGACTCTTTTGGGTAGCAACGTAAGTCCGGTCTGATTACACAAACACCAGGGGCACTTGGGGAGAATGGGGTGGGAAAGGTTTTGGCGTGCGTGTGGGGGATGGAGGGGCTGCCGCAAGTGTTTCCCAACAGCCCGCTTTTACTGAAAGGAAGGGTCTTAGTTAAAAATACCTAGGGTACAGAATAGACCTTGAAAAAAGGAAGAATCCATCCAAAACTGCCGACATTTAGAGGAAATGTATAAACGTATAAGACTACAAAACTTAAAATAGAGAAAGTGGGTGGATTTGCTTAGGAGTATCAACAAGATACATGCACACATGAGATGCATCCATATATAAAGATATGTGTTGGTTGCATCTGAAAGACAAGGTCCAGGTAAAATCCTGTGATGCAGAATGATTGACATAATACAGTTGACATAATTGAGTATTACACCTAACAAGGGTTCTCTTTGATCATTGGCCCTTAAAACTGTGAGTAAAAAATTTGTAGGTGGCAAACTGTTTAAAGTGCTCTCTGTTTATAGTTCATAACTTCGTCCAGAATTGCCAACATGCATCACTGCATCAGCCAATACTAGAGACTGTCAGCTGATGATTAGTTGCCATATAAATTACCAATAAGTTACTAATCCAATCTAAGATGCAGCACAACTTTGTTCCTTTTTACTCAAAAGTGTATGTTATTAGCAAGTTTGTGATGATCTTCACACTTAGATTAATACTTCATATTCATGCTGCTGCTTGAATGTTATGGTTTTGTGAATTTCTACATTAATTTGACCTAAAAATGTTACAACAGTAGATACTGATACAGTAGATACAGTAGATATTTGAATATCCTTGTTGGCCATCATATGTGAACCTCTGCTTTCAGGCACAGGTGTATCCGCCTTGAGCAGCAACGACTTCAAATAAATGGTCCCTATAACTGTTGATCTGTCCTGCACACAAGCTTGGAAGAATTTTGGCCTATTTCGTCTTATAGAACTGCTTTCTTGCATGAACGTCACACCTCCTATTTCCTATCTCATCACTTCTATCTCAGCCATTCTAAAATGCAACACTTCTTTACTTTACTTAGTAGCCTGTGTTTGATCCTAAGAAAACTCGCTGGCCAGAGACATGGCATTCATTAACAAATGTAAATGGTACAGACCAGATTTTAATGATGAAGGCTCAGGCTGATGCTTTTAAACAGCCACACTAATTGAACCTCTTCATCCAAAAGATCTAATTCTAGAATAGAGGTTCAACAATAAATAATGAAAGATATTTATTGTTGGAGCTCTTTGTTTAACAAATGGAAGAAAAACAAAATCACTGTTTGTGTTGTTTGTTTAATAGGTTCTCTTTTTATATATTGTCATGTGTTAAATGAAGAACTGGTCATATGTTAGACCACAGTTCTGTATAAATTCACAAAAAGGTTTATAAAATTTTCAATCAGCACTGTATACAACATTCATTGTGCACTGAGGACCGTGTAAAATAATATATAGCCAAATTTCAAGTACATTAATAAAATAAACAACCAAATGTTAAGTATCAAAATGTCAAATATATGTTGCAAATGCAAATAATGACTGATAAATGAAACTCTAATATAATTAGTACTCTTTTTTGCTAATTTTGAGATGTGTTCCTTATTTTGCTTTTACTGAGGCCAATCAGCTGAAATATTTGCAACCAAGCAATTACATAATAATTGTGATAGCCCTTATCAGTTCCGCAAGGATGTCTAAGGATGTTGGAAATATTTTTTGTTTCGGTAAATATGATCTTATTTTATTGTTGCGGTTTGAAAGCTTTCATAGTTGAATTTCCAAAACCTCTTCTACCTCTTGCAGCAATCCTTGATTGGCATGTTAATCTCAGACCCGAAGGATTCAGATTTTCCATTCCTTACTTGTATAACTTACTCTGTAGTAACTAAGTAACTGAGTAAGTCTTTGGATGTCGACACAGGCGCTTAAGAGGTTCAGAGGTCACGTAGCAAGCTGGTTTTCTACCTGAAGAAGGTGTGGTGTTCCACGCAGCACTTCCAAAGGTTCTTGCAAGCCGTCTTGCTGGGGGCCTCGAAGAAAAACGAAGTTTCGTTGCACTGCAATCACAGAGAACAGAAAACGTCTCAGGAACTGATGGAAATAAAGGTGTTTTACAGGACCTGCTAAATCCTTATTAGCATGTGCTCACTAGATTGTATGTGCTGGGCCATTAGAGGCACAGTCCCTAGAGAATCACCTCTTTCATATGAAGGGTAAATTGGCCCTTTGGAGAGGAAGTGGATGGATATTTCAGAGAAATCTCATTTGAGGCCTGAGGGTAGTTAGATCAGGGTACGGAGTTCAATAATGGATTTTCCCACTAACACCTACATACAAAGGGTACAGCAGAAAACGGATTGTGAAGATCTCCATCTTTTAAGGTAGAACAGGAAAATTCACACTAGAAGCTAGACTTGAGAATCGCTAGGATGTTCTGATCACCTTATTAATGAAAGGAATAGTGCTTAGCTGAATCATTATACATTAACATTATACTTAACATTATACAAACAGTAAACTGTACTAATGATATGAGCATAATGGGCAGAATCGCTGGCTGGGTACAGTTTCCCCCTCTATCTTCTGTACATTTAAGGGAGACATGCTTTAAATTTTTCAAAAGAAACTGCAGGGACATGTTTTCTACACCTCCACATTTTTCAGTCTTAGAGGTTGGTTGAATTTTTATAATGTCACTGATATTGAGGTGTAGACTCCGGGGTGGTCAGTCCATTGTTCTTCGAACATCAGCAGCTTCTTTGATTGATCTGCTTATTTTCCTCTTTTTACTTTTCTTTTCTTTGTCATGGCTTCTTGACAGCTACACATTTTGTGCATGCCTTGAAATGCCTCTTTTAGTTATAAGTTCACTGAAACACGTTATATATATATCTCGTCGCTGTACAATGGAGCACATCTATTGGTCCAATCATTATGAAATATTCACACAATGTAAAAACCATTGGTGTGTATATATATCTGTGTGTAGACCGAGTACCCCTCATGCTACACAACCCCCCACCCTGACACACATTTTGTAAATGCACAACAAACCACATACATCATACGGTGTGGAATTCAAAATACAAATAACCCACAAATGCAGCTAAAAATGAAAAAACAAAAGTGGCATAGACGAAAGGGCACAACATTTACCCGTTTACCAGCAGATGCGATGGGGATTCTTGGTGTAATCTGTCTGCCTTTTAAACAGCTCAAAGTGTCAAATCCCTTGTGATTCCATGCACCATATAAATCTGTCCCAAACCGTATACAATCTCAGCAAAACAGCTTCAGACGCTGTGCTAGCCGTTGGCCAGGAATATTTCTTATAGGTCGTCCAACAAAAAGTATGTACATAACTGTACCCTCTTTGAATCAGACTTATAGGTGGAGTTGGCCCACCTCTCTGAATTAGTCTTTTGTTAGGTTTTTAATTAGGTTCGACACAATATCTGCCTCACTTCCAGTCGCCATTTAAAGTTAGCTACCCAGCTAAACTAGCTTGTGCTTAGTGACAAGTGAGGGCGTAGCACCTTCTTTAGAACACTGAGAAGGGGTTACACAGTGGAAATCACATACCAGACCTTTGAAAATATCATTAGAAGGGGCACGCAGGCATGTAGGAAAGCCTCTAAAGCCATTTTAATGAGCAGTTTTGATTGGTCAGTCAGATAAATGTCCCACAGCAGCTAAGAAAACACTGCTATTACATTTTAATGTAGTGTCCTGGATTGGTTGATGTTTTTATATCCATCCATCCATTATCTGCTGCTTTATCCTGCTAGTCGGGGTCACAGGGGGGCTTGGAGTCAATCCCAGCGGCATCGGGCGAAGGTGGTGTACGCCATGAACAGTTCTCGCATGGCCAACACTCACTCATGCACTTACACCTATGGACAATTTAGAGTGACCAATCAACCTATCATGCAGGTCTTTGGACATGTGGGAGGAAACCGGAGTACCCGGAGGAAACCTACTCAAGCACGGGGAGAACATACACACTCCACACAGAACAACCCAGACCGGGGATCGAACCCAGATCGCCTTGCTGTGAGGTGACAGTGCTAACCAATACATATATAATCAATATGTAATATATAATCAATAGCTGCTTGACAGTGGAAGTATGGACCACTAAAAGATCTGAAGCAGGAGTGGGGCTTGATTTGATCCTTTTGGGGTTCTATCACATTTCGCACAGTTGTTCAGAGGCCCAATTTCTTTATATCTTCTGGTCGTGTATATTCCTGTTTTATTCACTTATGTCCCAGTGATGTTCTCCTTGCTTATATAAGTGAGTTATCTTATATAATTTCCTCAGTCGTTTCTCTTGAGAAATAATAATTGCTATTTTGACTGGAAATCCACTAAATGAGGGGTGGAGGACTTTCCTGGGGAAACTATAGAGAATACCCAACAGAACCATCTGAAAATGTAAAAGATTTGGAGGAAATAAACAGAAATATAACAAGATACTGACAGATTCACCCACAGAGACCTTCTATTGGTTCTGTCAAATTGTCTGTTTTAAGCTCCCCACAAAAACCCACAACACTTGAATGTCGTCCAGCTGGCCGGTGATGGGTAACTTACATCTTTCCCCAAAACGCGCAGCTCAAACTGTGTTTCTTTGAAGAACACTTTCGTAATTCTTGGCCTGAAACACATACACAAATGTTAAAACATGTATTTAATATGCTCTGACTTCACGATCCGCTCTCAACAGCCTCGTCCTCTGCGGATATCTGAAAAGTAGTTTTGTTAAATATGCAAATGCTTTATTCTGCTTATGCCCGAAGTGATGTATTCAAACTGTCAGTAATGCACATGGACGCAGTTATCTCACAAAAAAAAAAAGCTCAGGGCAAACGGAGACGGAGCAACTGAATTAACTAACTACAGCCACTCCCTGAGTGCTAAGGGCAGATTCATAGCTCTTATTTGTGCAGCTAAATCAAGCAGAAAGCTCTGTGAAGAATAGATTCTGTATGCAAATAATGTAGAAGGTAGCCAAGCATGATATTTGAAAGCTCCACGAAATATAATCTTTATTTCGCCTACCAGAAATATTTCCCGACTTGGGTTTTGTTTTTGTAAACTACCACTCCAACCGGCGTCAGGCCGAGGAAGTACTCCGACTGCTTTTCCCCCTGAAAACGAGAAGGACAGACTTTTACTTCTACAGCCTGTAGACAAAAAAAGTTCATCAGCAACATTATTAAATTTATTATGGACTATTATAGTTTTAACTCACAAACACAGGATGAAGATCCACTCCATACATTTCCAGTGTTTTGGCTATATTTAAATAATTGTTCTCAGCTTCAGAAGGAGTTTGACCCCTGCAAAGAGAAGTTACTATATTACTAAACATTTCAATGGAAGTCAACAGAACCAGAATTTTTTCCAAGCCAGAGCATTTCTATTGGCACATTCATCATAAAATTTTTATACAATGTAAATGACCATTGGCGTGTTCAAATGATGTAGAAAACTCAAAATCGACAAAAATGGAGATACACGTTTTTCATTGGACAGCGATGATATACATATAGCTCCACTTTCTTGTAGGGGCAATTTGTAGTTCTATAATTATAGACTGTAGTCTGTCATCTGTTTCTTTGCTTCTCTGTATTATCCCTCTTTCACCCTGTTCTTTAATGGTCAGGACCCCCACAGAACCACCACAGAGCAGGTAATATTTGGGTGGTGACTCATTCTCAGCACTGCAGTGACACTAAAGTGTTGTGCTGGTGGGAGTGGATCCGACACAGCAGTGCTAAAACTATCCAGCCAACAGTTTCCTGTGGGCAGCGTCCTGTGGACAGTGTTCTCTGGACAGCATTCTCTGGACAGCTTCCTGTGGACAGCGTCCAAAGGACTATGGGATGACTCACACAAACTGTGCAGTAGTAGAGCTATCATCTCTGACTTTACATTAAGAGTGTCTAACAGAGTGGACAGTAAGTGGATATGTTTAAGGACTCCAGCAGCGCTCCTGTGTCTGATCCACTTGTACCAGCGCAACACACACTAACACAACAACACCACATCAGTGTCACTACAGTGCCTCTATGTATACAAGGTACACTGATCATTTATTTTGGTCGTACTGTATCTCAGTGCAACATTTATCCTCATAAAGTTACAATGTTCTCATCCACTGAGTCGGTGGGAATTTCTTGTTTTGTTGGGAAATGTTTAGTTTAAAAGTTTAGTGCTTCCTGTGGAGTTCCACAAGGTTCCATTTTAGGACTCCTACTTTTCTTATTTTGCAAGCTACCTCTCAGAAATGTGAGAAGAATCAGGGCTATAGCTGCACTAATGATACGAAATGACACATTTCAGTTTCCTCAGAAGGTCAAGGCACCTGTGTACCTCCCTGAATATCTGCCTGGCTTTTGCAAACAGTCTGGGTACGTTACTGATAACACCTGAAGAGAGGCTTCTTTCAGGCTCCTATTATGCTTCTGGCCTGTAAAACTCACTACCTTTCACAATTTGGCCATCAAGCTCGATCTACACTAAGAAACTTCCAAAAACATTCATTTTTGATTTAGCTTTTATTGAAAATGACAATGCAGACCACTTTTCCCTACTTGTATTATATATTATTTAATAATAATTTTAATATACATTGTTTTTAAACATAATAGTCCTTTATTGTAAAGCATTATAAGCTGCTACATGTAAAAACTCTATTCTTCTTGTTTTTCTTCTTCATGTTATCATCTAACATAACCCTCAAATGTTACATACCGAAGCATATACTAATCTATCTCAAGAAAATTATCAATATTTTAACAATGACAATCTCATCAGTTTCGAAATGTGTGTATAACACCAATGTTCAAACTTGCTCCTTGACTGTAAATCATTAACTCCTTCATTTCCTCCCAAAATGTAGGTTCTAGCATTTTTAGCATTCCTTCAAACATATTCAGGTAACTAGCAGGTTGCAAAAGTATGCCTTCCTACCACTGATTAACAGACACGCAACTTAGGTTTAACATGCTTAAATCTTCCTCCTCTAAAGATTTGTGCACAAATATTCTGTGCATCACACCGAACTCTCCCAACTGCCCGACCAGGACCACCAGCACTGAAAGACCTACAGCAGTTATGAAGCCACTCGCTTATCTTGATCTTTACATGAAGTACCAGTCATACCTTTCAACACCTCATTGAGTTTCTGCTTTTCATAAAGACGTAATCCTCAAAACTTCAGTTTTACGAACCAGCAACGTGAGCAGGACAATCTTAGTTCACTTCTGAACAAACTCTAGTGTGGTTCATTTGAAGCATGAACATGATACCAAATACTTATAATAATAACAATTATAATCAGTAATAACCAAAGGTGTCAAAAGTATTCACCTTCATTACTCAGGTAGAAGTATAGATACTAGGGTTTAAAAATACTTCTGTAGAAGTTGAAGTATAAACTCAAGCTTTTTACTCCAGTAAAAGTGTAAAAGTACTGCTTTCAGAACTACTTAAAGTATAAAAGTAAAAGTAAGAGGAAAAAAATGACATTAAGGACAAAAGCTATATATATATAATATAATGATATATTAAAATGTTAATGTTGATAAATTTGGGATGCACTAGGCTTCCTGTTTCAGCCACATATACGCCCATTGAACATGAATGTAGTTTAGTACAATGTAAATATATTAAAGAAGCATATCTGTGTACTACTGAGCATTAACATGTGTTTCATGGAGCAGACGATATGATGACTAGTTGTCTATAAATATTGTAATAATTCTTAAAGTCAAAGGCATGTTATCATTAATCTTTACTGGAATGTAAATGTACATGAATGAAAACAAGCTGAAATGAAATAGGAGTAACGAGACTATGTTTAAAAGGTAAGTAGAAAGTACTGATAATGGAGTGTAAATGTAAGGAGTAGAAAGTACTGATAATGGAGTGTAAATGTAAGGAGTAGAAAGTACTGATAATATAGTGTAAATGTAAGGAGTAGAAAGTACTGATAATGGAGTGTAAATGTAAGGAGTAGAAAGTACTGATAATGGAGTGTAAATGTAAGGAGTAGAAAGTACAGATAATGGAGTGTAAATGTAAGGAGTAGAAAGTACAGATAATATAGTGTAAATGTAAGGAGTAGAAAGTACAGATAATGGGGTGTAAATGTAAGGAGTAGAAAGTACAGATAATATAGTGTAAATGTAAGGAGTAGAAAGTACAGATAATGGGGTGTAAATGTAAGGAGTAGAAAGTACTGATAATGGAGTGTAAATGTAAGGAGTAGAAAGTACTGATAATGGAGTGTAAATGTAAGGAGTAGAGGGTACTGATAATGGAGTGTAAATGTAAGGAGTAGAAGTAAAAAGTCAGCAGAAAAATAAATACTCCAGCAAAGTATAAATAACCAAAATTTCTATTTAAGTAAGGTAACAAAGTATTTGTACTTTGTTACTTGACACCTCTGGTAAACAATGTTGAACTTTACAGGCACTACACTGTTGATGTTTTAATAATAATAAAAAAAAGGTTTCTAAAAGTGAGCACTGATCCTGGCCGTCTAATGAAAACTGGAATAGAGTTCAAAAGTTTAAGGACATAATTGACCGTATATCCAAATATATTACCATATATGTTACTTCAATACTCAGCATATCGTAAGAATATCATATTGTAACTTAAGTATCTCAGTAATATTGCATTGAGGGGTGCACTGGTGATTTCCACCCCTACTAATCACCACATGTACCTTGTTAAAAGTTAATTAGTGGAATGTGCTTCTTTTAAACAAGTCTTTTTTAGACAGAAGGCAAAGTTTGTTGTAATTCCATGTACAGTTTTCATGTGAAAAATAAAATCTGTGACCCAAACTTTTGATAGGTAGCGTGAAGCACACAGTCTAGGACAGATCGGGGTCGTGCTAACGCTAAAGTGTGATATATATGCTCATGACACGCATATCCTTCCACAGCTCCCGCCCTGCTCGCCTACCCAGAGCATGTCCTCTCAGCCCCTGCAGGGCAGATCACATCCTCTGCTTTTGTATGCAGTGTGAATTCCCCTCGTGCGAGCAGGCTGGCGCAGGCCGCGCGGGGCTGGGTGGAGAGGAGGATGATTGCAGATGCCCTGTTATAAATGCGCTGCGCAGCGGGGAGTTATTTACTGCCGCTCCAGGCACCCGGACCCTTTCATCTGGCTACCGCGAGCCACTGCGAAGAGAACAGCACGCCGTCTTGGGACGCAAACAAAATTACAGTACTGTTCAAAAGTTTGGGATCACTCGTCTTATGATTAATTTAAGCATTTTATATCAGACATGAAATGCTAAATATAACACCATAACAATGCTGTTTGAATAGACACTAAACTGTGGCCAATGCTGCCTATGGCTTCCAAATCAAGATGTTGATCCGTATCAAAGCCATACATTATCTTTAAGTCCTGATTATGCATTAGTTCCCATGATAGCATATCTAGACATCTATAATTACTGTAAAGTCTGCATTAGTATGAACACTGCAGGACCTAAAAGCATTAAAATGTCAGAAATATCCTGTCTTTAACATCAACTACACCATCAAACAAACTGGTGATCTAAAAAAAAGTGAGTAATAGTGATGTGTCTATGTCTGACTGGGACATCAGTGTTAGCTTAGCGTTGGGTTAGGCCACCTGAGCCTTGGCTGATGTTTCCGGCATTGCCTGCATTCACCGTCTAGCTGAGATGGAAAAGATCTAGATATAATGAGCAAACCTTCAGCCAATCCATCTCCAGAAACTGGACACGGCTAAAAGATTTTTCTCCTTATCTTCGCTATATAAAGACACATATGACCCTGTTGCACTAACTTTTAAAAATATTTTGTAGTTCACAACATGATGACTTTAACGACTGTTCATCTCACTGTTAAGTTGATTTATTGAGTTAACGTGGCAAACATTTGTAAGATATCGTCACTGTCCCAAGAAAACCATGCATCTCCATTTTTCATTTATATTTTTTCACATATATTTTATATCCTGTAAAAGTTTTATGATGAATGGACCAATAGAAAAGCTCTAAAATCCCTTGGAAAGAATCAATTCCATAGACTTAGTTGCCATTTTGAAGATAACTGTTAATCTTTGGACAGCGGCGATATTTAAAATGCATGAGTGAATCGAAGAGCTTACATTCAAATCAATTTGTTGGTGTTCCCAAGTCAGACGTTGTCACATCCTGCCCTGTTTTCCTGCCTGGCTCTCTTTGTTTACATTCCCTTATCTGTCCCATGTGCTTGTGTTTATGTTTTTCGCCATGTGGTTCTGTTTGTTTTAGTCATGTGCTCCCTTGTCTCCGCCCCTCACCTGTTTCTATCTGTGACCCGCCTATTGTTCTCAGGTGTTTCTTATACCCTCTTGTTATCCTGTGCATATCGTCGCTGTCCAATGAAAGAGAAGAATCTCCAAAATTGCAACTTTACAGGAGAGACCAAAAACTTACTTTACTTTCAATGTAAGTCAACGGAACTAGAATTGTTTCCAAGCTATTTTGGAGCACTTCTATTGGTCCATTGATCATGAAAACTTCACACAATGTAAATGACCATTGGCATGTTCAAATGATAGAAAACGCAAAGTCAACAAAAATGGAGACAGTGACGATATATTGCTTCTGTTTTGCTCCCTGTCTTGTGGTTTATTTTCTGTGATTAGATCTTTGATGTTCCCCCGTGTTCTGGTCTGTTTGAGTACTGTTATTATGTACTTTGTGTTTTGGTTTTGGTTTTGTTATTAAAAGTATTTTGTTAAATCTGGCGTCTGCGTCCGCCCCTGTTCATCCTGCCTGTCTCCTTGTCTGCTTCTAGCTCCCACCCTGACACACGTGACACATGTTTAAATCTGATAGAACCGATTCCAATTGAATCAATAGTTGTGTTTGATTATTATTGTGTTTTTTACACATACTGAGTAAAACAGACTTGATCAAAATGACAAATGTTTAATGTTAAACTTGCAAACATGGTTACGTTGTGCCAACCTATTGTATTGGTGTGATTCCTCAGAAAGCTATGACAATGTTGTGAGAATGTAGCAGCAATGTTGTCAATACGTTGCCACAACCTCTTAGAATTCTTTACACATTCCATTATATCTGCATGGAACTTGGAATTTTGCTAACTTGCCAACAGGTACTAATAATACTGCATGACAACGTTACCTAATAGTGACACTGTGCCAACATGGTGGCAACCTTGTTGGGACAAAGTAAACAGCACCATGTTCTTGGCTATGTGTTGGCAAGAACCTGGCGATACAATACGTATCGTGATGCAGCGGTCATGATTCAATATGTTGTGATATATTGTGATACTGTAAGCAAAGTGATAGACCAAGATTTTTCAAATCCTACTATTAAAACACTGTATGAACAGGTTTGCCAATGCTTACAATAGCATTGCGCCCTTGTGCTGCTTGTTAATGTTGTGGAGTGGAGCTGAAAATGGATAACAACACTGCCATCTAGTGGTCAGAGGTTTAAACACAACACACATGATTCACTGTCTGCCAGGAATCTGTGTATCGATACTGTGTTTTTGAGAATTGCTACAGTATTACAAAACATAATATCCTGATATTTGATATTTTGATATTTTCTTACACCCCTACATTGTAGCAACACCTGTAATAAAAAGTAGACAATGATGTGATGTCTTTGTGTGTTTGCTGGGTGTGTGTTCCTACCCGCTGGATAGTGAGTGTTTAAGTAGAGAAAATTCTTCTTTAACAGCTTTTAAAAATGTTTTAAAAAGAAAATATCAGACTGGTATCGGCCGATGCTCAGGGTTCTGAAAAAGAGATACCGTAACATCTCTAAATGGAACCGGACTAAATTATGACTTTCTTTCTTTCCTCCCCTCTACACATGCAAACTCTCTCATGTTCTTGATCTCTGTGCGTTCTCCCGTTCCCACGACCCCGCCCCTCTCGCCGCTCTCTCATTTCCCTCGGCCTGCTGCTCTTATGAGAGACCTCGGAGTGTCGCGTCATCCATCACTGAGACACTGGGGTGAGGAATCAATCCTCCTCCACCGATTTCCCATCAGCCCCGGCGCATCAAGAAGCAGCTCACTGGTAATGATTCAAAGCTGAAGGCAATTTAAAGAGCTGAAGAGGAAACTCAAGTACCAACAGCGCAACGAACGCGACAGTCATAAATCACACACTCACTGTAGAGGGCAAAAGTGACTCCAATCAGAGAATAATAGAGAGCGGAGGGGTGGAATCTTAATCCCTGAAACCTTTGCTGAAGTTGAAAGTTGTTACTTTGATTTTGCTGTGGAATTCAAATGTAACCGCAAAATCTGCTATTTGGTAAACTGCAATTACAATACCTCCCAAAAGAGAGTACACCCCTCACATCTTTCTTAATATTTTATTATATCCTTTCACCGACACTGAAGATATAAGACTTTGATACAGTAATACAGTTGCTGTGCCCTCAAAATAACTTAAGACACAGCCATTAATGTCTAAACCGCTGGCAACAAAAGTGAGTACACCCCTAAGTCTCCCTGCCTTAACTCTCTTGTGCATGGAGTTCTCTAGAGCAGTGGTTTTCAACCTGTGGGCCGCGGTCCCTCAGTGGGCCGCAGACATACTGAAAGGGGGCCGTAGGCCAAAAATCTTTTTTTTTTGCCAAGTATTTTTTCTCCAATAAATAGATAGTCCAGCATATTTTGTTTGTTTATTTGCAAAACAAAACGTGTTTAGTTTGAGTTTGTTAAATGGTTTGGTGTAGTACAGTCACATGACATGCAGTGCTAGCTAGTGGATTAACTAGCTAGTTAGTTAGCTACTTCAGTCTGAGTGAAGCTGTGGTCTTGTGTACACGTCATGGATAAAAGGTTAAAAACAGGGTTTTTGACAGCAAAAGAACCTGAAGCTGGACCATCTACAAGTGAAGCAGCCGCTGTATCTCTTTCTG
Source organism: Megaleporinus macrocephalus (assembly GCA_021613375.1). Lineage (NCBI taxonomy): Eukaryota > Metazoa > Chordata > Actinopteri > Characiformes > Anostomidae > Megaleporinus > Megaleporinus macrocephalus. Next base: position 12,193,278 of record CM038720.1, read on the forward strand.
AGAGAACCGAGAAAAGCAAGCATAAATCGAAAAGAAGAAAATACAGCAGTGAGTATCTAGCACTAGGCTTCACAAGCACAGGAACAGAAAACGAGCTGCTACCACTCTGTGTTGTGTGCTCGGAGGTCTTGGCAAATGAAGCCTTGAAGCCAACCAAGTTACATCGACATTTGGAGACTAAACACAGCGAGTATGAGTCTAAACCTGTGGATTTTTTTGAGAACAAACTTAAAGAAGACCAAAGCAGGAAAAACACCCTTGAATTAGCTTGCTCTGGAACCTATAACGCTAAAGCTGTTGAGGCTTCCTACCGTGTTGCTTATATATTGAGCCAGACCTCCGTTTTCAACTTTCTGCACTTCAACCTGACATCCACCACTTGGTAGCTGGCAAACAACATAAGCCATCTCATTAGGTGAGTGACAAAAAGTGCTGTAAATGTTTAGTTTCTTTTGTTGTGTGATTATGCAGTCAGTTTCACAGGTCGTATGGATGGTTGAACTGTATTTGGTTTTAAACGGCTATAAAAAATATTCTGGGGGGCCATGGGAAGTTTTTGGGGTGGGTTAAGTGGGCCTTGGGTTGCAAAAGGTTGGGAACCTCTGCTCTAGAGCTTTACAGGTTGCCTCTGGAATCCTCTTCCATGCTGACATTATGGAGCTGGTGGGTGTTAGAGACCTTGCGCTCCTTCCGTTTGATGATGCCCCACAGATGCTCAATAGGGTTTAGATCTGGAGACATGCTTGGCCAGTCCAGCAGGAGGTGTGTTTGGGGTCATTATCATATTGGAACACTGCCTTGAGGCTCAGTTTCCAAAGGGAGGGGATCGTGCTCTGCTTCAGTATGTTACAGTACATGTTGGCATTCATGGTTCCCTCAATGAACTGTAGCTGTAGCTCCCCATAGCCAGTAGCACTCATGCAGCCTCCAACCATGACACTCCCACCACCATGCTTGCCTGTAGGCAAGACACACTTGTCTTTGTTCTCTTTACCTGGTTATAGCCACACACGCTTGGCACCTTCTGAACCAAATAAGTTTGTCTTGGTCTCGTCAGATCAAAGGACATGGTTTCAGTAATCCATGTCCTTAGTCTGATTGTCTTCAACAAACTGTTTGAGAGCTTTCTTGTGTATCATCTTTAGAAGAGGCTTCATTCTGGGACGATAGTCGTGCAGATACAGTGTGCGGCGTATGGTCTAAGCACCGACAGGCCGACCCCCTACCTTTTTAACCTCTGCAGCAATGCTCGCACCATTCACACATCTATTTTCAAAAGCCAACCTCTGGATATGAGCATGTACACTTAACTTCTTTGGTGGGCCATGGCGAGGTCTGTTCTGAGTGGAACCTGTCCTGTTAAACCGCTGTACGGTCTTGGCCACCGTGCTGCAGTTCAGTTTCAGTTCAGTTCAGTAAAGCAACAATTATTTTTTTCAGATTCTCAGAGAGTTCTTTGCCTTGAGGTGCCATGTTTAACTTCCAGTGACCACTATGAGAGTGTGAGAGCAATAACACTAAATTTAACACACCTGCTCCCCCTTCACACCCGAGACCTTGTAACACTAACGGGTCACATAGAAAAATAGCTAACTGGGCACATTTTCACTTAGGGGTGTACTCACTTTTGCCAGCGGTTTGGACGTTAATGGTTGTGTGTTAGGTTATTTTGAGGGCACACCAACTTTACACTGTATCAAAGTGCCATATCTTCAGTGTTGTCCTTGAAAAGATATAATAAAATATTTACAAAAATGTGAGGGGTGTACTCACTATTGAGAGATACTGTATATCGTCGCTGTCCAATAAAAAACAAGTATCTTCAAAATAGCAAGTTTTGGAGAGACCCAAAACATACTTTACTTTTAAAGTAAGCCAATAGAACCAGAATTTTCCAAGCTTTTTGGAGCACTTCTATTGATCCATTCATCATGAAATTCTCACACAATGTAAATGACCGTTGGCGTATTCAAATGATGTAGAAAACTCAAAATCGACAAAAATAGAAATACATGTTTTTCATTGGAGAGCGACAATATTTGTTATGTGTATGTTCTGCATAGACGGCTCTGATTCTGCATTTCTTAATTTCTGAATCTTTAGTTTGTCAAGAAATGACAACAACATGGCAAAACTATGAATGATATATGTTCTTTCCACAACACAAAACTCAACAAAATAACTATACATACAAATCTAAAATTTCTCCTCTTCTGATTAAGAACACAAACATTGAGCCTAATTGGCCTCAGACTCTCTGGATGAGCAGAACAGCATTTCTTACCATCACTCAGCTTGATGCTAGTCAACATGATTGACAGTTAAGTGTTCTCTTCCTGGTGTCCTACTACGCTGAGCTGTCCAATTATATTACATTTGAGGCAGTATGTAAACAATACAGTGCTGCTTCACTTGCCTCGGTGTAACAGTCCTGCCCTGCCTTGTCCTTGTGTCTGTAGGTCTATGGCCATGTGGTTTTGTTTTGGATCCCTGCCCCAGCCTTGCTCTGCCCTCGCCTTGCTCTGCCCCAGCCTTGCTCTGCCCCAGCCTTGCTCTGCCCCAGCCTTGCTCTGCCCTCGCCTTGCTCTGCCCCAGCCTTGCTCTGCCCCAGTTCATCATAACACTACCAAAACTTTACCAAATGTTTCAGTACTGACTGTTTCGGTGGTGACAGTTTTAGCCCAGTTATAGCCAGTACATGACTAGCAAGCAGTTGAACACTTATACACATATAAAAACACATTTATATATCTTTTTTGTTTCGGTAGTCACAAGTCTTAGACCTTGGGGCACAATTACTAACTGTTTGTCATGTGGCCTTGAGGGACAGGAATGTAGTCTCATTTTCTGCTCTAAATGCAGGGGTGTGGCTATAATAAGGCTCCACAGTCAAAAACTCCTTGTGTTTAGATAGTAACATGGCAACATGGGATATATATATATATATATATATATATATATATATATATATATATATATATATATATATATATATATATATATATATATAGGCCATGTGACGAACAGGCAACCTGTCGATGGTGTACCCCAGCTTCGCCCAATGACACTGAGATGGGCTAAATTGGCCCCTGACCAGTGGTATAAAACAGAAGATAATGGATGGATGGACTTGTGATTGCACTGTGCCTCTTTCATTTCACACCGAGAAAGCATGTGCTAGTCTTTGCCCTCTCTTTCCTGATGACATGTACAGTGTCTTCAGTATTTTTTCAGTGTTTTTTTCAGTATTTTCTCAAAGTTCAGTCCAAGGTTTTCTGATTTTTTTGCTCTTTGCGATCCAAAAAAACCCCAAACATGTTCAGTGATGATGAGGTCTGCACTCTGGGGTCGGTCAAGCCATTGTTCTGAGAACAGCTTCTTCATCTGACTTCTTTTTTCTTTCCTTTTACAGTAACGATATATTGATGGCTACACAGTTTATTGGCAATTTAGATTGGGAATGAAATAAATGTAGGGTGGTGTTTGACTTTGCAACATATTATGTTTTACATGCTCTTTTTTGATGAAAAATATTTGATACCTTAAAACAGTAGAAAGTTAGTTACAGAATATAAATACAACATTAGTAACATTAGAAATGCAAGTAAGTTAGGCAACTGAATGGGGGCATGTTAAAAAATTAAAATGTAATTGCCACAAATTACATAACTGTGCAAACATCTTACACTGATTGTTTACAAGCCTTCATCTTAGCAATAAGTGTGTTGTCCCCAGTAAGAACACCAAATATCATTAGAACAGATGTAAATGATCATACGTACAATACAAAGTAACATGAATATCTTATTGTGAGAGAAGTAGATCATATCTTGAGATCCAGTTTGAAGAACAAAGTGTAGTTCCAGATTTCTCCTGGACGCCCCAGACATTGTATGAATGTATTCAGTTCCTTCAGCAGCAAATCTTGATTTAGCTTAATGAAGAACTGAGCAGTCAAAGCAGGTATTAGATGAGAACTGTAAGTAATACTGGGTTCCACAAGAAGAAGCTTGGAAAGGGTTAAATAAACACACTGACGTATGTAAAAGCACTACTTACTTTATTTATATTTAATATTAAAAAATAATGTTATGCTGAGCAAATAAAAGTTGACTAATGACTAATAAAGAGCCTAAAACTTTTACACACTACGTGATGCCACAAAGGATCCTCCTAGACGAATCTAGAAAACAAATCGATAAACAATTACACGATAAACAATTACATAATACAATATCAAATATTACATATGCTGATTTAACATGATTTCATTCGCCGTGACGTACTCGGAAATACTCCAAAGGGCGATTAAGAGCAAAGTAGAGGCCAAACACAAAACCTCAGAGGTGCTACCGAAATGTCCAGGTTAATGATCACTACCATGAGCAGGTCAACCTTCCTCAGCCACGAGAGAGCATTTATGTATTGACCATTCATTGACCTGCTTCTCTGTCATGTGACGTACCTGCTTTATGCATCCCCCCTCCGGCGCTACTCTGAGGAACACCAGACGAGGGAATGAACGCAGCAAAGGTCAGTGACTGTGCCTGGCAGAGACCTGCGAAGAAGACTTCGCCAGCAGCTCCCATTACAAAGGTGTGGAGCGTGGCCAGAGGGAGGAATCCTAATTATCCTTTAAACAACATTCCAACAGCGCACCATTCCCATGGTGAAGCGACTGACACAGCCCAACATTCTGCATGTCCTTTCATATACAGCTTAAAAAAAAACACAGACAATGGCAGGGTACTGATTTTTGAGGTGGAAATGTTGGTGCCATTCCACCACAAGTAAAGGGTGGATGGCGCAAGCTGCAATTTCAACATTCCTCAACTTTGTAAACAGGGTACGTATGTCGGTCTTGTTGCAATCTTGAAGATAAAGAAAGTGCCAGCACAGGAACTTTGAGAAGAACAGGGGTCTTCACTAAAACAGCTTCATATATACTTATGGTCTGATACGTATTTACAATTCATCCTTAAATTTCTGTTAAATATTTACATCTGGCCCACGTAAATCTATCCAAGGAAAGCTTCATACAATCAAATCTGTTACAATGTTAAATAAAGAGCTGCATTCAAAATGAATCATTCAACTTGATGCGGCGTTAACTCCGCACACTGAGCAGGCATACCGGTAATTAAGCTATTAATCTTATTTACGTGAACAGTTAGTTAATTCTACCCGTGTTAATTCATTTGTAGCATTGGGGTAGATTTAATTAACAAAGGAAATGCAGATAGAACAACTCTAAGGGATAAAACTTAACCCTTACCTTGTGTTCAGCAGGCTAAATAAACCTACGTTTGCAGAGTAACAGTGGCGTATCATTCTGGGATTCTGGGATGTGCCCTCACGTTTCATAAGAGCAAGTTTTAATATGCAAATCTGAAATATTGAACTATTTTCTAAAACGACACGGCACTTATGGGCTCTTGCGTCCAGCCGGTAACAGGTTTGATTACCTGAACTGAAATGTCATGACTGAAGTGCCCTTGAGCAAGGCACCTAACTCCTAACAGCTTAAAGCTGCACAGTGTTCAGTAGTGTATGTGGGTATGTTGGGTGCTGGGCACTGGATGAGTTAAATGCAGAAGTCTAATTCCACAGTGTGAATACCAAATAACGGCATAAAATCTAAATTCACTAGCATGCAGACCCGGCCATGCAGTGCTACAAGGTCGGGTTCTTATTTTTTGGCACCACATGACAATAATAAGAATAAGAAACCAATCTCAGCTTTGAGAAATTTCCCAAATCAACTGTCTAATACTGGCATCTCATGTACTTCTGACAGTACATGCTGGTCCACGGCTTGTCCTAACCAACCTGGTGTCCATGTCAGGCTTAGGCTAAGCCTGGAAGGCCGGCTGTTCCTCTATGGTTGCTGCCTCGAATACACAATGGACTACTTAAGGTGGGCTGGACAGCAAGAGGTGATCAAGGGTCTGCTGAAGATTAATTTTAAATGTCACTGCAACATCCCTGCAGACCTGCCAACCCTTACGCATTTTGCGTAGCAGATACGCATTTAGACATCAATCTATGCTGCTACGATTTGACGATTCAAAATATAAGAAAAGTCATTGATGGCTTTGAGGTCAACTGTCTGTGCATTTGCACTGTAGGCAACTCGTCTATGGGTGTAACCGCATTGGGCATCAACCTGTTGGGAAAAGAAGACTTCGACCAATCATGGCACTAGTTTTAAACTCTTCAAACAGGCTACAAGCGAAGAGCCAGGGAGCTGTCAAAACTAAAGTAACAAAATTGGGTTTCATCCCTCTTGATCCATCTTCATACTGTGAGTGGTTTTAAAGGGAGGACGGCGCTAAACAGAGTTTCAGAGGTAACTGTCAGGGTATGGGAATTGTGAATGTCAAAACTAGAACTTCAAAAACACAAGATGCAAAATATAAACTTGCACGTTTTAACAATTTGCGAGTGTAAATATCCCTCCTGCGAGCGTAAATGTGAAACTCGTGAGCACAGAAAGAAGTCCTGCGTGCGTGTTTATCATCATATCAGCTCAAACCACCTTTTTAATTCTCGATTCAGTAGTTGTCCTCGCCCGCCATGTGAACTTGCTACTCAAAAGAAAATTCCCAGGTTGGTAAGGCTATCCCTGACTTATTCACTCAGCTGGACAAGATAAGGTTAGCATGATTTGCGTTTGATTGTATACCAAGTTATTTGTGGCATAACTTGTAGTTTAATAGTATGATGAAAATCATACCTGAGCAAGAATTTTCAATGGTATGCCTCCCACTACTCACATATAATTGTATAGTTAAATGTAAGTTAAGTTTATACTGCTATTAGGATAATAATAAGAGTAATAATAATTTGAAATAGAACTGTAACAGCAGTTATTAGTAGTAATAGTAGTGATATGGGGTGGAAAAAAATATTATTTAGAAACACTGTATTGAGTTATTATTAAGTTGTTCGGTACACTTCATCCACAGGTGACCAATATTTCAGTTAGGCTTACATACATAATGCTTAGAATATTATGTTTTATGTGTTTAAGATTCAAACCTTATACCAAACGTTTCTGGAGAAGACCACCAAGCTAGTGGCCCTCAGGCATTGAAGAATTGCTTCTGGTTCTTTTAAAGGTGTTGTAAAGAAGACATGTAAACGTGCACAGGGTTCTCAGATGACATCTTTAAATGTGATGTCTCCTGCAGAAGGAGAAACAGGACACACTTCTTATGGGGTGGGTAAACGTCCCATACAAACCAAACTGAGCGAGAAACATTTCTCAAACTAACTAATATCACCGCTGTCCAAAAAACAAAACGGCAACTTTCCACGTCTTTACTTTCAGGGTCAATGTCAAAGGAACCAGAATTTTTTCCTAGCTCTTTTGGAGCATTTCTATTGGTCCATTACCCATGAAACTGTCACACAATGTAAACCATATGCTACATTCAAATGATTAAAAAAATAAAAATAGACAAAAATGAAGATACATGTTTCTCTTTGGACAGTGGCAATATACTAATAAACAGAGTTCTAGTTTTCCTGTTCACGTCACAGTAATCTTTGCGCCAAGTGGGAGATGAGAGAAAAGCCATCCTCGATCCTGATTGGTCACCTGTGGATAACGTGTGACGCTTTTGGCACTCAAAAGAAGAGTTTTGTTTTTTATTCAATGTAGTTTATAAAGGTGATACACATCTCACAGGCTAGAGGAGCGCTTTGCAGTGTGGTGGTCCAGGTTCTACAAGCCATAGAGAGAGACTCTATTTGAAGTATAGCTCAGCCTGCACGAGTCAGTCCGCATTGCCGTTCTCTTTAAGATTGGATTTATAATCCTAGTCCAGAGGAATTCAGCGTGCTCTTATCCAAACGATATCCATGGATGCAGTAATAAAGAGTATATTGAGATGCAGGGAAAGTAAGAGAGAGAGAGAAATGCTGCCATTGATGTGCTGTTCAGTAGCTGCACTCTCTCAACATAATCTGTTATGAGCAGGATTAGGGATTATGGATTGGGAGTATGTTGTGTTGAGCAGGGCAAAGGTTTTGTTTTTTTCCACTTACATTAGAGTTTTGTGAATCTGTTCAATGGAATCCTCCAGGTCTTCTTTCTGGTCGGGTACAAAGCGATATTCAGACACATAGCCTGGCATATGCTTGTACGGATCGTAATCTCCGAGCTCAGCTGAGGGAAAACAGAGACCACACACAATCACACAATTACATAATATAACAGCATGTTACGGTCTGTGATTTGATATCCAGCTACACAATACAAAAATTATTATTATTATTATTATTATTATTATTATTATTATTATTGTTGTTGTTGTTGTTATAACCATATTTATTAACATATTTCATAAATAGTTTTACATCTTTTAAATTAATATATGATGGCATAATCATACATAACATGCACACAACATTACATTATTATTATTATTTTACACAATGCTATCAAATACTATGAATATAATTCTATGAATAGTTTTTATACACTGCCCTGAACTAATTTGAAAATGAACTGAACTAAGAATACTCTATTTTGGTACTGGCAACTTTTACCATATACTCATCATGAGTTCTGAACCTAAATCGAAAAACAGTGAGGCACGGTTTGCAACCAAAAAGCATACACCTAACATTACTTCAGGTCATCAAAGGTAAGATATGAATGAACCATGGACATTGCCCACCTTTTCTACATTTCAGCCCATGTGAGTCTGGGTTTGTCTGAAGTTAATTTGTTTGGGTTTAGTTTTACCAGAGGAAATCTGGTAATGTAATAAGGCATTTCTCAATTGCCAGCTCCTTGTTCGAATTTTCTTGTTCCAGCTTAAATGGTGCAGCGTTTACATTCAGGGGCTTAATGTGTTATAATAACTGCTTCACAATAAGAACAAGAGGCTGGCGAATAAGAAACAAACGAGAAAAAAACAGTAAATTTACACTGAATAGCCAGAGCTGCCATCTGTGCACTGATATTGAAAGGACATGGAAGTCTTCCTTGCAGCACATCCTGCTTCACCTGAAGGAAGAACTGGTACCTGATAAAGACAATCAGACAAATTAGACACATGAAATAACATCATGCACTGTATTATGCAGCTGGTATGTATAGCAAATGCAACACTGAGGGCTACATGGCTGACAAATAAAGTTAATCACGTGATCTAACACACAATTATAACTCAACATCATTTTAGTCAAAATAATACAAGCCACTGTTACTCAGGCCCTGATTAATTCCAAGCATTACCATATCGCTGCTCTGCAAGGAAAAACATGTATCTCTAACTTGGCCAATTAAATTTTTTCTACATTATTTAAATGCAGCAGCTTCCAATTAACACTGCTTATAAAAAAATGGACCAATAGAAACATTCCAAAATAACTTAAAGTAGGTTGTTGTCCTTTCCTGTAAAGTTCCCAATTTTTGAGATACTTGTTTTTCATTGGACAGTGATGATATAATATATATAATGGGCTGTAAAGGTTCTATCCTTCAGCACAGCTAAACTCATATGTAGTGCAACTAATGTTCTGTTAACATCCAATTTTAATAAAGGCATTGCCTTGAGATAGTTCTTGGACTTTAAATTCTTAGGATATTCATAAATAGACGAATAGAACCTTTTCATTCTGAGAGCTTGTGTTTTCTTTTCTTTAAACTAGAACAGAAAATATACTTGACTGCTTTAAATTCAAACTCTACTGCCATAAACACATAAAATGTACAGTATTTTGCAAAAGTCACCTTTTATTTATTTAATTTCCAGTCAAAACAGCCACTAAATGCATATTATTTATTTTTCTGGAGATGTTTCTGAGAAGATTAGATATAACATGATCTACTTCCAAAAAATCCAAATAAAACCAATGGAAAAAACAGGAGTTTCCAGAACGGGAGCTCAAAAACTATGAAAGTTATAGAGAAAATGGCATTCCTAACAGCCAACTGCAAGATTATCAAATCTGTCACCACCAGAAAAAAACAACATTTCTCTTTGAAAGAGAGGAGATTATCAAGATCCACTCTTGCTTAAGATCTAAAAACATCTACAGGAGTTAGTGTCCATCCTTTCACTGTGAGAAGACACCTCAACACTTTGAGCTGAAAAGATGTGTAGCTGTTTAAGAAGCTCCTCACTGAGAAAAGGAGACACAGACACATCAAACAAACAGAACTATTGACTGACCAGCCCAGAATCCAGACCTCAACATCACTGAATGTGTTTGGGATTATTTGGATGCGAGAACAGAAAAAACAACTTCGTAGACTAAACACTGCAGAAGAGCAGACGCGCTAAATACTGAAAGGTATTGCATTTGGTCGTTGAGGCGTCTGTGTAATTTTCTGTTATGTCTATTTTTGCCTGCTTTGACTGGAAACTATAAATGCAGGGTGGTCTCTGACTTACACAGCATTGTATTTCACATGCAATTCTCCAATTTCACTCCTTCATCCACAGCACTTTCAGACAATACACAGGAAACACACCTTGTAATTTCCTCTTTTAGCTTACAGGGATCTTCAGCGTAAAATTTAACACCAAAATAGAGGGTATACGGAGGTCCGGCTGCAAAGAAAGTAAAGCAAACATTAAACAGGATGTTAATCAGATTCATAAAGAATGTGTAGTGCAGTCATATCACAGATTAAGAGGAAAGCAATAGCCACCCATACGGAGCTGTTATTTGAGTAATGAGTAGTTACAATATTAAAGAATGTGGAATAATTCAGTGTAATTGGTTTACTGATTTTTAATCAGTACTTAATGCACTTCTGAACATTGAAGCTGCAAGTTCTTTTGGCCAATTTAGTTACAATTTTCTGCTATCTGCTCTAATTATACAGATAAAAGATAAAAATACCCATAAAATTAGGTTGGTAATTATTAGAAAGCAGCGGGGTCCAAGGTTTAAGTGGTTCATTAGAAGATGAGGAGAAATATTAGTTTCATCCAGGGAGCTTTACATAAAATATCTGTGCAATTTCATGCTGAGATAATCAATTTTTAATCAGCGGAGGAGATGGGAGAGTAATCACGAGGTCAATATGTCTTTGCCTGTGGGGCGCTACGGGCTACAGGCAGCTCCGAACCGCTTACGAGCGAACACGCTGTCTGATTCGTTATCAGTATCGACTTTTCTAAAGTAAAGAAGGGAGACTGTACTTACTCGTGATCAGATCTTTATGTTCTGCCAGGGTTTTTGTAGAATCCAGCCAATACTGTAACAACATACAGACAAGATAAACACTCACCATCCATTTCAACAGAAACCCTACTGTGTACTTTCACTCACTGGCTGAATCATTTACAGTATTGATTGAACTTCTGTAAACTGTTCTGCCTAATGAAGTCATTACCATGCAATCAAAGTCCTTCAGAGTGATTTGATGTGAAGCGCATCGTTCCTGAGAAACTTTTTTCCACGTTAGCATCCAAAGTGTCTAAGAGCTCCCTCAAAGAAAGTTATCCAGTGCTGTATGAAGCCTGACGCATTGTGTTATGAAGGTTCTGCTATATGGTTCTGGCCTAAAACTAGAGCAAAACCCCTTAAAATCTTTCTAAGTTTTCAAAACATCTAATAAAATATGTCAAATTAATTTTTAAAAATCATCATCCAGAAGATACATCACTAATCACATAATGAAGTGGTATCCTGACCACTGCATTTTAGCCAGAGGTAAGAACGGAGACCAGCACCAGAGCTCCTTATCTCATTATAAAACTGCTACAAGGTAAAACATATGTTAATTTATATTTTACAAGCTTCAAATAAAACATGAAATGCCTTTCACAAGCTTTAAAGGTGTGTTTAAACTAGAACACTCAAAAAACTATGAAATATTACACAAGCTTACATACATACTACTTGAATCTCATAGGGACGATAGCAAGAATTTACATTGTTATGTTTGGTTTTCTTGTCAGACAATTTTTACATTGGTGGCTTGAACAGAAGGCCTATTTTTAATTACTATAATTTAAAATAAATCTTTATGGTGGAGAGAATGTTGGGTATTATAATGCAAAAGAAAAGATTTACCACTTTTTTACCATCACATATAAAACTTTAGAAGACACATGTATGTTTACTGGTTGTCTTGGATAGTAAATAAATATATATAAATATATTGATGTTGCAAACATCACGACCCCTGGTTCCTGTCTAAGCATGGGCAATATCTAAAAACTAGATTCACTAGATCTGATACTTTCTAGCTAAAAAACTATTATCAATATTCACTACCTTTTTCTGAGAACACCGGCCAGGTTAGAATTACCTAGAGGTTTTTTATTGCAGTGAGTCATTTTGAGGCAGGCTGAAGTTCCAAAGCATGAACACTTATTTTCAGTATCATTTGCGTAGAGTAAATTACAGGGAATCTATGTAGTAAAGCTAGCATTACAGTACGTGGCAGAGAGAAATTATATTTATTTAAATGATAATTATTTGAGAATTGTATGATTTGCTGTCATGTCAATGATGTATATAATTATGTTTTTAAAGAACAACAACAAAAAAAACTTGCTACTAAAACTTTTTTTAGAACATCAACAAAAAAATTCTAGTTGGGATTTCCCAACATATTTAACTAGTTATTTAACAGTAAATTATTCTTCTCTGATTCTCTCTCTTTTACCAAAATGTTGATTGTTTTATTGTTTGATTGTTGATCTGATAACATCAACCATACCCATTCATATCACCACTATGTTACGCCCTGCCTGTACTTGTCTGTCTGTTTACGGCCTGTCCTTCCACGTGCCACAGAGGTTTATGGTAAACTGAGATGTTGGTGTTGTTGTCCTACCACTTCATGCGATCACACAGATTTGTTGACGGTGGAGTGGGGGGATCCCAGTGTCTCAGGGGGCTCTCATGTCCATGTTACCTTTTGGTTCTCTCCTTTTAGTTTAGGCTGTTATAGTTAGATCTGCCGGAGTCGCCAGCCACACTCTAAAATTCTGAATCTTCATATTCTCTACAGTCATACTCCCGAGCCCAACTAACTTTCTCTCTTTACTCTTCCTGAGGTAGTGACTGTCCTCCTGTCTGTTGAACACTGTTAAAGGACTGACCAATCAGGGCCTCCACCCCACCCATCACCAGCCAGCTCACCTGTCCATCTGTGTCTACTGCGACACCCTCAGATGCATCACTGTGCCATCCAGATGTGCCTTCATTGAGATAGGATGGGACTGTTTCAGCTCACGCCCACTTTACATAAAGACTCAGTCAGAGACTGCCTCAGTCAGAGACTGCCTCTACCTGTGCAGCTTCTAAAGCTTTGCTATCCAGATTTTTAACAGAGACTCTTTTCTTTGGTATTTAGTTTAAACTATAAATACTGTTTGATCAGAGGAGGATGGGTCTCCCCTTGTGAGTCTGGTTCCTCTCAAGGTTTCTACTTCCAGTTGAGAGAGTTTATATCGCCACTGTTGCCTCTGGCTTGCTCACTGGGGGGATATGTTGTAACTGTCTGTTTTCAAAACTCTATAAAGCTGCTTTGAGACAACATCGGTGTAAAAAGTGCTGTACAAATAAACTTGACCTATGTTTACGTTTCTCGTGTTGTCATGTGCTCCTTTGTCTCCACCCTTGCCCCGCCTTGCTCACCTGTGCCCCATTAATGTTTAGTTGTGTTTAGTGTCTAGTGTTTAGTGTCCCATCACCTGTTTCCTCTTGTTAGCCTTTGTTATTTATACCCTCTGTCTGCTGTCTCTGTTTGTCGGTCATTGTTGTTGTATCTATGGTGTGATAACTCAGTTGCTGGTGTAGCTCTGTCTAAGTAACCCATTTGTTTACCTTTCTTTTTTATTTGTTTATTAAAAGTATAGCCTGACACACTACTGTGAAGACATTTGGCAGGCTTCACTCGGAATTACTTTGTTTAGATCCACTGAATTAATGAGTGTTGAGTTTAAGAGAACCCTCCAAATTTGATGCTAGTCCTTCCACTCACTGACCACTTATTATTTTTCATATGTCAGCCCCCTCTATCCCAGTCATCGCTGATCAGATATTATTTAGGAGGTGGATCATTCTCAGCACAGCAGTGCCACTGCCATGGTAGTGTGTGTTAAGCTAGTGCGAGTGTTATCAGACACGGCCGTGTCACTGCCAGGTGATCCAGCAGCCAGAAATATCCAGCCAAAAGCAGCAGCTCTGTAGCCAGAAACTGACCACTGATTAACACCAGACAATGCTTAACGCAAATGAATGAGCTGCAACAGACTGAGTTTCTGCAAAGCTGTCCAATTAGTGTACATTAGAAACGATCTGATCACTGATTTCTTGACCTGCGCTGCAGACACGCAGCTGTTCTAAAAGCACCCCTGGGAGATCAAACAGGGAGACATTCTACTGAACTCCGAAGAGCGAATGTGAGCTGGTTTGGAGCTCCCAGAGATGTTCAGTCATGCAAGCAGCATAATATGAGGCCCATTAAAGTGGACTGTAAAACAGGCTTGTTAAAAATTTCGGGTAAGAGTCATTACCGCCTCCATCAATAAAACATGAAGCCGGAGCAGGTCGCGGCATGCAGCCGGGTGGTGAGGAGGCACTTGCAAAATGACTTCAGTGCGTTTTGGGAGCGCACCTACATTCAGCTCCTTAAAGGATACATCACACATCAGTATCTGGCAATCTAAGAAATGAGAATCTATGAAGTCCCAAAGTCACATAGGGAACAATAAGAGGCAGATTTTAAAAGTTGGAATGCTCTTTGCCTCAAATAAGCCAAACCTAATGTTTGAAAAGATACTATGTAGAAAACACAAATGCCTAGTCGAGTTAGGCCCGTCACGTTCATGAAATTTTGGTTGACAATTAAGTGTCATTTAAAGAACTACAATTACCGATTGATTGTCCATTGGATGCAACTGCTGAAGTTAAAGTCAAGTGTGATTAGTTATTAGTTATTAATAATAGTTATCTTGCTTGCTGGCTATGTTTGATTAATAGCCAATAATCTCTGTATTGTCAACGTGATAGACTATACTACTGTATATACCAACAATACTCAGTGCTGCCCTCTAAACATATCAGCATGTTTGACATCTTGATACATTTGACTACTTTTTTATGTATTTCTTTTTATCATATTTCTTCAGAAGACCCACTTTACCATACTGAAGTATTAATTGTGATTAATGCCAATTCATTGCAGTCATCCCATGTTATTTCTCTTGATTTATTATGTAACAATTGTGAAAGTCAAGTTTACGTTTTGTGTAGTGCTATTTTCTCACGCTAGCGGTGCAGACAGGGGGTCCGGACCCAGATGTTGTCCAACGAGGACCCAAACCAATAAACTATTGAGATAGATTTAATGTTGACAGTGTTTATTTTAAGTGGCGGACCTTTTCTTGTATTTACGGTATACAGGCTTTGTGGCGCAGTAACTCACAGACCAATCGCGTGTGTTGTAAGACCTCCAGATCTGTGCAGATTCAGGAATGCGGTGCGCACACAGGCGAGGTATGAAATGAGAAGCATCAGTCGGAGAATTAAGCGAGTCAGAGTATAAAGCGAGTTGGAGAATAAAGCGAGTCGGAGAAAAGCTAATTCACATGACGAGCTCTAAAAAGTTTTATTTACTTTTTCTGTTAAAAAAATTTTTTTTTAAAAAGCATTCTGTTTTTTTTTTTTTAAACGTAGCCCTTGTTTTTACTTGACCGGTTTGAAGTTTTATAAATAACTCATTCAGTTCAGTATTTAAACAGTAAATATACTGAAATATACTGAACGGTATAAGTAATTTGTTTGTTGTTGATGATAAAATGCTGAGAAATGCTGACGTCCGGACCTTGGCCTGAGTTCTAATTAAACAGATCTGATCTACGAGTATATAACATTATTAAAAGATTTAGAGAATATATTGAAATCTCTGTATGCTGGGGTAAATGCCAATACTACATGTATGTGGTGTTTGGGCCCATCAGACAGCATGCCGCTTCATTCTATAGACCCAATCAAATCCTTTTCATTGTTTTTGGAAATCACGGATGCTGTGTTTCCCGGGCCAAAGAGAAGAGCTACTATGCAGCTTGTTTTCAGCATACAGTTCAAAAGCCTGTATCTGTGATTGTATATGGAAGCATTAGTACACATGGCATGGGTGACTTACACAACTTTGAAGACTCCTAAAAGCTGAATGATATAAACGAGTTTCCAAACAACATATGCTGCCATCCAGACAACATAATTTTCAGGTAAAACATGGCTTTGTAGTGAAACAGTCTAGGTGCAAAACCAGTGGCCTGCAGCCCATTAATAACATCTGGCATATTATGAATAAAAACTACGACAATACTCGTATTTTCAGGTCGCTGATTAAGGCAACATGGGAGCAAGGACCTTTTTTCCATTAAAATTTCAATGAGGGAACATATGGTGCTGGGAGTATAGTACTGTTACCAAAACATCTAGAACATTATTAAATGAAAAATAGAACAAAGGAGATTCTGAACTGTTGAGCAGCTTATACATAGATTATACATAAACCAAGAATGAGAAACTACAGCATTTTATTAATTATTATTAAAAGATGAGGTGAAGAACACAGATTCAAAATAGACATTTAAAAAAAATCTATAACATTTCTATTCTTTTACAATTTGATACAGGAGTTAAATGATTTGCACACAATTGCATTGGGTCTTAATTTACATTTTAATTTACATTTTTCAAAGCATCTCAACCTTTTAGAAAACTGGATAATAAGATAGATAGATAGATAGATAGATACTATCTATCTATCTATCTATCTATCTATCTATCTATCTATCTATCTATCTATCTATCTATCTAATATTTTGTAGTCATAAACATAAACAATGATATGTTAAAAAATGGGAAAGCTTAAATATATACCGAGTTCATGAAATCAAACCCACAGTGAAGTACAAAGGTGGGAACATCGTGATGTAACCATACAGCCAAACTGACTGAAGACTAGTTTGCTTGGTCAAAATATATGCACGTGTGTTTTTGATATATATTGATATTAATATTGATAAATCCAACTTTAAATAGATGCAGAGGTGGTTATTAAATACCAATAACAAAATAGTCATGTGGACATTATTATATTTAAAAAAGCTAAGTTTCCAGACAGGAAGCTTTATGCTTTGTGTTGGAAATTGGAAATTAATAGAGTAAATAATACTTTCACATACATCAGTGCTTTGACTGCTCAGTACTTCATTAAGCTAAATCAAGATTGCTGCTGAAGGAACTGAATACGTTCATACAATGTCTGGGTCGTCCAGGAGAAATCTGGAACTACACTTTGTTCTTCAAACTGGAGCTCAAGATCTGATCTACTTCTCTCACAATAAGATATTCATGTTACTTTGTATTGTATTTATGGTTATTTACATCTGTTCTAATCATATTTGGTGATCTTACTGGTGAAAGTGATACACTTATTGCTAAAGTAAAGTCTTTTGAACAGTAGTGTACCAAAGCTATGGCTGTGACTCGTGTTTTCATGTAGATGAAATGTGATTGAGGCAACATGGGAGCAAAGAACTCTTTCCCATTAAAATTTCAAATGAGGGAACATATGGTGCCGGGAATATAGATCTGTTTCCACAATTACAGAGATTGAGCACGGGGCCTGGAGAGGGCTCTAGAAAAAAGGGTCTGTTTCCAAGAGATTTCAACAAGAAGACAAAGGGCCCTGGAACCCTGGGGGAATGGGGATGGCCCCTTGGAGTCATTTGACACGACACATCTCCTTTATTACATGCATTAGAGGTTAGATGTGTTAAATATTTGAGCTGAAGTGAACGGATTCTTGGATATTCAGTGTGCAGGAGTTATTTTCGTCAACGCCTGTTTTTGAATGCTAGGCTTCAATAGCGGCCTGTGTTATGCTAATTTTAGGACCAGGGAAGTTGAATCCTTTGAGGCGCAGCTCCGCTATTGCGCTACATTTTTTCTCTCCCGGAATGAAAGGATGAGGACATCTTCCTCTCTTGCGTCTAATAACTGTGATGCACAAGCTAAGCGAACACCTTCTAATGCACAACATTCTTTATATATATTCATTATACAACTATATTGCCATTCATTTGTTGCTTTCTGCCAGATCTTTGCCTTGTAACTCGCCCCGCAGTAACTCCAGATTGTCCTGTCTGATTGTGTGATTTGTGCTTGTATACAGGTTTTTGATCAGATGCACGGATTCCGGAACTCAACAGATTTTTCTGGATTTTTTTTCCATAGAGAATGAACAGGATGGAAAAGTGCGCGCCAATCTACTGAACTTCAGCTCGACCGACAGACACTGTTGCGCATAAACTGACTAAGGGCAGACCCCCAAAAACGACTATAGTGTTGGTTTGACTGGCACTCGACTGTTTGTCATTTTTTCCCCATCCCTCTTTTTTCCCATAGAGTCCTATTCGTTTTCGGTCACACACAAACCTCATGGCTTTATTGAGCCTACAGCCTTCAAACTGCCTGTACTCACTCAGGGCAGATCTCCAGCCTCTAATCAACAGACATGCTGACCCACACTCCTCTATTTGTCTTTTATTCATCCCTCATTCCTACCATAGGGTCCCATTCATTTTCAGTCGAACCCAAACATTATGGTTTCATCCAACCTACAGCCACCAGACTGCTTGTACTCAATCAGGGCAGATCTCTAATCAACTGACATACTGACCCACGCTCCTCTATTTGTCGTTTATGCACAAAGTATCAACCTTCAGGAAATGCACTTTTCTAGTTTCCTATGTTAATATATGTATTGCTACGTATCTGTTCAGTAAATCTAGTAAAATAAAAATCTTGTTTTTGATATTAAATAATATTTTTACTTGTAAATATGTTTCTGACTGCAAATATTTGCAAGCGTAAATAGTTCCTATCTAGAGATGGACCGATCAGCGTTTTTGAGGCCGATTCCGATCGCTGATCACCTTTCAGCGCGATCGGCTGATAGCCGATAGAGGGCGGGGTATACGACACAGCAGGGCTACAAGTAGTTATTAACGCAAGCAAGTCAAGAAACATGGTCTAAACTGGTTTATTACCATTTTTAACGAGCTCATGTGAAACAGTATAATATTTTTAACACAATTAACAGTAAATAAACAAAGTACATCAAATAAATATATATAAATAAGTTCCCCAACAAGACTTTTTACTTATTTTAAAAACGCCCTGGGTGAGTCTGCATCACATACAATGTTTTCTATCCGCACATGCATGAACGCAAACTGTTCTCCGCTTCAGTCAGTCTGTGGAAAATGAAAGGGTATGTGTTTCCACCTAGCAGTTCACATAGGAATTGCTAGGACCTGGCAGGAGGAGGTTTCAACAAAACGCTAGCTATAAATACAGAAATTAATCTCATTGGTTTAACGCCATCGTTCGGCTCTTGGGATCGGCTAAATTGGAAAAATATCGGCCGATCACATATTTTGATTAAAAATCGGCTGATACCAATACATAGCCGATCGATCTTTCCATCTCTATTCCTATCATATTCCACAGTGAACACACTATAAGGGTTCATTCTGACCCATGTTGTGTGTTAGAAGGGCAGTGACACAAAAATAATTAAAAATAAATAAATAAATAAATAAAACTGAAATAAGAACTTCTGATGATCAAAACGATCTCAGTCGGTCCCCAGGTTGTGCATCAAAGGGTTAATAACGCAGCACTTTCTTGTGTGTTTACATCCGATAAACACACAAAACAAACTCATTTCACAGATTTAAGCTGCTGGCCTAATCAACAGCTGCTGATGCTCTCTCTCTGCCGCGCCCTGTTCCGGATTTCTCTCCTTTTCTGGGTTTCTGGAGGGAAGAACTGGCTCATATTGCAGGTGAAGGCTGGAGGAGCGGAGCGCCTCGCACTTTGATCGTTTTTGGGAGCGTGCGAGCGCATGCAAATGAAGCTGCCTAAAATATTTCAAGTCAGCAAGTCAGAATTAATGACAGGGAGGACCCTCAGAGGGGTTCTATCAAAAGACACACAGTGAGGCGCGCAAAACAGACGCGGGCCCCTCCAACATCTGCGTACAGAGGGACGCCAATTAGTGCTGGGCATGATCAAATTAGAATAAGTTAATTGAATTGGCCAATCTTATCTAATAATCACACTGCTGCAGCTGGGAGGTTGCGGCGCAGGTCGGTTTATGCAAATAGGAGCCTGCGCGAGGCAATCTGGCTACGGCGCGGCCCGCCAGGACAAAAGGAAAAGCCGTTTAATACCACAGTCCAGCAATTTAAAAAGCAGGCCTCCTGTCTGCTTGCCTGCGCAGATAATGATTGGGGTAAATGTCACTGACAGACGCTGTGGGATCCTGGGAGCGGCTCTGGCGCTTGAGGTCTCTCTTGTTTTCCTTCCAGAGATTTGAAATTGAACTGAGCCAAATGTAGTCGATCGGACATGTTTGAGGTCTGAAGTTTGCCGCTGGATCTATGAGGATAATACAGCTAACAGGAAATTGAAGCTAAAGCCAATTAGCACGGTGTAAACTGTCTGCCCGAACTGGGGTCTTGACTGACCTTTTATAGACTTGCGTACGTGGTTTCTGATGCTGTACGATGTGCTGTTAACCCTCTGCTGCACACACTAGTGCTTCAAAATGTATTGGATAGCTAAAATCCAAAATAACTGTTTCAGTTAAATACATGTGGGGTCCTTATGAGTCTTATTGTCATGCCTGTGGTCTTTTCTCACACCTCTGAACTCCAATTCCCAGCGTGCACTTGCTGATGACGTCACACCCACATGTCCACAACACACCAATCACACACACCTCTCTCACTCTCCTGATTACACACACCTGTCACATATTACACACAAACCATAGATGCGTCTGAAATCGCCTACTAGTCAGTAGGTACTAGATTAGAGTCAGTACGTACTGCTTGAGCAGCAGACTGGTAGGTAATTTCAGTAGGTGAGTTTTAGTAGCCACACAAGCTCGGACGCACAACGTCCGCCATATTGCCAGCGTCCTGTGACGCAAGACGTCAGACCACCACCGTAAAAATCCTACTATTCATTTAAAAGCTCTGTTTACTGACGGATTTAGATCTTTTTGTGACACTGATCTGCGTTTTTGTCTGAATATGTACTCACACAGTGTGGAGCTGTAGCTCAGAGAAGACGAGTGAGGAGGAATTTAGTCATTGTTTACCTCAGCAGTAGTGCTAACTTCTGTAGCGGCAGTTCAGTAGCCGTAGCTACATACATACAGCCGACGTTCCGATTTTCACCGTTTTTTCATCCGCTTTGAATTCATCCGTGGCTCCAGGTGAATCATGGGATAGCGCAGTGTGCTGTGTTTGTCTACATAAAAATGGCTGCTGATTCAGTATGTCATCCAGGTACCGTTCACCTACTACTCAATGCCTACTAGGTATTCGGACATACTAGCCGTGCTCGCCCACTGATTTTGCCTATTGAAACAAATATTGTTTCCAATTCCTTGTCTTTATCTTGTTTATCTATCTGGTTATCTGGCTTTGATGCTCTTTGTTCACTGTTCCCCTTTGGCTTTGGTTGCTTGGTCTGATCTTCGACTTCCCTTCCATGCCTCCCGTTTATCCTCCTGTTTCTCCCCTAGGACTTGTTTGCCTGGCTGTCTGATCTACTGTTTTTGAACCTTGTCTGTACTTTGAACTGCAACCTTAAACTACTTGTGTTTCTGTTGTGTTAATCTCTGTTAATAAATCCATTTTGACTGTTAGCTCTGCATGCGTCGTGCCAGGTTCTTTGTTTCTGACAGTTATGCTGGAAACTGGATTTAAAATTTTGGTATTAAACTGAGTAGCTAGACAATTTGTTGATTTTTACAAAAAACACAATTCTCAAGTTAAAAACCACATTCCTTCTCAACAAACACATATCCAAATATGTTCGTTGGGTAGGTATTCAGCTTGTAAGATATTTAGGTATTTAGACCTTTTTTTGAGGGGGGGGGGGGTCATCATTAAAAGGCAAAATACATTGCAGCTTTATTATTATTATTATTATTATTATTATTATTAATTTGCAGAAAATAGCATGAGAAAAAATATCCAGTGCTAATGGCCCTCTGCTGTACTCAGGAAAACCCACCACTCCACCCGTATTCACACTCGCATTTATAAACATTTCTTCTCCACACTGTACTGGATCCCTACTAGGCCCATGATGTATGCCCTAAATACTTTGAGTTAACCACCTTCTCCATGAAGTGCTAGTTAACCCATTCATGGCCTACGCTAATACCCCATAGCCCACCGCTAAGTAAGTCCACCGTGGACAGTGAGCCTAATAGATGGAACAAAGCCAAGTTGTGAGTACCTCAGTACTCTCCAAGTAAAAACAAGTTTACCTGGAGATTCAGAATTTACACTGGAGGATGTTCTTGCACCCCCCTCCAAAACAAAAATATATATAGGAAAGCCCCAAATATTATCTTTAAATACTATAAATGCTAAAAACAGCAATTTGATTTGGAGTGATTGCTTTTTAGTTTATTAAACACTAAACACTAATTTAAAACCATAAATAAGACCTAACTAGTTATGCTAAAACATAAAATTATATTTTTAAAATAATGAGACCTGCTAAGTAATTATACTACAAAAACTTGATAATAAGAGGTTCAAAACCAATCAATTAACTTTTTTTTCATACTTCAATAGCCATGAGTCAAGGATGCGTCTAAACCACACAAGCCTAAAAGAAACTTTTGAGCATACTTCCTCAATTGTCTTTCGTTGAGATCACTGTTTTGGCAAGTGATGTATTTACGCAGGTTGTGCCTCTCCCCTACTTCTGGCTTGGCAATAAATCTAAGCTTGGGGGACAGGTCCCAGAAAGCACCTCTGTTTTGGGAGGAGGTTATGAGAAGATTACTGTCACGCTCTTTTATAGCTCTTCCCTTCGCCGAGCCCAGAATTTGGCCCTTGGGCAAACACAGTCACTATCCGCCTCCTAAAACATCTTCGGTAATGCGTACACAATCTAAGAACAATGAAGCTTCTGGTACGTCGTCTTCATTAGACGTGGACGCATTATGGACAGCTAATACTCACCGTTTGATGACCGTGGTCGCAGTAGCGCAGCCCAAAGTAGTCGCTCTCCACAAGGTTCACATGGTTAAACACGTAGTCCAGCACCACTGAGCCCTTGGTGGATTTCTGGGAAGTAAGGTGAGAGAAAACAACACATTACGAATCTCATCATCACAAGCAAACAAGAAAGGAGGACAGATTCCCAGGCCTGCAGTTTGAGAAATTAAAACGTTCAACTGAAATATTAATATGGACCAAGTTATCTGACACATACCTGTTTTCATGAGTAGCAGTGTGACAGAGTCAGAAACCACATACACAGGTCTAATTGAGGTTACTTAACAACTCAATGTGGTTTGAGGCAAGACTGTGATGATTCAGGCATGCAGCTTGCACAATGCTAAATGATGTGTTATATGCTGGGCTCAGTCGTACTGGCTTCCCAGGGTTCTTTATTGTCTCACTGTCCTTTATTTTGTCAGTGCAAATATCAAGACAACAGCTCTCTATTTCCAGGACCCTATGTTTCCAGGGCCCTACATTCCAGGGGTCTTTTATTGGCTCCCTGAAATATCTAGGAAACAGTCCTACGTTTCCAGGGCCCTACATTTCTGGGGTCTTTAATTTTCTCAGTGAAATATCCTGTAAACAGGCCTATGTTTCAAGGGTTCATCTATTCATTCATTAAAAACATTCAGGAAACCTCTCAGGCCTATCCTCACTGGGCCCTACATTCCAGGGGTCTTTTATTGGCTCCCTGAAATATCTAGGAAACAGTCCTATGTTTCCAGGGCCCTACATTTCTGGGGTCTTTCATTTTCTCAGTGAAATATCTTATACAACAGGCCTACATTTCAAGGGTTCTTCTATTCATTAATTAAAAACATTCAAGAAACTGCCTACCCTCACAGGGCCCTACATTCCAGGGGTCTTTTATTGGCTCCCTGAAATATGTAGGAAACAGTCCTATGTTTCCAGGGCCCTACATTTCTGGGGTCTTTCATTTTACCAGTGAAATATTCTATAAACAGGCCTATGTTTCAAGGGTTCATCTATTCACTCATTAAAATATTCAGGAAACTGCCTGTTCTCACAGGGCCCTACATTCCAGGGGTCTTTTATTGGCTCCCTAAAAATTTTAGGGAACAGTCCTACGTTTCCAGGGCCCTAAATTCCTGGGGTCTTTCATTTTCTCAGTGAAATATCCTATACAACAGGCCTACGTTTCAAGGGTTCTTCTATTCATTCATTAAAAACATTCAGGAAACCGCCTATCCACACAGGGCCCTACATTCCAGGGGTCTTTTATTAGTTCCTGGAGAAATATCCAGGTAACAGACCTCCAAATGTCTAGGAAACTAGGAATTCCTGGGGTCCTTTATTTGTGCACTTACATATCTAGGACCCAATCTTATATTTCCAGGGTCCTAAGTTTCTGGGGTCTTTTATTTGCTCTCTTAAATAGCTAAGGAACAGCCCTATTTCTCCAGGGCCCAACATTCCTGGTGGTCATTTATTCGTTCACTGAAATATCTAGGACACAGCCCTATGTTTCCAGGGCCCTACATTCCTGGGGTCTTTTGTTTTCTTACTGAAATATCTAGGAAACAGCCCTATATTTCTAGGGCCCTACAGTCCAGGGTCTTTTATGGGCCCTACATTCCTGTTTTTTTTCTAAAATATCTAGGAAACAGCCCTGTTTCTCCAGGGTCCTACATTCCAGGGGTCTTTTATTGGCTCCCTGAAATATCTAGGAAACAGTCCTACGTTTCCAGGGCCCTATATTCCTGGGGTCTTTCATGTTCTCACTGAAATATCTTATAAAACAGCACTAAGTTTCCAGGGTTCATCTATTCATTAAAATATTCAGGAAACAGCCCTATGCTTCCAGGGCCCTACATTCCAGGGGTCTTTCATTAGTTCCTGGAAAAAATGCAAGGTAATAGCCCTATATTTACAGGGCCCTACATTCCTGGGGTCTTTTATTTTCTAATTGAAATATCTAAGAAACAGCACTATATTTCGAGGGCTCTACATTCCTGGGGTCTTTCATTCATTCACTGAAATATCCAGATAATAACCCTATATTTCCAGGGCCCTACATTCCAGAGGTCTTTTATTTGCCCCCTGAAAATATCTAGAAAACAGCCCTATGTTTCCAGGTCCCTACATTCCAGGGGTCTTTTATTTGCTCCCTGAAATATCTAGGAAACAGTTCTATGTTTCAAGGGCCCTGCATTCCAGTGGTCTTTTATTTGTGCACTGAAATATCCTATAAAACCACCCTATGTTTCCATGGTTCTTTTATTTATTCACTTACTTCCAGGGTCCTACATTTATGGGGTCTTTTAGTTTCTCACTGAAATATCTAAGAAACAGTCATACATTTCCAAGGCCCTACATACCAGGGTCTTTTATTTATTCACTGAAATATCTTATAAAACAGCCCTATGTTTTCAGAGCCCTATATTCTTGGGGTCTTTCGTGGGCCCTATATTCCTGGGTTTTTTACTGAAATATCTAGGAAACAGTCCTACGTTTCCAGGGCCCTACATTCCGGGGGTCTTTTATTTGTTCACTGAAATATTAAGGAAACAGGCCTACGTTTTAAGGGTCCTTTACTTGTTTATTGAAATGTCTAGGACAAAACCCTATATTTCCAGTTCACTGCAATATCAAGGCAACAGCTCTCCATTTCCAGGGACCTTTGTATCCAGGGAACAGCCCTGTCTTTCCAGGGCCATATGTTGCTGAGGCCCTTTATTTGTTCATTGAGATATCTAGAACATTTGGAGCCCTGCGTTTCCCAGATACTGTTTCTTTAATGTGATTTGGAAATAAACTCTATGTCCCAAGGGCCCTGCCTTCCTTCATTGTAATTTCATGGAAATCAACTCTATGTCCCCAATGCCCACCCAGCCTTACTCCAGTTTCCATGAAAGTAAGCCCAACATTTATTCTCTTGATATAGTTACAATATAGATATCTTGATATACTGATTGGCGCTCTGCTCCAATTTCAAATATGAAAAGCTACTCAGCTTTAGCTACTCAGATTACTGTTTCACTCCTCATTGCGCCCTGAATGACCACTGGTGAACCCAGACCCTAACCTTAGGACCACAGACATGCTCCTCTTAAGCTTCTATTAACTGTTAGCAACCCCGTTGCTCTAGTACTAAGACAGCAAATGTTTTTTGGCTGAACAGCAACATTTGGATTGTTTTTAATGTAAGAATTAAACGTAAAGCTATAAAACACATTACAGAACTTTATTTGCAATGTTTGTTCCTGTCAATCATTTTCGGAAATCAAGTAGAGATGACGACTGATCAATTATTGAAGAGCGCCCGCTGAATTTAGGTTGGGTCTGGGTTGGTTCCTCTGCAGCGCACTGCGTCTGTCCATCATGCTCTGTTTGTTTATTACTCACAGATCTTCCAGCGGTGGAGAAGGCTCTACGGCTTTACTTTCAGATTTGACATGGAGCGTGACAGGCCTTGGCTACTGCTGCCAATTACATTACATTACATTAATTATTTCTCCCTCGTAGGTCTGCTAAACGAAGCAGGAAATCCTGACCAAGGCGTGGACTTTGTATTTGTATTTTGCTGCTGTCCAAAGAAAAACATCTCAATTTTTATTTTTGTACATGATTTGAACACGACAGCTGCTCTTTACATTGTGTGGAGACTTCATGATGAGTGGACCAATCGAAACGTTCCAAAATAGCTTGGAAAAAATTCTGGTTCCATTGACTTGCATTAAAAGTAAAGACAGTTTTTGCCCTCTCCTATAATATTGCCATGTTTGAGATACTTGATTTTCTTTGGACAGCAATGATTTGTAGGGGCATTTAAATTTGATGAAAAGATCTCCATGTGTTTGTTTTTGCAGAGAAGAAATTGTATAAAGTATTTTATGTTATTGAGGCATTGAGTGCAGATGTGAAGCTTTAAATACAGAATAGAAATAAACAACAAACCTATACCTGCATAGTAGCTTTATTTCTGACAGTGTTAGTCAAGGTACGGTAAAACAATAAAACAACGTTTATCTTTACTGAACATCACGTCACAATATTATTTTCTGACCATATCAAACATACTGTTAGTACTTATTGGACGTGCAGTGTGTCAGTGCTGACTATAACTCACTGGATTCATAGTTTTTGATAGTATTTTTGTATTTGAGACTAAAACGACTCAGATCTAAAAGTAGAGTTTTATTTATAGGAGGTGGTAGTGAAGTAACACAGGCAAGTGTGAACTGAATCACAATCACAGTTGCACTAAGATAACTGACAAGGAAGAGATAAAGCCAATAACCAAAACACAATCCAGAGTCTTAAACCGAAAGACAAAGCAACCAGCAATCAGAAGAAAAGGGTTCAACAGGAGAGCGTGAATCGAAAGACGCACAAAGATACACTGTAAGCAAACGGGAGAGAACGCTCAGTATGCAGCAAAGTTGGGATTACTTTGGAAAGAATTAACTAAAGGAGTATATATATATATATATATATATATATATATACACAGACATTGGAAAGAGCAAGAAGTGAATTACATTAAAACTCAGGCGAAGAGAGATGGCAGTTCATCGTAGGTGAATGGATTGGATGTGGTGATGGCGACAACATGACGGGGTACATTATGGGAACTGTAGGTTGTGGAGTCATTGGAGGTGGAAGGAGAACCCAAAAGCGTGACAGTGGCACTATTTAATCATCAGATTCATCAGATACAAATATACTTGAGGTGGGTGTTATGGCAGAAATACACTGTTGAGTCACAGTATTATGAGCTAATATCCAGAGTAACCAGCATACAGTTGCTGTCCAATAAAAAAATATATATCACCATTTTTGTCGATTTCTGTTTTTCTACATCCAGTAAATGCAGCAGCTGTCGCTTACAGCGTGGGAAAATTTATTGACGATTGGACCAATAGAAAAGCTCTAAAATAGCTTTAGCTCTAAAATTCTGGTTCCATTGACTTCTGTTAGATGTGAAGACGAACTGGGAGGCTCAATAGTCACAGGTATCTGTAGCCATGCTGACTGCAGTACATCCCACATCTGCTGGAAGATGTGTGGTCCATCCAAGTGGTCCCATAGAAGCTCAGTAGGATTCAAGTCTGGGGATTTGGGGGTCCAGGGTAGTAGTTGGAAGTCATGGTCAGCTCTTCCAACCAATGTCAGACATGTCTAGCTGTGTGATGCTTTAGACTGTCTTGTTGGAAGATCCCATCCGCCCCAGGCAAGACGATCAGCATGTACGGTGTATGTGATCTGCAAGGATGGATTCATACCCAAATCGGTTGAGAGTGTCTTCCACATGGACACATTTTGCTCTCTTTCTAATGAAATTTCCAGTTATTCAGTGTTCTGACCATATACACCATATGTCCAGACAAGCATACTGTATGTGACATAATCTGTTGTAACGGTCTAGGCTCTAAACCCCTACACTGATAAAAAAAAAAGTCAGGGTTCCAAGGCATATGTTACTTGTGCTGAATTAACCACTTTTCCACCAGATAGTATAAGCACAGCATGTATAGTATGTGCCACAAAACCAACCCACTCTCACCACCGGATTCAACATACAACTCAACACAAATTATAAAGGGCTTTCTCAGTTCATAAAGAGTCCGTAATTAGATCCTCCTCACTGATGTTGTAGCATCTGAGTTTGACCAGTCCATAGATCCCAATTAGAAAGTGGAAATAGCTGGAGGTACTCTGGATTGTTGTATGAAGAAGTTGATATGATGTCCCGTTTCCTGCAGCTTCACCAGTTGATAACTCAAAGTCCTTATAATATTCCCAACGCGCCCAGAGACCGTCCACTCCCGTGAGTCCAAGTGATAATGTGAGCATAATAAAAATCCTTATTGAGCTTGAAAACCAATATATATTTTCTCAATATAAGCCTTGGCAAAGGCACCAAACCTCCATTAGAATTGTTTGCATGCTGCCTACCTAGCAAATTCTTCTTCTTTTGTACCCCCACTCAAGCTAAAGTAGCTCCCTACTACCCCTTGTGGCTGGAGCTGGAATTTCTACCATAAATGTATCCGAGGGACGATGGTTACACTGTATGTGACATATTCTATCACAATAACAATATATATATATCGTCACAAAGCCAAGCACTAATATATACCCTGACATAACATGTACCATAACATTATTTTTCTATTGTTCTATTTTCGCCATATCACCTCTCTCTACTTCCACACTCACAAAAAAGAGTCATAACAGGAAAGACTGCGCCTAAAACTAATGAAATGCCACCCAAACAGGGTTTAAAGCAACATCTATAATAGGAGCCAATATGACAGCTGGATTGTTATAACAGAGGTGAAGCTTAATGTCGGTGTTCTGTCTCGTATAAATGTTAAGTATCTCATTTATTTCCTCATGCAAGTTAATTTTCTGTAAACTCCAAACAAATCCAAAGCTCCCCGCCAGCTAAACCTGATGAAACAGGACGATGACAAATACGCTGTCACCTGGAATGCAGATGTCTTTGTGCTTTCAGCTGAATGTGTGTTTGCGAGCGCTGCGGAGAAGACGCCCTCCTACTGATGACTCTGAAATATTAATGTGACGTTGATGAAATGTTTCCTTTAACATGACTGCGAGAGTGTGCTGCAGCATCCGCGCCCAGCCTAACATGAACTAACTCCAGAACACACAGAGTAGATGCAGAAGAAGAACGCTGTCATGCAGCAAGAGTACACTGACGCTGAGATATTCACTCCAATGAAACATGAATGAAGGGATGAAGAAACAATGTTAGTGTGTGGATAAAGGAATGAATGGATGAAAGAACAACGTTGGTGATGGTAAAGGAATAAATGAATTAAGAAACAATGTTGGTGTGTGGATAAAGGAATGAATGGATGAAAGAACAACGTTGGTGATGGTAAAGGAATAAATGAATTAAGAAACAATGTTGGTGTGTGGATAAAGGAATGAATGGATGAAAGAACAACGTTGGTGATGGTAAAGGAATAAATGGATTAAGAAACAATGTTAGTGTGTGGATAAAGGAATAAATGGATGAAAGAACAACGCTGGTGATGGTAAAGGAATAAATGGATTAAGAAACAATGTTGGTGTTTGGATAAAGGAATAAATGGATGAAAGGACAATGTTGGTGTGTGGATAAAGAAATGAATAAATGAGAACAATGTTGGTGTGTGGATAAAGAAATGAATAAATGAAGGAACAATGTTGGGAGTGTGGATAAAAGAATGAATGAATGAATAAGAGAACAATGTTGGTCTGTGGTCAAAGAAATGAAGGGATAAAGAAACAATGTTGGGTGTGGATAAAATAATGAAAGGATGAAGGGACAATGTTGGTGATGGATAAAGGTATGAATGAATGAGAGAACAATGTTGGTGTGTGGATAAAGAAATGAATAAATGAAGGAACAATGTTGGGAGTGTGGATAAAAGAATGAATGAATGAATAAGAGAACAATGTTGGCCTGTGGACAAAGAAATGAAGGGATAAAGAAACAATGTTATGGATAAGAGAATGAAAGGATGAAGGGACAATGTTGGTGATGGATAAAGGTATGAATGAATTAACAATGTTAGTGTGTGGATAAAGGAATCAAGGGAACAATGTTAGTAATGGATAAAGGAATGAATGGATGAAAGAACAATGTTGGTGATGATAAAGGAATGAAGGGATGAAGAAACAATGTTGCGGTGCGGATAAAACAATGAAAGGATGAAGGGACAATGTTGGTGATGATACAAGAATGAATGGATGAAGGGACAATGTTGCTAATGGATAAAGGAATAAATGAATAAGAGAACAATGTTGGTGTGTGTACAAAGGAATAAAGGGATAAAGAAACAATGTTGGGGTGTGGATAAAGGGATGAATGGATGAAAGAACAATGTTGGTGTGTGGATAAAGGGATGAATGGATGAAAGAACAATGTTGGTGTGTGGATAAAGGAATGAAAGGATGAAAGAACAATGTTGGTGTGTGGATAAAGGGATGAATGGATGAAAGAACAATGTTGGTGTGTGGATAAAGGAATGAAAGGATGAAAGAACAATGTTGGTGTGTGGATAAAGGGATGAATGGATGAAAGAACAATGTTGGTGTGTGGATAAAGGAATGAAAGGATGAAAGAACAATGTTGGTGTGTGGATAAAGGGATGAATGGATGAAAGAACAATGTTGGTGTGTGGATAAAGGAATGAAAGGATGAAAGAACAATGTTGGGTGTGGATAAAGGGATGAATGGATGAAAGAACAATGTTGGTGTGTGGATAAAGGGATGAATGGATGAAAGAACAATGTTGGTGTGTGGATAAAGGAATGAAAGGATGAAGGGACAACGTTAGTGTACGGATTAGAGAAAAAAAGGATGAAGGAACAATGTTAGTGTACGGGTAAAGAAATGAAGGGATGAAGGAACAATGTTGGTGATGACAAAGGAATGAAGGGGTGAGAGATCTGACTCCAGGACGATCCAACCATTGTAATGTGATTAGCGTCTTCTCACAGGTGTGAGACGGATAGAAACATCTACTGAAGCAGAAGTGGACCTTAATTTTCTGCTCTTTTTCAAGAATGAAAGCTTAAAAGATCACGAATCACAGAAAAATGAACTCACTTTTTAATTGTAGAAAAGTTGAATGTAAACAAAGTTTTAAAATGTACTGATTAATCTCCAGTCCATACAGTTCATAAAAGGAAACTAAGTTATAAACAACAGCCATTTGTTGACCTGTTTACATTTGTTGGTACGTTTGATACATTTGAGGTCTACTTAGCCTAGAAAAGTTAAGCCCTGTCCATTAACCTTGATTGCTTTTTGAATGATGGTATCAGAAGCCAAGATAAATCACAGTGACAAATTAGAGCCTATTTAATTGTAAGGAGTGAAGAGAGGATGGACAATTATCCGGTTAAGGTAATTCATGTTTGTATATTGTAGGATAATAAAGTCCCATCCATCATCTTTTGCTTTATCTCGCTACTCATGGTTACAGGAGCCAATCCCAGTGTCATGGACAGGCCACCAGTCAATTGCAAGGCCAACACACACTCACACCTACAGGCGATTTAGAGTGACCGATCAACCTAACATCCTTTTGTTTGGACTCTTGGAGGAAACCCAAACGGCCCAGACCGGGAATCCAAACTGGATCGTCTTGCTCCTGATGTTCTATGTATCTCCTTTTAGCTTTTCTTCTTCCTTATGCAAGTGGATTATCGTACATCGAATTTCCCGAATGACTTTGGCTGTTTTGACAGAATATCAAATGAATAAGTGTGTCCTCAGTTACGCTGACAGTTTCTCATGAATTCTTTTATACAACCTCATATTAATTCCAGCTCTCCTGTCTCAAAATACGTCAGGGTATAAAATCAGCATTCACCTTGGAAAGGCCTTCGGAGAGCTAAATAAACAGTCGTTTCGTTTTTTTGATAGCTCACGCTCAGACTGCGCGCCCGGCCTGACATGAATTAACCTGGGAACAACACACGCAGAAGATCAGATGCAGAATAAGATACTGTGAGAGTGACATTGCTCTTACGCTGCAATAGTTCAATTATGCTAAGGCATCCTTTCCAATTCGACATCATGCTGACAGGTTCTCATGAATTCCTTTATACCAAGTCAAGTTCATTCTAGCACAACCATCTAACATGTCACGGCATAAAATCAGCATTCACCTTGAAAAGATCCTCACCTTTTTCCTTAAACTGAGCTATCAGATGTGTCTCTTGTTCATGCTTCCTAGCAAATGCTGCTGGTTGCAAACAAGTATACCACATTACTCCACCACGCTCGCAATGCAACTTCATATAATCACTTTCAAATAATCTGAAAGACACTAGGAAGCTGTAAATAAAAACCTTACAGGTGTGTCCAGAGTCATTATCTGTGACTGGGCATTGACAGAGAACGATGTGACAGCAAGCTGATCATCCAGAATTTGACATCCCTATATGGCCAAATATATGTTGACACATGAGCTTAGTAGACCATTCCAATTCTATAGGCATTAATATATGGAAAAAGAGGCTCTGATGTTGGACAAGAAGGCCTGGCTTGTGATTCCTGCCAATGGTGTTTAGTAGGGTTAAGGTCAGGTATCTGTGTGAGCTCATCTTCACCAATTTTAATCAATCATGTCTTCATAGACCTCACTTTGTGCACCATCATGCTGGAACAGTAAAGGGTCTTTCCCAAACTGCTGACTAAAAAGTTAGATGCACATGATTATCTAAATTGTCTTAACATTACCCTTCACTGAAACTAAGCTCCCAAACCCTAAAAACACTCCAGACCCCTCATTAGCCCTCCTAAACCAAACTTTACTGATGCAACAGAGGATCGGTGACTAGTAAAAAACACTTGATATTCTTGCTTTGTTGCTGTGCTGTTGTTGCTCCTAGATGCTTCGATTTAACCTTAATAGCACGTACAGTTGACTGGAGCAGACCTTGTGACCCAGCTAGCATCCTATTACAGCATCTATCTACTACCAATGTCAGTCTATGGAAATTTCATGGCTTTGTGCTTCACTTTATACATCTGCTAGCAATGGCTGTATTGGCTAAAACAGCTGAACTCAATAATTAAGAGGTGTGTCTATACAGTATATTTTAAAAGTGGAAAAACAAACATTTACATGGTGGAACTGTATTGTTTACTGTATATAAAATAAAATATAGCCTTTATCTTTGCTTTTACTAGTGAACAGTGAATATACATACTCAGTGCAACACAAATGATACCTCTACTTATCATACACGCAGTTGGCTGTGGCTCCTTAGGAGTAGATGTCGGCCGATATTTGCCATTTTTTAATATAGTGGCATCGGCCGCTCTCCGTGTTTAGTAGCGGCGATTTAAAGTCAGGCACGTACCCTGTGTTATTGCTGTGGTGGGATGCGCCGCTGACATGTGTGAAGGACCCCAAGCGAAAACCTTTGGAACTGTTCGGCCTAATACGTGAAAATGAATGATTTACACAAACAACCACGCTTAAACTGACGCGGTTACGCTTGTCTAGTTTCCAGCCATAGACGTGAGCCTGAGCGGATGTTTTACCCCTTAGCTCCTGGGCTAAAGCTAACGGCTGTAGTAATAGACACATTAACACGTTCCTGTTACACAGTGAGTCTCACAGGAGTAGCCAGAGTCTCCCAGATAGTATTGAGTTTCAAGCACTCGAGCCAAATGTAACGAAAGAAAGAGCAAAAAGAACAGAACAGACCCGCTGTGTATACAATCACTGCAGCATGTCAGTGTCTTTCTCTCTTTCTCACACTCATTCTCATTTGTCTCTCTCTGGGTGCGTACCTACTAGTCAGTAGGTACTAGATTAGAGTCAGTACGTACTGCTCGAGCGACAGACTAGTAGGTAACTTCAGTTGGTGAGTTTTAGTAGCCACACAAGCTCGGATGCACTACGTCCACCATCTTATTATAGTCCTGTGACGCAAGACGTCAGACCACCACCGTAAAAGTCCTGCTATTCATTTAAAAGCTCAGTTTACTGACAGAATTAGAGACTTTTAGTGACTCTGATTTGCGTGTTTGTCTGTATATGTATCAGACGGTGTGGAGCTGTAGCTCAGAGAAGATGAATCAGAAGGAATTTAATAATTGTAGTGGCAGCAGTAGTGCTAACTTCTGTAGCGGCAGTTCACTAGCCGTAGCTGCGTACACACAGCCGACGTTTAGCTTTTCATTGTTTTTTTCCTCCACTTTGAATTCATCTGCGACTCCAGGTGAATCATGGGATAGCGCAGTGTGCTGTGTTCGCCTACATAAAAATGGCTGCTGATTCAGTAGGTCATCCGGGTACCGTTCGCCTACTACTCAATACCTACCGAGTATTCAGACATACTAGCCATGCTCACCTAATGATTTCACTACTAAGTAGTAGGTAAGTAGGCGGTTTCAGACGCACCCTCTCACTCTATGTCTCTCTTGCATAGCGCGCTACGCTAAAAGAACCACAGTTTTACTACAACACGCTAAAAGCCTGACCGTAAAGTGAGGCACTCTCTGTAACTGCAGCAAACATGTCGGCTGTGTGGAAGTATTTGTTCAATAAACTTTTCTGTTTTTGGTATAAAGAGAAGATGTACGTTTCATGCTTTCAGCAGTAATATGGTCATACTGTATTTTATCAGATAAAAATATTTCGTTTTTTCTTGTTAAGTCAGTGTTATGATTGATTATGTTAAGTTCAGAAATGTTGTGCATCCACTTATTATTAGTGTTCAAGTGACCTCTAAACATCTGCATCGCCTATAGAAAAACCTATATCAGTCGATCTCTACTTAGGAGTACAGCTCGGTGTGCTGTACATACTGTAGTACATCTAATAAAGCACAGTCTGACATTTCTTATGTTCGTGCTGTGAGCCGACCTTTTCCTAACCTAAGCAACGATCACGTAGACACATGTTGTGGCCTTGCTGAAGACATCTCGCGGTTTGCCAGGTTACAAAATAGAAATTCAATTTTGATGTGCTCAACCTGCAATCAATCAGCTAAAAATACATGAATTATAAGATTTGTCCCGCAAGTGTTAGCAGCAATAAATCCTTTTCATTTGGCAGATCCTGCTGTTTGTTGTACGGCTCACACTTATGACACACGCTGGCTCAAATGACACCGCCTCTCTGAGGGGATGGAGAGAAACATGAACTGTGGCTGGTATCTCCCCCCGGGGCCATGCTTATTCTCTAACGCACACATACTTTTCCCCTCAACTGTGCCACGGAATGCGTCACTATGGTTCGCATTACTCACTCGAGACTGAAAGCCTGCAGTGGCCAACTACAGGTAATAACTCGAAACTCTAAACACTGAAGTTCAACCAACACGATTACACTCAGAGCATTCGATAACAGCCACAGATTGGTTCATGGTTTGCATCGCCAGCTTGCAGTCTTTTCACATAGGAGTTGTTGGCTAGCTATGCTAACCATATGGCCTAAGTTCAAGGAATGCCACTTTTTTGGCTGTAACTCAAACCTTTGATTTTGTCCTTCCCGAAGGCCACTGATGTAAAGTGGTATAGACTTCTATCACCAAAGTCATTATGAAATAGTATAACTCCAGTTGCTGCCAATCTCTGTTGTTAATCCCGTAACTCATACTTCTAAAAGTCCCGAGGGGCCCAACTGGAAAAAGAGACTTCTTCAGTAAGCAGTGCTTCTACAGGTGTGCTCTCCATCTCAGTTAAAATGTTTGTACTAGTGAGGTATCTTTCGATTTGTTTAGATAGATAGATAGATAGATAGATAGATAGATAGATAGATAGATAGATAGATAGATAGATAGATAGATAGATAGATAGATAGATAGATAGATAGATAGATAGATAGATAGATAGATAGATAGATAGATAGATAGATAGATAGATAGATACTTTACTTAAAGGAGCAATTTGTAAGACAGAGCCAATTTATACTCCAAACAAACCGGGGGCAACATATCACCAGAACGTTGTGGTGCCCACTCCCTTCATAAGAAACAGGTTCCTCTATACCAGTCTAGAAGAAATGTAGCGAGCTCAGCATCGTATTTCATCCTTTACTCGCCAAGTGGTGGAAAGCAACACCAATGTTAACTCTAGTTGGTGGGTTTTACTCGTTGGTTAGAGCTAAAGTGTTAAAGCTAATGTTGCTGCGATGGATTTGTTGTTCTCTACACAAGCAAGTTTGTTATAGACGTTTGTTTCTGGACTCGAATGACATCAACAAGAATTTTTAGATAAGTTAGTAATACAGACACGCAAGAGCCGGTCAAGCTATCAAGCTATTTCTCAATCACAAACTTAAAACTGAGCTTACATTAAGAGACCTTTTTATATAGTAGTAAATATGAGCAAATCTTTATAGCCCTATTAAAACATTCATCCAGCCATCCAGCCATCCATCCATTATCTTCTGCTTTATCCAGCTAGTCAGAGTCACTTGTAAATATTTTTTTGTTTATGAAGTAAATAAATAAGAATTAAAATAATGATTTAAGGACAAAAGCAAGATTTTTAATGGGCACTTGGAACATTAGATAATAAAATGAACTGATTTCAACAGATAAACCAAAGAGATACTCAGCAATACATAAAATAACACAGGAAATGAATATGGGTCTATTTTCTCCCATGCTGTGCAGAAAAGGTATTTTGCGAAGTGCGGACCACTAAGGCAGGGCAAGGAGCAGGAACTCTGAGAAACTTGGGGCTGGAGTTCTGGGTGGCTTCTACTGCTGGGTTTTGAAGCCAGGCCCCCCTTTTGCCAAGCGAAGAGTGAGTAAGATTTTGAAAGAGAGTTTCGTCAAGAGAAGGTGAGGGCAGAGTGTGTAATGATGGAAAGGAAGAGTTTGGGCGTGGTCCTTCTCCCAAACTTAAGTTATTTCATAACTTCATTTGAGAGAGTGGCTGATAGCTAGCAATGCTCAGAATGACAATTAAAAGTATCAATATATATCATCACTGTCCAATGAAAAACAAGTGTATCCACAATTGCAACTTTACAGGAGAGACCAAAAACACACTTTACTTTCAATGTAAGTCAATGGAACCAGAATTTTTTCCAAGCTATTTTGGAGCATTTCTGTTGGTCCATTCCTTATGAAATTCTCACACAATGTAAAAACAAACATTGCTGTGTTCAAATCATGTCGAAAACTCAAAATCAACAAAAAATAAAGACACATGTTTTTCATTGAACAGCGACGATATATTTGATTTATTTGTTTTCACGCCCTTTGTCCTCTATGAAATGGAATGTGTACCTGATGTTTGGAAAAGTAGGTCCTGAAAAGTGCGATATGCATCTGATAAGACCTTGTATGTTTCCAGGATCACTGCAAACTAAGTTCACTATGATGTGGATATCACTGTCTATGGTTAGCATAATACATTCTTCACAAGCTTAGACAGCAAGTAGGATTATCATCATATATTCATATAAAACTACCAACCAGCCGCAAAAGCCTGCCTCCACTTCAAATACTGATGGTTATATTAATAAATCTACAGTAGGGGTTATCTGTCTATTTGTCTTATCTGTTTTAGCATGCCTGTATAATGTAACCTGTGCTCATGTATGCATCTCCATGATTGGTATGTAAAATAATAAACAATATTTGGTTAATGGCGGCCATATGGTTGTTCGATTCCACTGACGGACTGAAGGGCTGACCATTGTGCAGCAACAGATGGGCGACGACCAGAAACTATAAACCCACAAAGTGCACCAATATGGTCGATGTTTCTGATAAAATGGCCCAAAAGTGTAGGTACATGAGTTTCTTATAAAGTGGCATACGGCTTAGTGACCCTCAGTTTGTTCTGGAGCTGTGCCTCACTTGGGTTCTAGGCCGATTCGCACTGGCACGAGCAAAGTCCTGTTTATAATCAGCAAAACTGCTCCTGAACCTGCTCCCCACATTCCTCTGTTATCTTCCTCCCTGATAAGACAATGCAGACGCTCGGGTGGGACTGCTAAAATAACACTGGGAAGAGAAATATGCAGAGGAAATGTGCTTCCGAGTATTTATCCAGAATGCATTCTCTCTCCCGCTTTTGACAGAAGAGCTACACTGTATCGCAGATAATCGCTTGAGTCAACTCCACCACGAGCTCAAGGACATTGTACAAATATAGTGCCATGCCTGTTTTACAGAAGCCACCACGACTACATATAACACCACACATTTCAGAATTTCAGGTTTTAGCCTTCATTCTTTTTGAATGACCTACTTTCAGT
This sequence comes from Megaleporinus macrocephalus, assembly GCA_021613375.1. Taxonomy (NCBI): domain Eukaryota; kingdom Metazoa; phylum Chordata; class Actinopteri; order Characiformes; family Anostomidae; genus Megaleporinus; species Megaleporinus macrocephalus. The sequence continues at coordinate 12,232,108 of CM038720.1, forward strand.
TTTTTAACAAAATCTAAAGAGACGATTTTTCCACACCATCTTGGAAGTTTTCCACACCATCTTGGAGGTTTAAACACAACACACAATAATTCACTGTCTGCCAGGAATCTGTGTATCTGTGTTTTTAAGAATCGATACAGTATCACCAAACATAATATCCTGATATTCAATATTTTCAATATTTTCTTACACCCCTAATCCACATAAATCCCAATTAAAGATTTATACTCATCATCAGTCCATAAATGTTTAGTACACAGCTCAGATGTCCAGGTTCAGTGTTCTCAGTAACAGCTACACGTTCTTTAATGCCTGGTTCACACTACACGACTGTTTGAGTGGTCAGGTCTTTGTACCGTTCACACTACAAGACTGGTTGTGCTGTAATCGAGTCTTTCAGCTGTTGTGGCTCTCACACTACATGAATGATCGTCCAAATTACACGTTTTTCACTCTTCTGGCTGCTGTCCAAAAACAACAACACAGGAGAACTAAACTCTTGCGAGAACTAAACACGTGTGAGAACTAGCGACACCACGTAGAACATACGTTATTTCCAAAGAGGATGCCGTAACAAGCCCCTCCCCAACAAGCAATACAAGTTGTTACTGCACTGATTTGCAATGATGAAAGAAAGAAGGATAAGGAGTGAATATGAATAAGAAGATGGATAAAAGGCTCTTTCAGCCATTGTTTACTGTTTGTGTACTCCTCCACGCCTGTTGCGTCGCCTGTCGTCCTCTCTACGCAATCCCATTGGTTGTAGCTAGACGCTGCTGTTAACTCACTGTTGCCGACTGGCCTAGATATTAAACGTGCTGGATGTTTGCTGGGCGTCTGCGATTAGTTGGCGACCATTCGGGGATTTGCATCCGAGCAGAGGTTTTTGTCGCCGAGCTACAAAAAGAGTCGGCGATCAGAACATCAGGCTAACATCATGTAGAGTGAACTGGGCATAGCACGTTTAATAACTAGGCCAGTCTGTGACTGTGAGCCAACAATAGCACCTAGCTACAGCCAATGGAATCACAAAGGCCCACGCCACAGGCGAGAAGGAAGAACTGCCAGCCTGGTGCCTTTATCCATCATCTCATTCATATTTATTCCTTTTTCTTCTTTCAACTTGTGCTGCTTGTCTGTTGACGTCCGTTTTGGAAGTAGCGTATGTTCTACGTGGTGTCGCTAGCTCTCACGAGAGTTTAGTTCTCGCGTCTTCTCATGTTTTTGGACAGCAGGCAGATGAGTCGGCGATTCTCCAGGGTGGAAGTTGTGTAATTCGTGACCCCATGTCACCGTTCACTCTTGTAGTGTAAATGGCACAACAACTGAAAGACCCACGAACAGTCGCTGTAGTGTGAACGTCACAAAGACATGAGCATTGAAACAGTCTTGTGGTGTAAACCAGGCATTAGATGTTTGCCAGGCGTCTGTGATTAGTTGGCGACGGCTCGGCGAGAGTCTTTCAGCAGTTCACACTACTACTACATGACTGAGTGAGCGCCGAGTGAGCGCTGATTTGCCTCCGAGCAGAGGTTTTTGTCGACGATCTACAAAAAAACAGAAGGCGTCTGAACATCAGGCTGAAATCGTGTAGTGTGAACTAGACATTAGACTCATAGTGTTGAGATCAAAGTGTTCTCACAGTGGAAGGACGGACAGAAACTGATTTGAAGCAAGAGCGAGAGCCTGATTTTCTCTTCTTTCACATAAATGAAGGCTTTCAGAGCTCTTCATCTGATAGTTTTGTTGGTGTACCTGGTCTTCCTTTATCTTTCTATCTATCTGTCAGTGCTTCCTCTAGGATTTCCACACACTCAAGAGAAATGGGGCTGGCTGTTTAGACTGGATATTAAATAAATGAGAGGTGGTCTCCTATCTGGACCAAGTGAAACTGGCTGTTAACTGGCTTTTGTACATTTCAATCGATCATTTTTCTGAAGTATAGCTATGTTGACAGATCCTCAACCTCAGCCTTAAATATTCTCCCAAAAGAATGATTGCAATGAATGTCAGTGGTGGATTTATAACCGAGGCATTCCTAATGGAGTTTTAAGTGAGAGGACACATTTGGAAGACGAGAAATATATCACGCTATCCAAAAACACAGAGATAAACACTGTAAACTAGGACGGATTACGGCTGCCACAGGCATCATTTCCTCCAGGAAAATAAAGAGGACATTAAAATGCCCAATTACACAAATGCAATTAAGCCGTGTTCTTTAAAATCCCATTTCTCCTTAATTATTTCCTAGTCAAACAATGAACCTAACCATCGCAGATATTGGCGTTTAACAGACAAAGACGGATCTCCTTAGTTGCCGGTGGTCTTTGAGCCAATTTGCTGGAATCAATGAAACAGATTGGCTGAAGGCACGAGCAAAAGGGCAGTTTTCTCTTTCCATAAAGTGAGAAAGTGACGCGTGTCTATCCTCGGGGTAAAGCTGATAATGAAAACCAACAAAATAGAAACGTGAATGTGGTATTATGTCTTAGAGGCATGAAGAGGATTAGTTTATTAGCCCAATCCTCCTGCTGCTAAACTCACATGGGCTAAGTAGCAGGCAGTATAATGAGGCAGAATATCCTCCACAGGGTTACATCATATTACACCATATAAACTCCACAGTCTTTTTCAATTTCTATTCTCTAGAGTCTTGTCATAAATGTATTATGGGCAAAGGCAGCATGTTTCAAACACAACAAACTAGATTACCAATGTGAGAGGATGCTCTGGAGTAGCACATGAGCCTGGGGGTCACCCTGAATAAAGCCAGGCATCTAACAAAGGGGTATACAGCCCCCCAACACTGGGCGGCAGAGCAGCGTAAGTGCATTCTCTGGAATGGGACTCTACCAATACCTCTGGGATGAATGATCTAGTACTGGACATCCAACATCGGTGATAATGCTCTTGTGGCTGAATTTCAACCAAATCCTCACAGCAATGTTCCAACTTCTAATGTAAGGAATTCCCAGAGTAGTAGAGACTCCTGAGCAATACTCTAGATTTCAGAGCAAATGATGAATTAGCAGGCATCCGCAAACATTATGACATATAGTGTATGTCAATGATTATATGTTTTTTGCTTATAGAATGCCATAGAATGCATTTAATATGAGAATTGTTATTTAACTGTCCCCTAATGTCTACATAGGAAGTGTGTTGGGGTGAAAAAGAGTGTTTTTATTCTCTCATTTACTCACTCCTCACCTTTTTTGGTGAGCTCATGAATAATTTGTGATGCTAATAAAGGTGGAACTGCTCCACTCTTTAGTCTCTTCATTGTCAAACACAGGAAATTAACAGCTTTGAGGGATCTGCTGTTCAGGATCTTGGGAGCTGTTACTGGCTTCCTATTTGTCAGTTTGGAGAATTATCTGTTCCACCTTAAAAGACGATGCAGTTATGTTCTGGTGGCTGTACCAGCTGTAGCATTTAAGGTGGAAAGGAACATTCGCTTACAAAGCTGACGAATAAGAAGCCAACTTCATCATCATTTAAAGAGCAACCATGCCAGCTACTGGTTCTAGACGTTTGGGTTCTTTGGAGCTGTGGACTATTTCTCCCATTTTCGTTCCTTTTGCTGCATTGTCGGATGTACATTTCATGGGTGGTAAATACGTTTGGGAATCAGTTTGGAATCTGCTTGGCCCTTTTTACTAAAGCAGGATTCGTGTTTGAAGGAGGAACGATCTTGTTTGAGGTTCATGATGTGTACTCACTACCTTTTTTGGGTGATTTGTGATGCTAATAAAGGTGGAATTGCTCCCTTGCTCAGTTACTTTAGGGTCAAACACTCAGCAAAGACTGCTCAATGCTGTCCAAGGTTTAAGTAAAATGTACAGATCAAACTAACAATTTTGAATTAAAGTGGTTTAGGATCTTGGGAGCTGTTATTAGCTTCCTGTTCGCCAGTTTTGAGAATTAGCTGTTTCGCCTTAAAAGGTCACAATTATGGTCTGGCGCCTGTACCAGTTTGGAGCATTTAAGGTGGAAAGGAACATTCACTTAAGAAGCTGATGAACAGGAAGCCAACTAGTTTAACAATCAACCATGCCCGCTGACGGAGCTAGATGTTTGGGTTCCTTGGAGAAATAGGTTCCCTGGACCATTTCTCCACATAGTTTGTTGCTTTTGCTCCATTATTGGATGTAAATTTTAGAGGTTGTAAATAAGTTTGGGAATCAGTTTGGGATCCCGCTTGACACTCTTCACAAATGCAGGAACAACTGTGTTTGGGGTTCACGGTGTGTCACTTCCATGCAGTAAACTGTCCTTACTCGGCTACAGCATTAAAAACACAGTGTTCAATCCTTTGGCACCTTTAAGCAATTCAAAACTGGCCTCTATGGGTCAAATCTGTCTTACATATGAAAGTCAAAACCTCTACCAGCAGTGTGCACCGAGAGTAAGATGACACGGAGTGCTGAAAAGACTGGTGACTGTGTTTTATTAGCTAATAAAGGTGGAACTGCTCCATTCCTCAGTCTCTTCAGTGCCTGCAAAACACTCTGCAAAGACTGCTCAGTGCTGTCCAATATGCAGAGCAAGGGAACAGTTTGGATCTTGGGAGCTGTTATTGGCTTCCTATTCACCACTTGTGAGAATGAACCGATCCACCAAGGTGCCGCAGTTACGTTCTATTGCCTGTATAAGCTGTAGCATGTACAGTGGAGTGGAACATTCGCTTAAGAAGCTGACGAATAAGAAGCCAACTTCGTTTGTCCTAATTTAAGGATCAACATTAACCAATGCCGGCTGACCGTTAATGTATATTTTGGGGGTGTTAATATTAAGTTAACAGTTTGGAATCAGTTTGGGATCTGCTTGGCCATTTTTACAAATGCAGGATTTGTATTTGAAGGAGGAACAACAGTGATTGAGGTTCACGCTGGGTCAGTTCTATGTAACTCTTCTTAGCTACAGCAATATAAATACTTTTTTTATGCTATGGCACCTTTAAGCAGTTTGTTAATGATAACTGAAAGCTTTTAAGGGTCAAATTGGTGTATTACATTTTGGTTCCATTAAGTTCCATTAAAAGTAAAGTCATCTCCTGTAAAGTTGTTGTTTTTGAGATACTTGGATACTTGGATACGAAACCTCCACCAGCAGTGTGCACTGATGTATGAGTAAGAACACACGGAGAGCTGAAAAGACTTGACACTGTGTTTGTTTATGTGTTTAGTGTGAAACAGCCGTTTTAACCAGACGGTGAGAGTGCGTGTGTGGTCAGGAGTCAGAGTTGGGGGGGGTGGGTCATTTAAGATGTGCTTTGAAACATTTAACTCACTCTGACATGCCCCTCTGTCCCCATGGCAACGGGGTCATTACATGACAGGACCTGGCCATCTGCTGCTGCTGGCTGCACACGGGTGGGTGTGGTGGTGACCGCCAATTCCGTCGACTCTGGCACATTGTGTGTGTGTGTGTGTGTGTGTGTGATACTCATCAGCAGATGTTCCAAAGACAGATACACACCCACACTGCCTCCCCTGCTCAGCTCTGTCCTGCTGCTCTCATATTTGGGAACAAAGACAGTAACACGTTGACTCATGCGGTCCTGACTGTCCATTTGACCTCCCTGGGACGTGTGTTTAACGATCAGCAGCCAAAGTCACCTCGTTTCCCTTTTCCTCTGCACTTACGGTTACAGCTGGAAACGGTCCAGAAGCAAAAACCATCCATACGGTGGCCTGGGCCATCCCAGTTTCCATAGCTACCAAGAAATACACAAGGACCTTGTGAATGGAGCAGTTCTGGGGTCCAATAAACACAGTATCAACAGAATAAGTCTCACGACGTCTCATATCAAACTACATCGTATGGATAATGAACAATGTTGATTATGTCATAAGTCCGGTGCATGTAAAGGTCTGGGATATATTACATGGTAAGTGGACAGTTAAAGAAATGGGCAGGCGTGAAGACTGGAACGACTCTAACAGGAGCTGACCCATCATTACCAGATGACCGGGCCAGAAAATACAAGGCTTGTGGGCTGCTCCCAGTCAACAGCAGTGGTCAAAGAAGGGATAAACCATGAACCAATGACAGTGTGCACCAACAAAAGTGGCTACGATGGGCATCCATGGTGAATGGGTAATAGGTAATGGATGACAAGTCTTTTAATGATTATACGTAAGTTCTAGTTATTGTTGGCTTGGACACACACAGATGCTCTGGAAAGGTTATGTATCTGAAATGTGCATATAGGTTTTCGTGCCAAAGAATGAACTTGTTTTAAGGTGTATTTTACCTATACTTTACATAAATATCTGTAATATCAGTGGGAGACAGATGGTAACACAATTGGCAAATAGTGTTAAATTGTAATTTTGGGATTTACTGAATCCTCAGAAGTAAGTTCTGTTTAACCTCTACAGGGTTTGGCTATACATTGCATTTATTTATTGCAGGGGTGCTCAATCCTGAAGATCTCCTACCCTGCAGGGTTTAGCTCCAACCCTAGTGTAACACACTCGATCCTGGTAACAAAGGCCTTCAGGGGCCACTGGATATTGAAGCCAGGTGTGTTGGAGCTCATCTCTCCAGGGTGGTAGATCACCAGGACTGAGCAGCCCTGATGTAATGTAGAAATAATTATGTAACATAAACAGAATGCAACAAAAAGCTATTAACTTAATATTTGGTAGCACACCCTTTGAAAAAAAAAATCTGAAATCACTCGCTTCTTATAACCATCAACAAGTGTCTTATACCTCTCAACTTGAATTTTGGACCACTCTTCTTTTGCAAACTGCTCCAGGTCTTCTCCCAGCAGCAATTTTAAGATCTCTACACAGCTGGTCGATAGGATTTGGACCCAGACTCTCTGCTGGCTACTTCAGAACTCTTTGTTTCCATCCATTTCTGGGTGCGTTTTGAAGAATGTTTGGGATCATTGTCCTTCTGGAAGACCCATGACCTAGGACGCAAACCCAGCTTTCTGACACTGGGCCCTACATTGTGACCCAAAATTCTTTCGTAATCTTCTGATTTCATGTTGTCTTACACACAGTCAAGGCACCCAGCAAAACAACCCCAAAACATCTTTGAATCTTCACCGTATTTGACTGTAGGTACTGTGTTCTTTTCTTTGTAGGCCTCATTCTGTTTTCGGTAAAGAGTAGAATGATGTGCTTTACCCAAAATCTTGGTCTCATCTGTCCTGTCCACCTGGGTCCTGGGCCTCCTACCATAGCGTTTCATTTCATTTAAATGTCGACGGATAGTTCGGGCAGACACGGATGTACCCTGACCCTGCAGGAACTTGATTGGGGCTGCTTATCCACCACGTTGCAACCTTTCGTCAATTTTTCTCCTCCGTCCACATCCAGGGAGATTAGCTATAGTGCCATGGGGTGTAAACCTCTTGATTATGTTGACAAATGACAGAAGTGGACAAAAGTACATCAAGATCTCAAGGAAAATCAAGATTTTTTTCTCTGTTTTTTGTGTTCTTCTAAAACACACAGAGGCAATACATGTGTATAACAAAATATGTGTAATTGAAATTTTCTGGGAGCAATACTGCTGACACTTTTGGTGAAGACTGTGTATAAATAATAATAAAACAAATTTTATAAATATATGTAAATATATATATATATATATATATGTCCAAAAACAAGTATCTCTAAAATTGCAACTTTACAGGAAAGACCAAAAACCTACTTTAGTTTCAATGTAAGTCAATGGAACCAGAATTTTTTCCAAGCTGTTTTGGAGCATTTCTACTGGTTCATCATCATGAAATGTCACACAGTCTAAATGACCATTAGCGTGTTCAAATGAAAACCGACTCAAAACCGACAAAAATGGTGATCCCTTTTTTCTTTGGACAGCAACGATATATATATATATATATATATATATATATATATATATATATATATATATATATATATATATATATATATAAATGTTGTTTGATTTGCAATTATTTATGCAAATGTTGTGTTACCAGGTATGGATAAAAATGTGTGTAAAACCAAAATGAGATATTTAAAAAAATTTAAACAAAAGCCCCAAAAGTAAAGAGTGCAGAGTAAACACAGCTCTACACGCTGCTCCAGTCAAAGGCTCAGAAAGCTGCCGAAACAAACAGCCCGCAGCGCAATCACACAGTCCCAAACACACACACACACATAATGATAACAACAACGCGTTATCAGGCCCAAGTTAAACACATTAAGCAAAACTGAAAGCCTGAGCTGAAAAGGAAGCTGACTTCAGGGCGAACAAGGACAAACACTTTGCTTTTGATGAGGAATGGCCCAATAAAAGCTTCTTATGTACGTTCACAGTGTTTGGGGCGTTTTTCATTTGTTTCAGACCATGGGCGTTTTCACAATGAGGTCTATTTCAACTCTGAAAAGACGCAGACTTCAGCAGTGATGACCAACATACTTCTTTAAATAAGTAAACTTATCTGCCCATATTGTCAGACAATGTACTGAATCAGATAGGTTTACTAAAATCACTGAAAACAAGTAAACAATGTCCAACAATAAGTTACGTTATCTTTAAATAATCACTCTGAGAAAAAATAAAACACATCAAATACATATAAGACAATTTTACTCGCCCAGATATCATAACTGTGACTGTGTATCTATTCAAACTAAATACAGAAAAGACTGGTAACCCAATGGCCTCATGGTTTCCTTGCTCTAAGGCAACTCATTCAACCCACAGAAGGGTTTCTATCCAGCTGGGGTGTTGAATCAGGTTTGCTAGAGCAGTAAAACTCCCAAACTCGCTGCTAGTGAGAGTACTTAGAGTCTGGCCGTCAACGTTTCTCTCTAAAGCTCTCGGCTGAGGCGAAGTTTGTGCAGCGCAGACAGCTTTAAAATTAGATCTCCAGGATCAGTAATAATTCATACACAGGAGGCCTTTAATAATGCATCCCAGAGTGGCACTACGTCATTGTTTAAACTTCACCTACGTGGAAAACGAGGAAGGCCTTTCTGCGCTCATTTGTAGCTCGTATCTGTCTGACAGGGGAGCAGGGTACTACCTTAAGGGCCATTACGGATGACATAAGCGATGAACAGACTGAGTCACTGACGAGATACAGCAGAGCGACTAGCCTGCATTTAGGTTAGCAGTTTTAAAAGCAATACTGTCACCGTCGCAATAGTTACTAGTGCTCAGCTGACGTGATGCTGAAACAAATACAAGCCAGTGGATGAAGAAATTTACCCACAGTTAGGGCTGGGCGATATGGGGAAAAAAGCTTATCACAATATTTTTTTTCATATCAGTTGATATCGATATAAATCAAAAGTGAAGATATCAAAATTTTGTTTAATTGTATTTATTTTCAATCAGAAGATAGACGAATGTACTATAGAACATTACACAACTGTATTTCAAATATATATATATATATAAAAGTCAATTACGAAATTGCACGGATTAGCATAACATGCTAATGGCCGCGCCTACTGAAAGCATGAATTTATTCGGAGCACAAGCTGTAGCTACAATCACTCTCGTGTATCTAAAGTTGTGGGAGTGTTTCACACAGAAACACAACAGTGTGGTGCTCTGTCAGCTCTGCACAGTGGAGATGATCACAACAGTACAACTGCTATACACGAGACCTTGAAGATCAAACATCCCGTAGAGAAAATTAACACGTGTAACATGTTTCTTTCAGCAGTGTCACTTGAAAAGTCGCATTGATAACCATTTCCTAATCGTCCAGTGTAGAACCTAAGACTGTTCTAGATACCGCGGGAGCTTTAAAACACACGGAGCTGCTTCTCAAACGACTCTCTGCAACATGCAGGCGTGTGAGGTGTGTAGGTCACATGCCATTTGTGTCTCTGAAAGTCCAGTCAGAGCGAAGACTTTTAGTCTTTAACCTTTTTACAGATTACGTGCGTTTAAGATATCCTTTAATACATTAAGTCTCGAATGGCCACGCGTTTGCCTCGTGCTTCTGGGCCCCCAGAGCTTTGGACTGTGTCCATTGAGTGTTCTTCGTGAATGGTTTCGCTCACATTTACGTTTTCTGCCGTAATTTTCTCTTGTTTCGTTCTCACTGCTTGAGTGTGAGGCCCGCAGTAACCAAATTACTACCGCGTGGGTTAAGCTGCTGCTACATGTACACTCTGCGCTGTGTGCTTCAACCAAACATTAAATGGCTGGAACTCTAGTTCTGCCACTTGATTGGTTTGGGGACGGTGCTATTTTCATTCTCATTGGCTATTCGTGCTGTCTCTCAAAACATGTACGGAAGTTAATTCTATCGACTTTCTATCGACAACGTCTTATAGTTCTATTGAGAAAATGATATTTCGTGATAATTATCATTATCGTTTAATCGCCCAGCCCTACCCACATCGCACATTCTGCAAATCAAACAAAAAAGCTGCTGATATTTTGAGAACAATGGACTGTCCAGCTCAAAGTCCAGACCTCAGCATTACTGAATGTCTTTACTTTGATTGTGTAAAGCAGAAAACCAGCTGCTTAGACAGAACTTTAGAGACTAAATATTGAAATATTTATTTATATCCATTAGGGCTGGGTATCGCCACTGATTTCCTGGATCGATTCGATCCCGATTTACAAGGTCCCAATTCAATTCGATTTCCAATTCAATTCGATTTGATTCATTTCAATATCGATTCATTCAGAGATATTTCAGTTACAATAATATGTTTTGTTTGAATATGAAAAGAGATTTTCAGAGAACTAATATAAGGTAAATGTACAAGGAACACTCAACCTACCATTAGTAAAAACATTAGTGTTTTTATGTTTATTTACCGTCCTGGTTTCTGAATCCAAAATGTAGCCAGACATCTGCTTTCAAGTTCTAGGGCGCCTTCACGTAAGTCTGGGGGTCCAGGAGGGGCTAGAATGCTAATTTTAAAGATTGATCTCGGGTTTATACGAATCCATATCGGATTATTCAAATGAAACACACAAATTAAAACACACCCCTAATATCCTTTTTATCAGCTTCACCTACCATATAGGAGCACTTATAGTTCTACACTTACAGTCCATCTGATTCTCTGTATACTTTATTACCTTGTTCTTCAATGATCAGGACCTCCACACCACAGAGCAGCTACTATTAGTGTAGTCGATCATTCTCAGCCCTGCATTGACACTGAAGTGTTGGTGGTGTGTTAGTGTGTGTTGTGCTACTATAAATGGATCAGACTCAGCAGTGCTGCTGGAGTGTTTAAACACCTCAGTGTCACTGCTGGACTGGGAACAGCTCTGTGTTGGTCCAGCGGGGGGTCCTGACTAGGGGTGTGCCATATCGTGTCGTACACAATAATATCGGCAACAGTTTTGAATATCGTGAATGATATTATACCCTGTAATATCGAGCCATATCACCCATCCCTAATTATCACATCAGGGTACTACTTTTACTGTTTTTAGCAAAAGAAAAATTCACACTTTTCTCATTTCCCATCATATATCTAGTAGAGACAGATTTTATTTGTCCAGTATCATTCATTTTACTTCAGTCCTGGATATATGGAGATATTTGGAGTGCATTATTTAGTATCATGACATTCTAGATCATTGACTTCTGTTACAATCTGATGAAAATTCTTGTATTTTTTAATATCTCAGTTAGGGGTGTGCCATATCATATCATATGCAATAATAACATTTAATTTTCATTTTGTTGCAGTAGTGTATGCTTGAAATATTTTTTTTATTTATTTAGTGTTTTGTCATATCGTTAAGAGTATCGTTATCACAAAAATACCTGAAATATTGTGATATTATTGTAGAGCCATATCGCCCACCCCTAGTCCTGACCACTGAAGAACAGAGTTCTTAAGGGTTAAAGGGTTAGAGTGTTAAAAAGTAAGTGCTTATATGTTCTTAAACCAATAAACACCTATATCTACAGCACAGAGGACAACAAATACACCTTTTAACCTGCTGGAGAAGCCTTACCTCTGAACTTCTAAGGGTGAGAAACGTATAATTATGTTGGGCCAGTTGCCGGGTTCTGAAAAGGAGCATAAAAAAAGAATATATGTGTTTGTTACCGCGCCATTCCGTGTGTGACCACGCGGCCGTATCCAGGAATTTCTGTCATAAATCATGGCGTCTGCATGCCTTTAAGGAATTCAGGAGAAAGAAAACAGTGCTAGTGGCGTTAAGTCCTATTTTTGACAGGGGGGCTTACGTTTCTCGGGCTGACTAAAGACAGTCAGCGATGCAGAGATTATTGCGGTGTTCTTTCGTTCATTCCTCTGAAAGCCTGCTAAATCCTTGACATCATGTTCACGGCCAAGCCCATCGCAAACCATGCTCAGATTGCGTAAGCCTGTAAAGGTAATCAGACCAATTCTGTTAACATCTGATTCTTAACATGCTAGTCTTCCCTCATGGTGAGTTCCTTCCAGCTGGGGCCTGTGTTCTTTTTCTCATTGCCTTCGTGGGACGGAGCAATGAGCATTCGCTTCCCTGCCCAGGTTGCATAAAGGCCTTGAGTGAGCATTTGATGCTAATTGTTGGTAATGACTGCTTGAAGCTGAAGGGTTGGGTTTAAGAGGAATGTGGCATGACAGGCTTAATGAACAGCATGTGGACGTCCACTTTGACAGGCGGGATTAAGCGTGGGTGATACGACAGTAGGTTTTATATTACATCATAGCGCCAAGTCAAGTACCATCATGCACTTTTCATCAATGTGATAGTGACGTAAGTACTTAACAGGGTACTGCCGTGTGTTTCATTCAAAAAAACTTCCAACATGCAGTAGCACGTCTAAAGTTTTACCTCAGGCCAGCAAAGGTCACTCAATGATCTAATTTGTTCTTGTAGCATGTCAGTGCTAAGCTAACAGTGGGGCACATTTCCATTGTTCCACTGCTGTGTCTAATGCACTCACACTGGCACAACACACCACCGCCATGACAGCGTCACTGCAGGGCTGAGAACGATCCACCTTCCTAATACAACCCCTGGCAGAAATTATGGAATCACCAGCCTCGGAGGATGTTTATTCAGTTGTTTAACTTTGTAGAAAAAAAGCAGATCACAGACGTGACACAAAACTAAAGTCCTTTCAAATGGCAACTTTCTGGCTTTAAGAAACTCTATAAGAAATCAAGGAAAAAAATTGTGACAGTCGGTAACGGTTAATTATTTAGACCAAGCAGAGGGAAGAAATTAGGGAATCACTCAATTCTGAGGAAAAAAATTATGGAATCATGAAAAACAAACAAAAGAACACTCCAAGACATCACTAGTATTTTGTTGCACCACCTCTGGCTTTTATAACAGCTTGCGGTCTATGAGGCATGGACTTAATGAGTGATAAACAGTACTCTTCATCAATCTGGCTCCAACTTTCTCTGATTGCTGCTGCCAGATCAGCTTTGCAGGTTGGAGCCTTGTCATAGACCATTTTCTTCAACTTCCACTAAAGATTTTCAATTGGATTCAGATCCGGACTATTTGCAGGCCATGACATTGACCTTATGTGTCTTTATGTCAAGGAATGTTTTCACAGTTTTTGCTCTATGGCAAGATGCATTATCCTCTTGAAAAATGATTTCATCATCCCCAATCATCCTTTCAATTGATGGGATAAGAAAGGTGTCCAAAATATCAACATAAACTTGTGCATTTATTGAAGATGTAATGACAGCCATCTCCCCAGTGCCTTTACCTGACATGCAGCCCTATATCATCAATGACTGTGGAAATTTGCATGTTCTCTTCAGGCAGCCATCTTTATAAATCTCATTGGAACGGCATCAAACAAAAGTTCCAGCATCATCCCCTTGTCCAATGCAGACTTTTAGAGGCTTAAAAATAGACAGATATAGATACTAGGGTTTAAAAATACTTCTGTAGAAGTTGAAGTATCAACTAAAGCTTTTTACTCCAGTAAACTTGTAAAAGTACTGCTTTCAAAACTACTTAAAGTATAAAAGTAAAAGTAATGCAAGGGAAAAAATGCCATTAAGGACAAAAGCTTAGGTCGCACCACAGAAGTCTATAGTGCACTAGCCCACCTCCCCAAAAAACCCATTCTTCTAAAAGCCATAATGACTATAATATTATATTAAAATGTTAATGATGATAAATTTGGGATGCACTAGGCTTCCTGTTTCAGCTGCATACATGCCCATTGAACATGAATGTATTTTAGGGTTAGGGTTATACCTGTGCACAAGCTTGCTGAAGATCAGTTCTACGGCCCGCTCTGAAGGCATTCAGAGTGCAGGCGTGGAGAATGCCTGTGCCTGTCTCCGGCAGGGCCATAAACTACTAAACCACTAAATCACCCATCCACCCACCCACCCACACACATTGCTCACACGATTACTGGGGAAACACGTATGACTGTATGTACCGCATGCGATGATGGATATGTTTATTGTCTGACGTACTGTTGTAAATGGCCAAGCCAGGTGCAACCACATAAACATCTGTGGGATGGAAGATGTTCTAAATAAAGATCCTGTACCAGAACAACTTAACACCTCAGCAGAGCTAGGGGGAACATCATTCAGCACCAGCCAGCATCCCCTGTGGGTGTAGTCCATTCAGCAAACTAAGACTACAGTAAAAGTATGAATACTGGAATAAATAGAAAATACATTAAAATAATGCCTAAAATATTAGGTCAGCTTTTATTTCTGGGCCACACAACAAAAACCACAGAGTCGTTTCTTTTGTATACTCCTCTAATTTTAAAAGAGTATAAGTATGTATTTGGTTCCAAACCATTTACATGCTATGATCTTCAAGTTTGCAACAAACTGGCACCACCAGCGTCTTATTTTCCTCTACCATGTTTTCATGGAAGCCACTTTAAGTTTATGCTTGTATTTGGGATGTTCTTCAGTTATTTGACAGTTTCTTTGCGCAGTTGGTTCTACAAAAGGAAACAACTTCATATCATTGTCTTCTGCAGTAGAAACTTCAGCCCAGGGTGTTTTGGAGGCACGTGCTTTGAAGGCGAGATGTTTATGAACCCTTCAGTATTCATTCTGCTGCTGCCACCACCAGCCACGACATCAATGAAGACCAGTGAGCCACTTCCAAAAGCAGTGGTGTTGATTCCATGTCTCGACCATGCGCCACAGATAATATCAACTTTATAAGATTTTGCTCCAGAGCTCTTCTGGCTCATCCTATTCATTGTGCTGATGGATGTTTTGTGTCCTGTAGTGTAGATTCTGTATTCCTTCTCTAGGGACACTGAAACGTTCACCCCCTGCAACCTGTAAACTGTCTTTCATCACTCTGGATGTTATTTTTGGGGTTTTCTAAAAGTCTTGATATCATCAGCGGCCATCGTTTTCCCCTGATTGATAAAAATTGCTTGCTATTAAAGCAGTGCTGGGTCTCGGCGCTGGTACTGATACTTTGCTGCAGTAGTGTTATTAACTATGAAGATTCTGTAAACTGTGCCTGACAACATGAAGCTCTTTCTGATGTGCACACACGCGTAGACAGAACAACACGTTAGTGGTCTGAGACGACAAGCAGCAGTAAAAATGCTCATGGTTAACTCTGTAATGGCAGTACTTCATGGGAAAAACTTGCTCCTGACCTGAATGACTGATCCAGGCTTCTCCCAGCAATCACTTATCTGCTGTGTAGTCATTCACAGTCTGAGTTAATGTTGGTCCAGGTTGTTATTCAGCGAGCAGAGGACAACTCTGGTCAGATTGTCTAGTCTAATTGTGTGCTTGTATACAGCTTTTTGATCAAATGCATGTATCCCAGAACGATTGTTTTCTGTAATTTTTCCATAGAGAATGGATAGGATGGAAAAGTGCATGCCGATCTACTCCTCTATTTCTTGTTTATTCATCCCTCGTTCCTCACACTGTTTAAGCTGCGCAACCATCCTGCGTTTATTTCAGCTTTATTTTTTCAGTCCAAAAGCTTTTGTGTGCTGGGTGACCACCATCAGTGCAAAGCATGCCTAAGACATGAGAAATATCTGTTCTTTCCAGGGTTGCAATTAGGGGTAGGCAATACGGCCCTACAATAATATCACAATATTTCATGGTATTTTTGTGATAATGATACTCTTGGCGATATGACAAAACATTGAATTAAAAAAAACATTTTAAGAATACACTACTGCAACAAAATGAAAATTACATCTTATTATTGCATACGATATGATAACTGAGATATTAAAAAATACAAGAATTTATCAGATTGTAACAGAAGTCAATGTCACAATACTAAATAATGCACTCCAAATATCTCCATATATCCAGGACTGAAGTAAAATGAATGATACTGGACAGATAAAATCTGTCTCTAGTAGATATATAATGGGAAATGAGAAAAGTGTAAATTTTTCTTTTGCTAAAAACAGTAAAAGTAGTACCCTGAAGTGATAATTAGGGATGGGTGATATGGCTCGATATTTCAGGCTATAATATCGTTCACCATATTTGAAAATGTTGGCAATATTATTGTGTACGATACAATATGGCACACCCCTAGTTGCAATCCAATCACTGCCGATCTGATGCCCCCCTTTAGGGCAGCAGTTTATTTGAAAAGGAATTTTTGCCACAAGGCCATGACTGTCCAAGAATGGGTCCTCGAACAAGACACCGAACGTGAGGCCTATCCACTCCCGAGCTCTCAGTTCAGTTGTACATCTGCAGGACAAATCAGTTTGGAATAGAGACCCAACACCAGCTTGCGTATCACAGCTTACTACTGCGGGAATACTGTGGATTGAGCATGGCGTGTCCATTCCCCCTCACTCTGAATCTGCTGTAGGAGTAGTGGAGACTGGGGGAATCAACCCAATATTAGGAAGGCCTCTAATGTTTTGTTTTGCTGTGTGTATAATAGTAACTAATTAGCTTCCTGGCACTTGATAAATGCCTGACAAATGAGTTTTTCACAAAAACCTGAGTGACCATATGGCAGCGTGTGAGACAGGGAGCATGCCGCCGTGTTAACAGAGACGATGGTCCCATTAGAAATCCCATTAAACACAGCGCTGAGGTCCCCTAACCAAAGACCACATTAGTCCGCCTTCAATCCAGTCAAAGGAAATCTGTTCCATCTCATCACACCCACACTACAGAGGGATTCCTCCTCCATTGTGTCGAGCCAGCGCCAGCATGTATCGGGCACCAGGCACGCTCCCAAATGCAACGCCGCACCCTCCCCTCCTCCTCGCTCCAGCGGGAGACAGGGGTGTGGTGGGGGAGACGGGGCCGAATCAGTGACGCCTTAGTGTCCCTGCACACGTCCCATAATCCTCACTTTCTCTGTAGTGCTCTAGATATATCGATGTTATTATTATGTTATTAATATAAATGATTATTAAGATACTGATTTAATGAAGCTGAGAATTGTGACGAGGGCTTGTGTTGTTGACAGCTTATATAATGCAATACAGTCAAAAATGAATAGACTCCCTGGGAGGAGGGGGTCCCACAATGGCTGGCATCTAACTCGCTCTCTATAGCGACAGTAAAGTGTTCGTTTAGTAATCTGTCTTCTACATAGGAGGTGTTTTCTAGTTCAGAAGGTCACACGTGAGAGGCAACCAATGTCTTAAAGGCCAACAGACAAATGACCATACTCATCAATTTGGTTCAGCCAACCACTGCAGCCCATCCATTCCTTCTTTGGACTAAACAGAAAAGAAACTGATCAAAACGTAAAACTAGGTTCTCATGACTTCAGAACTTCAAAAATAGAAGCTCATTTGCATAACAAAACAATGGTTTAGATCAGGGGTCACTAATAGGCAGTTCAGACCCAGACATTTTCCAATGCAGACCCAAACTAATAAACTATTGAGAATAATTTAATTTAGACAGTGTTTATTTTAAGCGGAGGAGCTTTTCTTGTCTTTATGGTATACAGGCTGTACGGCGCAGTAAATTCACAGACCAATCACGTGCGTTGAAAGATCACCGAAGGCGCTCCTCAGCCAATTAGATCTATGCACATTGGAGCGTGCAGCACACAAAGGCGAGGTATGAAGCAAGAAGCAGCAGCCGGAGACTAAAGCGAGTCAGAAAGAATAACGTAAAAACTGAAAAGTGAACAGAGAAAACGGACTGTTTAACAGGAACGGTTCTGGAATGGACTCGCTCGTCTAGTTTTGGAGAATACCGCTCTGTCAATTTATGAAACTGAGTTAACAAGATGTGGCTTTATTTACTTTCTCTATAAATAAACACTTTAAGATGCACCTTTTTTTTAAGAGTTCTGTTTTTTAAATGTAGCTCTTGTTTTTACTTGAAGTAAGAACAAACAATTTATTTGGAGCTTTATAAATAATTAATTCAGTTCAGTATTTAAACAGTAAATATACTGAAATATACTGGACGGTATGTGTGATGTGTTGGTGTTTCAGTAGCTGATGGTATGAGGTGCTGATACTAGGCTACTTCAGTAAACAGGATACACCACTGAATCATAACACACGTTAGAAATGATGATGGTCCGGACCTTGGCCTGAGGAGATCTCCTCTAACTGGACCTTACTGATTCTAATTAAATACCCCTGGTATAGATGGATTCTCTGTTTATAAACATTACTGGGTAACTTGGTGGGTCACAAGACTGTGATATAAACATAGATTTGCATATTATGCGTTTTGCACATTCCGCTCTGAAACTGCTTGTCGGTTGCTCTGTGTTCTACTGTCATGCCCTGTTCCCTGTGTGTCAGTCTTCTTCTGAACACTTCTGTACTGTTTGCATATTCACTGTTTCATATTCACATATTGCACTCTGTGTTAAGTTTCTTGTGTGCACTATATGGTCATGTTGGAACGCTGATTCATTTCACTGTGTACTGTGTAGATCAGGGCATTTAATTGGAGTTCAGTAAGGTCCAGCTAGAGGAGATTTCCTCAGGCCAAGGTCCAGACCATCATCATTTTTAACTTGTGTTATGATTCAGTGCCATATCCTGTATACTGAAGTAGTCTAGTGTCATCACTGTATACCATCAGCAACTGAAAGACAAACTTATTCCAAATACCGTTCAGTACATTTCAGTATATTTACTGTTTAAATGCGGAACTGAATGAATTATTTATTAACTTCTAATAAATGTTCTTTCCTCACTTCAAGTAAAAACAAGAGCTACATTCAAAAAAACTGAATGCTTTTGAAAAAAGTGAACCTTAAAGTGTTTATTTATAGAGACAGTATATAAAACGTGTGTCTTCTTGTTAACTTAGCTTCACAGATTGACATGTTGGTTTTACAGAGCAGTATTCTCCAAAACTAGACAAGCAGGTCTTTTCCAGAACCGTTCCTGTCAGTTTTTCTGTTAACTTTTCTGTTTTTACATTATTCTTTCTGACTCGCTTTAGTCTTCGGCTGCTGCTCCTCGCTTCGTACCTTCCCTGTGTCCCAATCTGCACAGATTTGATTGGCTGAGGAGCCTTCGGTGATCTTACAGTGAACGCGATTGGTCTTTGAGTTCACTGAGACGTAAAGCGTGTACAGTAAAGATAAGAAAAGCTCAGTCGCTTAAAATAAACACAGTCTAAATTAAATCATTCTCAATAGTTTATCGGTTTGGGTCCACAATGGGCAACGTCTGGGTCCGGACCCAGACTGCGGCCCGCCTATTAGTGACCCCTGGTGTAGATGGTAGAAATGACTCCAAATGACTTGATCAGGTCTCTTTAAACGTTCCACTAATTTTTACTATTGATTAAATGTTTATCTAACAGAAGCAATGCAGATCACAAACACCTTCATGGCTTGCTGACATCAATCCTATGAATTGGCCCACCTGACCTTGTTTTGTTGAGTCTGTCTGCGCTCGTCTTATTGAACAATACCAGGAACATGGTGGTCCCGTTAGTGCTTGTAGGTCACAGTAATTATGTTTATAATAAGGTTACTTTACAATCTGAATTTGATGGCTATGGTAAAATAGTGATGCACAAATCTATGACTCTCGCTGCTGGAATCAATGGAACTGACTCCTGAACTCCACCTGATTTTAACCAGCTCAGTGCCAAAGCCAATGACAATGAGGTGATTAAACCATCTTAAACATAGTTTAGCCACAGTGGTACTGCAGCACTGCTTAAGGTGGAACGAAAAAGAAGTTGGAAAAAAGAGGAGTAGATCTCATCTCCATTCTCTTTTCCTCAAGGTTCTGTGAAAAACATTGTTTTTGGTTTTTGGTCCTTATTTCATGTCTAAAACTTGTTTATTGAGACACAAATCATGAAGAGCTACGGTTCGGGATGTATAGAAACTGAGTTTGTGCCCCAACAGCTGGTATCTAAACTCCCATTACTCAAACTTAGGCTCTCGTCTGCTTTACGCACACCTCCACCAGAATGACCCTAGAGATGATTCCGGTGAAGAGCTGACTCCAAGCATTTTGACTCATAGAGTCATTGGTCAAGAGTTCCAGACGTGTTGAGGAACCAACTCTCTCCGTCACTACAGTAAACGCAATGACTCAAGGCAGCTTGTCAGGTTTGAGACCGTGAGAAAATGGCTAGCACAGATTCCTTTGGAAGCCTGGGCAGCACAGATCGAGCCGAATTCCTCAATGAATTAGTCCCCTCAGGATATTAAACACTCTCCAACCATCTTCTCTGCTCAGTTTACTGCAACCACCAAGAGTCGTTGTTGCTTTGTATGCTGCTTTCGGCCCGCTGGTTGCACGCTGTGGCGTATCTATCCATTCATCTTTTCAGCTTCATTTGACTCCATAAACATCTGATTCACCTCTAAATCAAAATATGATTGGTGGTCCTCAGCAGTCACATTTCTTAAATTCAGCTGAACAACTCCCAAATGTCCTAAATGGTATATAAACTGGCTTGCAGGAGGCGGAGCTTTACAGCGTACCTAGCAGTTTGGTGATTTCTGTTAATTAGCTTTTATTTTTTACCTTTTTTCAATCAGATATCTTCTTAGAAACGCTCTTCATGCATAAATGCCTTTTATGACTAGGCTTATTTGATAGAATTAAATTAAATAGCATTAAATTCTGTGATAGAAATGAGAAAGTGGTTACTGTCATGTTAACAAGCGATGGAATATTAGATTTTCTATCCATGTGATTTTCACATATACCACATAATCTGCAATGCAATCTGATATATACAGTAGTGCAAGAGTTTTAGGCACTCAGGGACATTATTATATTTAAAAAGCTATTTTTTCCAGACAGGAAGCTTTTATTTGCTCAGCAAAACACTTTATTTCTAATACCTTCAAACAGTATTAATACACTAAATAGTGTTTTTCCATACATTGGTGTGTTTCCAAGATTCTCCTTGTGGAAACAACCCAGTATTATTTACAGTTCTCATCTAATACCTGCTTTGACTGCTCAGTACTTCATTAAGCTAAATCAAGATTGCTGCTGAAGGAACTGAATACATTCATACAATGTCTGGGGCGTCCAGGAGAAATCTGGAACTACACTTTGTTCTTTAAACTGGAGCTCAAGATATGATCTACTTCTCTCACAATAAGATATTTATGTTACTTTGTATTGCATTTATGATTATCTACATCTGTTCTAATGATATCTGGTGTTCTTATTGGTGTAGATACACTTATTGCTACCATAAACGCTTTAAACAATCAGCTTTGGTGCCTCTTTTGCATGGTAGTGTATATCGAACACCATTACGGTAATCTCAGCAAGATGAGGGTCGATACACCGCCTTGCTCGGTTTATTCTGACAGTATGAAAGCCAAGGCCCAGAGAGCTGGAGCTATTTTGTTCAGGCTCCAGCTCCTGTTGTGGCCTGGAGGGCACTTAGCAGGACACACAACACGAGAGCCTTCGAACACGAAACGCAGCCCATTCTTTTTGTCCGTCCGGGGACGCGACCTGTTACAATAAGAGTGTCATTGTGTGGGAGGAAAGTGGAAAAACAAAGATGATTTGGATCTCACTGGGGACTCGAGTTCAGAGCAGGTGCAAAAAAACAACAACCCCACAATAACGAAAAGCTTTGTTTTAGTTCAAATATTAACAGATGTCAGGAGGCCGCGGCCGCAGCCGACACCGGCCGGGGGGAAAGAACAAGCCTCGCCGGTCCAAGCCGCTGTCTTTTCTTTTGTGGCGATGGAAACACGTGAGCCGCTCTGTTCCTCACACAGAATCCCGCACACCCTGTGGGCAAACTCAATGGGCTCTTTGTGCAGGATGCGTGTGTGCGCCAGTGTGTGTGAATGAGCAAGTGTGTGGCTCGACGACAAGAGGGGACGCTGCTAAGACCCCAGAGCGGCTTTCCAGCCCCGCAGACCCAGAGAGAGCTGCCGAACCAGAAGCTGTCATTCACAAATGTTCCACAAACATGTTTTTATTTTTTTTTGCACTGGGCTCCACATAAACTTCTCTACTGGTCTGAGGGTGGGTGATATGACACCGATGACAGCTCAGAAACGGATCCTGGGGCGTTATTTAGCATGAGTGTAGTAGTATTGCTCACTCTAACACCCTAACCCACAATGAAGTGTGCACTGTATGAGACGTATAGTTACTAGCATTCATAATGTACTACAGAAAAGCTATGCTCAATGAATATGCATTTTAAGCTCATTCACGAACACCCCTCCTGGAGATCTACCTCCCTGTAGGCTTCATCTCCAGCCCAAATCTAACATGTGTTATTCAGCTTCTTAAGGACTTCTGAAGACAGTAATAATTAATGGATCAGAGGAGGTTAATTATGGAGCTTAAGTCTATGGGAGCAGTGTTGCTGTTATGACTGGGTTGTAACGTTAGTTATGATTTCACCAATTTCTGCACAAGTCAAGCATTAAGACATACACCATATAACGGCATATACAGTTCTCAGTCACTCCAAACAGAACTACCTTTGTGTTCCTTTGTTAAGCTTAGCGACTGCCCAGCCCTTATTGTCTGCTGTAAAACAACTGCCCAACCTGTGCTGTCTTATGTGGAACAGCTGCCCAATCCTGTGTGGTCTGATTCAAAACAACTGCCCATCCTGTGCGGTCTGATTCAAAACAACTGCCCATCCTGTGCGGTCTGATTCAAAACAACTGCCCATCCTGTGCGGTCTGATTCAAAACAACTGCCCATCCTGTGCGGTCTGATTCAAAACAGCTGCCTATCCTGTGCAGTCTAATGCGGAACAACTGCCCATCTCATGTGGTCGGATTCAGAACAACTGCCCATCCCGTGTGATCTGATGCCAAACAACTGCGTAACCCATGTGGTCTAATGCAAAACAACTACTCATCCTGTGCAGTCTGATGTGGAACAACTGCCTAACCCGTGTGGTTGGATGCAAAACAACTACTCAACCTGTGCAGTCTGATGCGGAACAACTGCCTAACCGGTGTGGTCTGATGTGAAACAGCTGCCCATCTGGTGCGGTCTGATACAAAACAACTGCCCATCCTGTGCGGTCTGATACAAAACAACTGCCCACCCTGTGCGGTCTGATGCAAAACAACTGCCCATCCCATGCGGTCTGATTCAAAACAACTGCCCATCCCATGTGGTCTGATGTTAAACGACTGCCCATTCCGTGTGGTCTGATATGAACCAACTGCCCATTCCACTTGGCCTGATGCTGACCAACTACCCATCCCGTGTGGTCTAATGCGAAACAACTGTCCATCCTATGTAGTCTGATGTGAAAACATCTACCCATCCTATGCAGACTATGCTGTTGCTTCATCTGCCTTGACCGGTTGCCCCTGTTTGCCTGCATTCTGGACCAGTTTACCCACCACGGAGCTCCTGCTGTCCAGCAGACATTTTCTTCTTTTGCTTTTATATTCTAATCAGTCACTCCTCCTCCTGCCTCACAAAACCCTGAGCTGTTTCCCATTGAAACTCTGTTGGACTGTTTTCTTCCTTTTTTTGTTTCTCTACATTTAATATTGCATTTAGTTGTAAATCTTATAATTTAGCACTTTCTATAAGGCTGCTTTGTGATGTCTGTTGTAAAAGCCACATGTAAATAAACCTTGACTTGAGATGTAAACAGCCAGTCAGTGTGCTTTAATGCAAAATGCTTTATTGTGGGAAAGTATACCGACTCTGATTTCTTTACGGTGTTGATGATAGGACCTATGGCTGGTGAAGTCAATTTTACTGACTACCATTGAACCTATGACTCCTGAGTTCTTATGTAATGTTGAAAACAGCAGTAACTCAAAACTATGACACTACAACGCCCTTCATGATATGCATTTATATGTATTGAGACCCAAACTCAATCCCTGAAATCATAAAACAGTGTCTCAGGGTAACAGGATTTTATGATGTATCCAGCATTAAACGCTTCCAACGTCTGGTTCCTACCACCGCCACTGTAAACGATTCTGACTCAAGCCTCTCTAGAACCGAGCATGTCTAGTTTATTATGCTGTCTGTGCAATTCCCCTTTAAAGATGATATCAAATAATGATAAAAAGCTCTTCTTTTCACGCTCAAAGATGAGGGTTCGGGCTGTTCTCGTGGTAAAAATCTCCTGTGACCCACTGCTTCAGACAATTTGAGCTCATTTCCAATACTATGGACGGTGGTAACTGACTAAACACATCTTCCACACCGTCACAGTGACCTTTCACTGACCGCATGCTTTCTTGTTCACTCACTGTTCTCCTGTTCTTGCTGCTTTGGACCACACCCCTGAGGAAGGGGTTAAAAAGTCAACACCATACCAGCAGCTTAATATCAGCCATAGGGTTTGGAAGTTTAGCACAATTACTGTACTGAGAGTGTGAAAAAAATTAAAACTGGATTATTAATTGGCTATTAACTTTCAAATATAAACAATATCTATTAGTACAGTGCTTATTGGTAAGGTGATCATTAATATTTCACAGTTTACTTGATAAATTGTCACAGTGTACTTATATATTATCAGTACTAAACAACATGCTTATTACAGCGAGTGAGCACAATTAGGCCTATTTAATTGGATTTATTGCAATGCAGTTTGTAAAGCACTAAAAAATTTAATAAAAAAATTAAACTAATAAAAATCATTGTAGTTTCATTGCTATCGCTATTATTATAGTATTTTGCATATCATGTATTGTGAAGTATCATAATATAATATTTTTGCCATATCGCCCACCCCTGCAACGTCCCACACATTACACCCACCTGCAGTGACATAAAGAAGCCAAAAACTGGTGAATACTAGGGGTGTAAGAAAATATTGAATTATCGAACATCGCAATATCATGTTAAGTGATACTGTATTGATTATTAAAAACACAGTATCGATTATTAATTAACAGTTTACATGCAAAGATTCCCAGCAGTTGTTGTGTTTAAATCTCTGACCACTAGATGGCAGTCTTGTAATCTATTCTCAGCCCCACTCCAACATAAACAAGCAGCACAAGGGTGCGATGCTATTGTCAGCACTGGCAAACCAGTTCATATAATGGTGTTTGAAAAATCGCAATATATCACTTTACTTGCAATATTGCAATATATTGCAATACACTGAATCGTGACCCCTGTATCACGACACATATCATATCGCCAGGTTCTTGCCAATACACAGCCATAGTAAATACTGTGCAATATTAGGATCAGACCTCAATCCGGTCCAGGAGGAGGTCTGTCCACGCCACTCAGTTTACAGCTCCAACTCTCAACTTTCATTAGGGGTGTAGGAAAATATTGAAATACCGAATATTGTAATATTATGTTTTCTGATACTGTACCGATTCTCAAAAACAGTATCGATACACAGATTCTAGGCAGACAGTGAAAATTGTGTGTTGTCTTTAAATCTCTGACCACTAGATGGCAGTGTAGTAATCCATTTTCAGCTCCACTCCAACATTAACAAGCAGCACAAGGGCGTAATGCTATTGTAAGCATTGGCAAAGCAGTTCATATAGAGGTGAGTTTTAAGGGTAGGATTTGAAAAATCGCAATATATCATTTTACCTGCAGTATCACAGAATATCTTGGTATATTGAGTCATAACCCCTGTGTCACCCAGGTTCTTGCCAATACACAGCCCTAACTCTCATATATGGCCCACACTGAGCAGAGAGGGAGCCACCAAAGGGCCCACCTGCTCCGCTCAGCATTAACAATTAAAAGCAGACGAGCAACCCGATACAGCCGATGCGGTGTGTGTACATGCATGCGTGGGTTGCTGAGATGACCATCCCATAATGAGCCATTAAAAAAACTGTGAACGCCAGCATCAAACAAAACGAGCAGGAGAACATCAGAGCAGACGAGGGGCGGAGCGGCCTGGGCAATATATCTAACGAGACGAAGAAAGAGAGATGCATGTTGATTCCTGACCAGACTGTAACTTGTGTCCAGAGTAATGAGGCTCTCCTTGTATGGGGTCTTCAATATCGTGGCTGTCAAAAGAGAAACCAGCATCTCCAAAACACCAACTTTACAGCAGAGGCCAAAAACACTCTTTACTTCCAATGTAAGTTAATGGAACCAGAATATTTCCCAAGTTATTTTGGAGCACTTCTATTGGCCCGTTCATCAAGATATTTTCAGATAATCTAAACGGTGGCTGCCGGGTTCACATGAGACATAAAAATAAAAATTAACAAAAATTGAGTTTTTTTCTTTGGACAGCGACCATATGAGATGAGTCTTTCATATCACAAAACATGACAAACAATGTATTTTAAAAGTTAGAAACGAGGATCAGACGCCAAGAAAATGTGTGAGCGTGCTTAATTAATAAGCGTGTGATAATAAAGCTACTGAGCACAGCTCCTGTATGCATGTTTACTACACAGCTACAACGTTTGTAGAAGAAGAATAGTGTCCAGAATTGGTGGTGTCCACCTGGAAAGTATGAAGACCCGCCAGTGATGATTCCTGCCTTTCACTTTCAGTGTGTGCTGAATGTTACCATTGTGTCTGCTAGGTGTGGCACAGTGACATATGACGAGCATGGATCTGGAATATAGGTGTGGAAGTGATGGGATTCTCCTGGAATGGCATCCAGACAAAGGAAGGTATAGATGTTTAGGGGTTTGCTTTCTTTTTTTTTTTTTTTTTTTGAAGGGACCTGAAACTAAACAAAAAAAATGAAGTAAGCTCACCTTAATGCCCTGCTGCTGAGAGGTTAAGGTGAGCTTGGTCTCGTCCAGCAGCAGCACCTCGCAGTAAAACTCCTCTTGCACCGAACAGAAGCAGCTCATGTTGCCTCAGACTCGCACCAAAATCCCTCGCACGAAGTCGCACTTGCCACATTCACACCGACCTCCTGTTCGGCATGACAGGCCAGGACGGACAGACCCCGAGTCACTTTGTTTGGCGAACTGAGCCCGAACGAGTTTTTAATTCTTCCTCCGCGTGTTCCTTTGCTTTATTCAGTCCTCATGACGAGCGAGATCTGGCAACCCCAGCAGCATGTTTGGTTTTTCCTTTGTTGGAAGCGCGAAGTGACACAAACACTGATGGAGTCTCGTGAGGGTGTTGGCAGGTGAAGTGTTTTTGAAAAAAAAAAAAGTTCATGCCTTGGTCTCCCGACCCTGTGCGCAGTCCGCGTTGTGGTCAGTTTGGGTGCGTAGCCGCTGGTTTGGTCAGCCGCAAGAAAGAAAAAAACAGGTTCCCAGCTATCCTGGAAACCTGGACGCTTTGAATACATGACTCCTGCAACCCGTTGCCAAGGAGCTAGTATTTTCCCGCCCGTATTCCGGCAGAAAACCCCGCCCCCGGCCCATAGATTTACATATCGCGCTGGGATTGACTAGTTGCTGGTGTAGTGGCAATTTGCATACTGACACATGATTGGCGGACTGCTTGCGAGTGGAGGAGACCAGCGTACGACCCAATAACACTGCGGGGGGCGGGGTTAGAAATACGGGTGGGAAAGAAAAGAGAGCCCAGCGTGTCTTTCTCCCTCCGTTCTTTTTTTCAGACTCCTCCTTCATTCTCTTCACTTCTGCTCGGACGGAGAGAGGGAGCTTTGAAAAACAGAGCTTTCCTGCCATCTGTCGGGAACAAAGCAAAAGCGTTCAGAGGCTTCGGCTTCTGTGATCATCTTCACTGCACGATCAGAAACTCGTCTGTTAGTTCCACTAGAAAAGATCAGATTACACTTTAGTGCTTATATTATAGTGATATCGTCATATAGTACCACCAAACCAAGAACTGTACACACAAGGCTGATTCTCAAAGAAACCATTTCCCGCCAGAATAGAAAGAATGACATAATATCTATCAATATGACTTAACATGTCAAAATAACTACTTTTTTAAGAAATTAATTTAATATCTCAAAATGACTTGTTTTTCCAAAACAATTACTTAGTATTTCAAAATGTAAAAATACTGACTTAATTCCTCAAGACTTTTTTTTTTCAAAATATTGACTTATTTTCTTGAAATATTGACTTTATAGATCAACTAAACCAGCACCAGACCAGCACCATACCGGCTTAAACCACCCCAGACCAGCAAGGCATGCATGCTAGTCTGTGCTGTTCTTTTCAGCATTAAAATTTTAAAGGCATTAAATGCTTGTGATGCCTGGTAGCTTTCTCTACATCTGACAATTTCCTACCAAACCACTGGCTTTGTTCACATCTTTAACATTTAAATATTCAGAAAAAATTCCCCTTCAATTCTTCAGACGTCTGGTTCCCATCAATACCACTGTGAACATTTCTGTCTCTGCGACTTTCTTGTGAATAGACATAGATTTCCCACCAAACCACTCTAAATGGCTTTGTTCACATCGTTTCACATTTAAATATTCAGAAATTTAGAAAAATCAGTGATGTTCCCCTTTAAAACCTCAGATGTCTGGTTCCCATCAACACCACTGCGAACACTTTTGTCTTAGCTGATCTTTCTAGAACAGACAAGTTCCTAGCAAACCACTCTGGATAGCTTTGTTCACCTCTTTAACATTTAAATATTCAGAAATTTTGAAAAAACGGGGAGGTTCCCCTTTAATTCTTTAGACATCTGGTTCCCATCAACACCACTGTGAACACTTTTGTCTTAGCAGCTTTTTCTAGAACAGACAAGTTCCTACCAAACCACTCTGGATAGCTTTGTTCACCTCTTCAAAATTTAAATATTTTGAAATTTAGAAAAATCAGTGATTTTTCCCTTTAACTCTTCAGACGTCTGGTTACCATTAACACAAATGTGAACAATTCTGACTCGAAACGTTTCTCATAAATGAAACATTTCGTATCAAACCATTCTAAACGACTTTTTTTAATTTACATCTTAACGATTTGATTTTGCACACAAAAACCCAAAGTACTATAAAATCTAGAGTAATTACAAAGGCTGTCCGGATACTTTTGGACTGTGTATGATCTAACGAGGCTCGTGCTCGCCGCTGGGTGGCGCGTCGCTGCATTTCTGTACGCATGCGCACGAGCAGGGCGATGATTCCCATCATGGCGTAAGAGTCCGGAGTGTAAACGGTGTTCGCTCGAAATTCAGACACAAAAGAAAAAAAGTTTTGTTCGAAACGCGGAGAAGTGGCTCTGTTACTGAACAGCGTGGGCTCTCGCTGGTCTTTGCGGGGCGAACGTCATGTTCCCGGTGGATATTTTTTGTACGGGGCGTTAGGGCGGAGGAAACTTTGGCGAAGTGGATGAATGTTTGTGCAGGTAAGAAGAAACTGCTGTACCTTGCTAGCCCGCTAAGCTAAGTTAGCAAACACAAAGTAACGCTGCAGCTGTTTCCAGCGGTATCACTTGTTCTTCTGCGGTTTTTAACGTGTTTTTAATCTTATTTAGCTCCTTGTTTGGAGTCGCCAGGTTTTTACTGTTGTTTTCTCCAAAGTGGGGGCTCACAGTAAAATTCAGACTCGCTATCTGTTTGATGGAAAATCTCGAATTCTCTGTTTCACCTTAAATGTAACTGCTGCACTGATTAGGGTGGAACGGGGAATTCGAGTAAGAAGCTAACTTAAGCCACAGTTTTCTTCAGCTTTACGCTCAATAACATTCACAAGTTAAGTGGTCTCTGAAACTGCGAACTCTTGTAGTTATTTGAAGCCCACCAGGCAGCTCGAAGCACCACCAACTCTCCCTAAACACTCTCTCTCTCATTTATTTATATATATATATATATATATATATATATATATATATATATATATATATATATATATATATATATATATATATATATATCACACACACACACACACACACACACACTGTGGTTTGTTAGTTTTGTTAGCGATATTAGTGATGGTCCCCTAGCCCACTCACAGGGTCCCCCCAGCATCTATATCACAGGCTTTTATGGTTACAGCATGAGAAACATTAGGTTGTAATATGGACCAACCAACACATCCTTCCTCTTCTTTTTTTTATTCATTGTGTTTTGAAGTTTTTGCTCTTTGTTGTGTGTACTTGTTACATTAAAGGTACTTACAAATTAATACCAACTAAAATTCTACTTCATTTAGTTGTTGACATGAACATGAAATCATCTTTACTGGTAATAACTTTATTGGTTTGCTGTGAAGTGGATAAGAAATTATATAGAAACTTACATTTACAGATTTCTTTCCAGTGGTGGTGATGGGAACCAGAGGTCATTGCTGTTTTCTTTACTAGCTTCCTCTATCTGTCCTTGAGTGTCTGTAGTTAACGTTGGTAGTGTTTTGCCTTGCGATGCCCTACATGTGCCTGTCCAGCGTTAATGCATTTCAAAATAAATACATTTTATTTCCTTTTTCTTAATTTTTCTTTTCCAAGCCATTTCAGAAATATCTCAAAACAATGGTGGGTCTGCATTTTGGACGTCTGGTTCCAGTCACCATCAGTGGAAACAATTTTTTAAGTGTCATGTTGCACATGTATCTTCTCTAAATGACCTCGTAATGATTTAAATGGAATTCCCGTTTATTGTCCTGTCAGTGTTTCAGTATGTAGGAAACCAGGACACTGCTTACACCTGGTCCCTTTTTTGCTATTAGATTGTCAGAATTATTTTTATCCGGGTAAACATGCATATGAAATGTATGTGTGTACAAGCACTCAAAACACAGATAGAAATCCCATCACTCAAGTCACTTCAGGAGGTGGTCTGAGACACATTTGAGCCACATGTTATTAGTCCAAGACACCTTCGCTAATCCAAAGTCCTCCTAGAACAACTTAAACTCCTTCCCATGCAGTATGTCACTGGACACATGGTCTGTGCCTGTGAGGAAGATCGCTGCAGAGGGTGCACCTGGTTGAGAACCTGACAGAATGAAGAGTTCAGTAGCAGTATGAGCAGACGTTACAGTGTAAAATAAGCTATATAAGATAGATGATGAACAGTTGGTAAATGGTTGCTGCTTAATGAAGGATTTTGCATATTCTGTCCCAAACAGCAATCAGATTTCACTCTGACTAGCTGGAGATGCATTTGACTCCCACGTGTGGCTTTTTAGCCAAATGCGAATGGTTAATATCACATCCGGATACAATCCAGGTACCATATAGGGACCAGGTGTAAATGAGGTCCCAGTTGTACTGTGTTAATAAGTTGTATTATAGATATAAGGCAGTAAGGAATGTAATTGAAAAGGATTTTTCAAAAAGAAAGCAGTTTCTTTTGGTTTCTACTGATACATCTGTCGTCTATGACTATTCAGTTTAAGTTTTTTATTTTTTTTGTGGTGCAGCCTGTTTAGTGTCCAGCTATGAAAGTGTCAAACACATAAATACAGTGTAATTTGAGTTCCTAACTTGTGATTATTAAAAGTCAGAAAATGTTTTTTACAAAGTCAATGAATACTGGCTTAAAAGACTGTTTAGCCCCGCCCACTGTTCGGAAGCTGCTGTAGGCGTTATGCGTGTGACGTAGAAGCTAGAAGATGCACTTACGGTACTGCACAATGACAAAAGAAATGGGCCTATAAGGAAACCAGCGAGAGTCATTCAAGAGCCTCCGTGTACGTGCAGATAAACTGAGTAAGCACAGTTACTTCGCCTGCTTTAGCTGATGTTAGCTAACATAAGCTTCACTTCCTAAGTTTGGTGGCTCAAGTTATGCTACGCTAACGTAGTTTTTAAAAAAATAATAAAGATTTACAGTGTCGTATAAGAGCGAGTTCCACTTTGATCATATTTAACAACAATACCTGTACCTCTGTATCTTTAGCTGGTTGCAGTTCTCATGAATAATGATACTGTTTACACTCAGGATGAGCTGTGGTTTGACTAAAAGTCTCAGGACTAAGTGATTATGGTGGTCTATTTTTCAGTCGCCAGCTTGGGTTTTTTCGTCAATTTAATTGAAATTGTCTATTTTAAGGCAAATTAAGCAGCGAATTTCATTTTATGTGTGTATATAGTTTTAGTATCTAAAATAATGTGAAATCACCAGGGGTGTCTAAGTGGTGCTTAGCCTTTAAGATGAACAGTAACTAATTTTTTTGCGGTTATATGTATGTTAAAAATATTTGGATGGATTCATATTTTGTAATATTCAACTTGTTTTGCTTCTACTCGACTGTATTTGGTAGGAAAGGCTTCTTTCTTTACATTTTTATATATTATTGCTGTTCAAAGTAAATCAGGTATCTCCAAAATTGTAACTGAACAGAAGAGGGAAAGAAACACTCTTTGCTTTCAATTTAAGTTAATAGATAGGTGTTTTGTTTAAAGCGGTTTTGAAATTTTTATTGGTCCAGTCATCATGAAATTTTGAGACGGTGAGTCACAAGAAATGGACATGCATAGTTTTCTTAGGACAGTGACGATATTAACCTTCAGTTACTAATTCTGTTTTGTGTTTGATTTTGTTTAGCCACCCAGGCGACAGCACCTGTGCTTCTCGGACATTCATAGCTGTTCTTTTTATTTTAGACCAAAGATACTCTGAAAAGATATGAAGCACTTATGGAGAAGGAATTATCCCAAGCAGGTGTGGCAGATTGTGGTTGGATCAGGACTCTGCAGGAAGTTAGATCCTCCAGGACCACGGTTTGTGGCCACTGTGATGGATGCCAGATGGGCTAAGACAGGACTGCACAACCCGGCCAGCAGAGTTTGGCAGTTCACCTGCACAGAAATAGCTGATTCAACTCATTTATTAATTGCTAGGTTTCAGTAAGAGTAGGGGGACCACTAAACTGTGCACCTCCAGGACCGGAGGTGTGCATCCTGGTTCCACTGCGGTTTTAGAGTTGGCTTGCTTTATAAGTGGTTGTTTGACCTGATACAGCCTGATACAGGTTCTTTTCTGGAATGGTACTTGACTTTATTTCACATTACAAGACTTTTCATGGCACCCTTCCCATTTAAACGCTGCTCAGAAGCAGAAACCAGAAAAAAATGTCCATTTAATGATGCGGAATGATGTGTACAAAGGAAATTCAAATCAACTTCACATCAGTTTGTTAAAAACCTTTTACAGAACCCTTTTTGCTGAGGCAGGCAGCTTTGCAGTGTGACGAAGTGCTTTGCTGTAGAAAACTCAATAGTGTTTTGGTGTTTGTCTGAAAGAATTTGTGGTGGAAGCTGGCATCCTTTGTAAGACAAATGTGACCAACGATTGATGGGAAGATTAGATTGCAGGTCTTTTGATCCTTTGAAGGTTTGCGTGTTTATGAGGTACATTGGGTTCTCTTGTGCTCGAGTCTCTGAGCTGGCTCTTGTACTTGTTTTTTTTCTCATTCATTCATCATACAGAGACAGATTAGGCCACATCTTGCACAGTAGCTTGCTAGTGAAATATGTTCTACTACTGAAAGGAAAAAAAAAAAAAAAAAAAAAAAAAAAAAAAAAAAAATATATATATATATATATATATATATATATTTATTATTATTATTATTTTTTTTTTTAATCCGTAAATGATCTGGCAGGATATGGCATGGGGGTCGTAATTGCATTGAGCTGTAATCTTTTACTGTTAGGAATGCAGAGATAGGATAATTCTGTTCACTGTACGGCCAAAAGTACGTGGACACCCAATTATTGAGTTTGGGTGTTTCAGCTGTGCCCTTTGATTGCAGGTGTATAAGATCAAGCACATAAATATGCAATCTCTGTGGACAGACATTGGCCGTGGAATGGGTTGTACTAAAGAGCTCAGAGACTTAAAATGCCTCACTGTCGTAGTTAGTTTTTGAAATATCTGCCCTGCTAGTTCTGCCCCAGACAACTGTAAGTGCTCTTATTGTGAAATGGACTGAAACAACAACAGCTCAGCCGCATTAGTCAGCCATGTATGTGTGTAGCATGTAAAAATGTGAAAATCCTTGTGCATCACTCAGTTGCACTAGCACTGCCTAAAAATAACCTGAGAACTGGGTGTCAAGCCTTATGAAATGGTTTTTCATGACTAAGCAGCTGCTCACAAGCCTAAGATCACTATGTGCAATACCAGGCATCAGCTGGTCTGGTGTAAAGCATGATGCCATTGGATTCTAGAGCAATGAAAGCGTTTTCTCTGGAGTGATGAATCATAGGTCACTATCTGGCGGTGTGATGGATGAGTCTGGCTATGTGGGGGATAATGGACTGGAGCTGTTTTTCAGGGTTTGGGTCTTAGTTCCAGTGAAGAGCAATGTTAATGCTTCAGCGTAAAGACATTGTACACAGTTATATGCTTCTGACTTAGTGGAAGCAGTTTGGGGAAGAACCTTTCCTGTTCCAGCATGACTGTGCCTCTGGGCATAAAGCAAGCAAAGGACATGGTTTGATAAGGGTTTTTTTTTTAATGGAAAAACTCCAGTGGCCTGCAAAAAGCCCTGACCTTAACTGCTTTGAACAGCTTGGAAATTAACTGGAACACACAAAAAACACACAGTGCTTTATCAGAGAAATGAATGCTGTTAGGGGTGGCCCCGGTATTAATGCCCATGGTTTTGGAATGGGATGTACAACAAACACGGATGGGTATGATGGTCAGGTGTCCACATACTTTTGGCAACTATTCTGCATTTTATATATTATATTTTCTATAAATACATATTTTTTATATTTCTAGAATGGCCTTATGTACAACACAAGGGCAGCCTTACTGTGTGGATAGTGAAGTAACCCAAAAGATTTTGTTCCGACTTAATTGTATATCAGAGGTGCTCATTTTCGTGAGTTCCACCGCCACTGAACATTTTCCCACACACTGGATAAAGTGTGGGACATTCCTATTGAGGACAGCTCTGAGAGAGGGCTGTTGAACAAGGGTCTCTGCCAATGTTCATTTTCAAGTCTTTCAGAGACTTGGACCTAATTTACATGAAAAGAAAAAAAAACCCACCAGAGTACATCCTCCTCCTTCCAGGCAATCCATTCATTTCCTTGGTGGAGAAAAAAAAAACGTCCAGGCCATTGATTGTGATTTAGCCTAATGTTGACAAGGCCTTATTCAGCGGCACTGGTTCTTAAGGTTCTAATTCTGGGTGGAAAGTTCTGCTACACTAGCAGTGATGCACAGTAATACAAAGGGAGTCTGGGGTTGAGTGGCACAGATAGCGTTGAGCTGTTTGAGAGAACAAAAGCCCCAGTGCAGCGCTATGTGCACGGAATCTTTTACTTGCTTAATAAAATAGGGACGTTACAGCACTATAGAAGTACAGTGTTTGAGACAAAACATGCGTTGTATAGCACATCTGATGATTAAACCACAAACTACATTTGTTAGCTCCAAGCTAACACACTCGTTAATAGATAATAGATCTATTAATAGATAACCCAACTTGTTCTGTTATATATCCCTGCTAAGAGTTGAGCTATATATATATATATATATATATATATATATATATATATATATATATATATATATATATATTTTTTTTTTTTTTTTTTTGCTACAATATTATTTTATATGTACCAAAAATTCTGATTCGATTGACCTACATTGAAAGTACATTGTTCGACTTTATTACATTGTCCTTTCCTATAAAGTTGCCATTTTGGAGTTAATGGCCAGTATCCGTCTGTCCATCTTTCATATCAAGATGCCTTCAGAAATCTGTATATTCAAATAAACACAACCATCTTTTTTGGAAATCTGCAGTGTGTCAATGCTTCTCTGACAGAACCACTGTGTTTACCTTGTTCTCATGCCCTCTATGACTGTAGCATTAATTTTACTCATTATTGCTGCTTGAATTAGTTTTTTCTGGTGTAGGTCTTACCTCAAAGTATCCCAGTTGTTACCACCGTCTGTCTACTGATTACAAAGTCCAGTTAAATAGACCAGACAATTCATAATTCATGCCTCTTTGTGATGAAACATGTAGTCGGTCAGCTGTTTCAATTATGTGTGTATAGTATGAAATGCATGCTTTTTTGACTATTATGAATATCCTCAGTTCTTAAAGAGCATGGAGTAACTGCTTGTTTCATAACAAAGTGAGTATAACGTTGCACTATTATTTCTGAGGTTAGATGCAGGATAATCCACTTCCACGAGGAAGGGAAAAGAAAAAAAAAATCATTCAAATATGCACTTAGTAATCTTGTAAGACCTTGTAGGCCACCAAAACTGTCCCTGTTAGATTAGCAATACAAGTTTTAAATAAAGTTATTAGAATATTTAGAATATTATTAGAAATGAAGCTATTGAAATATTAAATAATGGGGAAATAACAATTTTGATGGTATGTCAGACATGTGTATGTCATGTTGAGATTTGTACTGAAGCATGCTAACCAGCTACCTCTGCTCTGTACCTTAAGAATCAGTCCAACATGAGAGGATGAAGCATCTGTACCCCAACAGCGTATTCCAACCTCTTGGCAGTCACGTTGAAGGTTCTGCTCCCAGTTTGATCATTTAAGTACAGGTGGCCATTGAAAGGAGTAAACACAACGATGGCTGAGGCTCCTGGCAAGCAGTTGTTACAACCTCTGCTGCCGCCTCTTCCCAACAGTCCACGACTGGCAGTACCAAAAAAAAAAAATTATACCGATGGTCCATGTTGTGAGTCTGAAAGGATAACAGCTGTCATAATCATTACTAGTCTAGTGTGATATTGACAAAAAATTATGTCTGGATATTTTCTGTAATTTTGTTTATAACGGTAATAAACTATATTTTGCGTTATTTAAAAATGTGTTTGTAAAAGTCTTATTTTACTAGCTGCCACTTCTTTAGGGATCCATCCATCCTTTGTCTTCCGCTTTATTCCACTAGTCTGGGTCACAGGGGCCTGGAGTCAGTCCCAGCGTCATCAGCGTCATCCTCGCCTAGGAGTTTAATTGAAGGCAGTAGACTGCGAGGCTGGTGATGTCTGAGTTTCTTCCCCTGGCGCAGTGTGCTAACTCACTAACAGCTTTAGTTGTGTTGTTTAGGCAGCTATGCTAGCTTTAGCCTACGCTAGTACACAGTATGGCCACTCTCAATGCACACTCGCAGCAGCCTGTACTGAAGCATTAAGTAGTAAACACATGGAGTCGAGGTGTTTTGATTGTTGTTGTTTTTTTCCCCAGTCAGTAGCGTACTCTAACGTCAGCTTGCGCATCGCTAACGCGGCAATAAAGCTATATTTTCTTAGCCAATATATGTCGCACAACCCTAGTGTACATCACAGAGAAACTGCTGATGTCCTCAGAATACATTTTCCTTCAGATTTCTTTAATGCCTGAAAGTCTCAGGGATCAGAATGGAAGCTGTAGTAAGAGTGAGCAGTGGCACACTATATTGAAAATGAAGTATTATATTTTAGTTATTAGGGCTTTTTTGTAATTTTCTATTAAATATGCTAAAATCTTAAAGCTGAAAAATAAATAAAGACTGCTTTCGTTGCTCTGTACAATCCCTGTTAAACCAGTACAACACAGATGTGGTTTAGTGCTTGGCTATAGCATGGCTATAGTGATGTGATTAGCTCTTAAATATTAGCAATTTCATGCATTGATCATACTTCTTTGTGTTGTAGTTAGGGATGTAACGATACACTCTATTCACAATGCTGGCCTTACGATTTGATTAAGTCAAACGGTATGCTGTATTTATCAAGTCGAGAGAGAAAAACACAGTAAATGATGCAAAGAAAGACAGTTTAAGTGTGTTTATGAAAATAAATGCAGTTCTTTTTTCTGTGCTCTTGTTTCTCGTTTGCACAAGTGAAAAAATTCTGTTTGAATGTGAAAACGTGCAGGTTTTTATTTTTCACCTCATGTTTTTGCATGCCCTAGTTTTGACACTGATGTGACAGCGTACATTCTAACGTGGCGTCAGACAAGCGAGGTAGACCTCGCCAGTGCCCTCTGCTGTTTCAAAAGGAACTTTTCTTTTCAGCCGTGGCATATTTGCATTGATTATTATTTCGCAACGCTTCGTTATATCCCTAATTGTACCACCTGTTAAATGCTATTGAATTGATGCTTTGCTGTATGGAGTCTGAGCTTGAGTTTATGAAAAAGTGCACCAAAGCTAAGTCCTCTTTCTCTTGTGCTCTGTCCATCACCCCTCCCCCTCGTCTCTGAAAAAAGCGTATGCACTGCATAACACCATGACACGCTAATAATAACTTTTCAGCCTGTGAAAACGCTCCATTCAGACTAAATGCGAGGTGCACTGTGACCACTGTAAGTTACTATTTTTGTATTAATGCTGAGCTTGAGCTCGTGCCTCAACATGTCTGCAAAAGGTATTTGGATATGCGAATGGAGATTCGATATCTGGGAGTCTGAGGGGGCTACAGATCACTACAGCTGGTCCTCCGGCTCTACTTTCTCATTTAAACATGCCGCCACTTCTGTCTGTTTTGTCATCGTATCACGTTAAATATTATTTTGCATAACTCAATGTTTAATTGAAGAAATCAAAATCAGATAAATGGGAAAATGGATGGATAAATATAAAAGGAGTAACACTAAACAAGTTCAAGTTTATATTACATACCCAAATACCCCCTCTCGCTTCTTTAGTGTTTGGGTACGTAATATATTATGTATTTTTTTTAAATAAGGGAATATCCCGATAATAAATTCTCAATATCAACCATACCTAACCATCATACTACTATATGACCTGCCTTTTAGCACATAACCAGTAGGGCTGTATATTTGCAAGAACCTGGCGATACAACACGTATCATGATGCAGCAGTCATGATTCAGTATATTGTGATATACTGCGATATTGCAAGCAAAGTGAAATTTTGTGATTTTTCAAATCTTAAAACACACCACTATATGAACAGGTTTGCCGATGCTTACAATAGAATTGCGCCCTTGTGCTGCTTGTTAATGTTGGAGTGGAGCTGAAAATGGATTACTACACTGCCATCTGGTTGTCAGAGGTTTAAACCCAACACACAATGATTCCCTGTCTGCCAGGAATCTGTGTATCGATACTGTGTTTTTGAGAATCAATACAGTATCACAAAACATAATATCCTGATATTCGATATTTTTCTACAGCCCCTTACACACCTGATTCAGATCTTAATAAATCTACTTTACTTTATATTAAGATCTGATCAGGTAAATGCACAAGGCCCTTAGCCGGACCTACTTTCAGTTGGTTTCTTTGCAGACTGAATCTTAAGCTTTGGTGTTGGGTGCAGTTATTGACAGTTCTTAGAAGACCTGTTTTGTTCGCTGGTTCCGCTGGTCTTCCCTTACTTGTTGTGATTGATGAGAGTATGCTAAAAGAGCCTTGGCGTGGGCTTAATGGGTCCATTAAGATCTCTTAATGCCTGCAATCTGCCAGCCATTGTGCTTTACTTTATAGTTACACATTTCAAAGTATGCTTATACAAATTATTTTGTTCACTCAACAGTTTGAATGAAGCAGATCCTGTTGTTGCAGCAGGCTAAGAATACATTCAACACCTATTGAAACCCAGATAAAGCCAACAAAGCACAAGACAAGATATTATTTAAAGCTTAAGTCTGGTTTGTTGTTATAGCCACTAGCCAAACAAACTGGCTGTTATTAAACATTACACTATATAAAGAAATTGTTTTATTCAGCATGCCAAGCATGCCTGGAGCGACAGTGTTTGCATATAATAATTATCTGATTATTTTTTGCTTTTCATTAAAGTGCCTGCCTCAATAATTGATCACTACTTGGCAAGAACTGTATCCTTACAGTTGTTGATTTTGTAAAGCTCCAGTTAGGGCTTTGCGATATTGGGGGAATAAAATAAAAACATTTAAAATCACATTTATGACCGATTCTCTCTCTTTATATTTATTTATTTATTTTAAAACCTTTCTTAACAACGCTGATAAAAGAATGTCTTGGTACATGTGCCAAAAAAGAACAACAGCACCATATAGAACTCTTCAACTTTTATTTAGCATTTATTTTTGAGGGCTCATGTCCTGGGATATGAAAAGCCACCACCTCTGTTATCACTTTCCAACATTTCCTACTTTTGTCGTACTGGGCGGCACTCGAAAATGAAGTGGCTAACGTTAGCTGTCTTTTAGTGGGAGCCTTGGGAGTCGAAGAGCAGCCGGCTGTTGTTTTAGGCACCGCTCCCGTTACACTGGATGTTTTTGTCATACGTGCTGGAACTAATTTGTTGTGCTGCTACTGTTGGTGGCAACAGACTTTCGACACATTACATGGTTTTGTTTAACATCTGACTTCTCAATATCGTACCAATTCCAAACCACTGAAGTGACATTTCTTTAGTCTTTTTACTTATTGTAGACTTATAGTCTTTTTAACCATTTATAGATTACATACGTTGAAGGTACCCTTTAATACATTAAGTCTAGAATGGCCATGTGTTTTCCTTAAATTATATATATAATTTATGTGCAAAATTATCCATGGTTTACAAATCCATAATACGTTTTTTAAAATTCCTAACAAGCTTACACTAGAGTAATCTAAAAGTTGTTAGATAAATCAACTAATTGAAAAAAGAATTGTTAGATTAATCATTCAAGCATTCAAACAATCTACATCTCAGTTTATTAACCTGGACCTGTTTCTACAAATGCCATTATTTTTTTTTGTGTCATACAAATTATTGGAAAACCTGTGCAGCTGCAAATGCTAGTATAGTCCCTCATCGTATATGTGCATTTGCAGGTTATCAGGCCTAGGCTAAAATTATTATTGAAAACATTGATTACAGCATGGTAATATATGGCAACAGCTGGTTCTTTGAGTGTTCTTTAGTATAGACATTGGTTCTATACAGCAACATAAAAATCTTAAAGAACTGTTTGCATGTTTAAAAGGTTCTTAACATGGTAAAATGGTTCTTTAGATTGGTGGAGAATGTGTTGCATAAGCCTTTATAATACTTTTTTGGAAACAGGCCTATATTAGGGGTGTAAGAAAATATCGATAAAATCGAATATTGGGATAATATGTTTGGTGATACTGTGTCGATTCTCAAAAACACAGTATCGATACACAGATTGCTGGCAGACAGTGAATCACTGTGTGTTGTGTTTAAACCTTTGACCACTAGATGGCAGTGTTATCCATTTTCAGCTCCACTCCAACATTAACAAGCAGCGCAAGGATGCAATGCTGTTGTAAACATTGATAAACCTGTTTATACAGTGATGTGTTTTAATAGTAGAATTTGAAAAATCACAATATATCACTTGCAGTATCGCAATATATTGTGATATATTGATATACTGTATCACGATACGTATTGTATTGCCAGGTTCTTGCCAATACACAGCCCTAGCCTATATACCACAGAAAAGCTTGACATCTTTACTTGGCAGTCACAGAGCCCTTTATTGAGCATGTGTATTATATATACTGTATACAGCATGTTCTACAACAATCTGAACAACCATTTCACTGTGCAGGCAGTGCTTCCAGCATTCCAGCTTGTTCTTCACGGCTGTACTTGTCTGTGCTAAAGAACGCTTGAAGAACCTTTTTTGTGTGGTGGTGGATAATTACCAGTTAATCCAGTGTGCAGCAGACTATAATATAAAGAAAGAGGACAAAGCAAGTGTAAGAAAAGGCTGGTCTCTTGGGATTAGTCTTTAGCCATTAGCTTAGCATAGAGACTGTACCCCCCCTCTCTCAGCTGCTTTAGGTTATGCCGTGGTCTCAGGGTACATTGGTTTAAATCACACCAACATTAAAAACCAAAGTCAGAGCGTTTGGTCAGCTGAGAGTATTGGGGGTTAGTGTTAGTTTGCTGAGAGCGCTGCATGTGATGTTAATTAGTTCTGGTCGGTAATATGACCATAGCTGCCTCTTCTTTATTGATCCGTATGATCCATTATATGACCTTCAGGCACATTGACCTCTCACCCCCTCTCCCACCCCTCCTCTCGCATGCCCAGAGCTGCCACCCGTTCCACTCCTCCGTAAGAGCTTTAATTGAGTCAGGGGAAAGCAGCTGTGCTTTGGGTTGGAAGCAGGCCAGCCAGCATCAGCCACTGCACCACCAGCCCGGGCAGGCGCGCCTTCCGATTGGTTCCCATCCGCGCCCATGTGACCAGGCTGGCTGGATGCTCTCGTGCAAATGACACAGTTGAAGGGGAGATGGGATGGAGGCTGTCACTGGTATCGAAATGGGGTAGGTTTCTTCTTTCAGCCCCCTTTTTTTTTTTACAGGAGAAGCAGAACATGCAGACACGGCATCTCACGCTTCCATCTTTCCATGCAGATTAGGAGCAGCTCCTGCGGGAGGAAGAATAGCGCGTTTTGTGTGAACAGTGAGGCGGTTCCTCTAAGCCTTTTGTTTTGATGGTTGCTTGTTGAGAGAGGCAGACAGGCAGGCAGGGTGTGGGGGATGTGCATGGATACTCTGATTCTTGCTTTATCATTGAGAGACAAGCAGTGCTATTTAAAAAAAATAAATAAAGGTTGGGGGTTCATTGTACTTGAGGAGAGCGAGAAAGAACCGAGTATGTTTCACAGAGCTTTGGACGGAGGAATAAAACATGAGCTTTAAAAGCTAAAATGGTGGCGGGGAGAGGGGTTTAGCGTCGATTTACCGGCAGCGCTCTAACAAAGCAGATGTGTCATGGTGGCGGGTGCATTTTTTTTTTCCAGGAATTATCCACGGCAACGCAAAACGATCCGCCCTTTTGTGTTATGTTGTTATTTTCGGGCTGGATTGTAATTTCCAAGTCGCCTTATGCCGCACAGAGCAGGTCTCAAGGTGTGCGCCAGTGGGAGTAAGTAGTTGCCCACTGTGGACCTTTGTGGACAGAAGGGAAGGGCATTCACGCTCTTGCAGCTGACTGCAGGGTTTGTCAGAATCAGGCTTTGCCGAGAGGGGGGTAACCACACTCCTCCTGCATGCTCTCACACTGTGCTGCACCTCAAGTGACCAGCAGGAATACAGAAAAAAAACAGCCTTCCAACAAAATGGATTCCACTTGCAGGTTATCTGTGTTTGATGGTTTGCATGTTATGGGAAAATGCAAGGTTGCATCATTTTTGGAGCATCTGTGATGAGTATTGTAAACCCAATAAAATATTCATGAGGCATTGCTAATCTTCTTCTTGGTGTTGCTTTTTTTTTGGTGGTTCGTCGCTCCCCTTGCTGCCTCCAACCTTTTGTTGTGGTGTCGACCATTTTAGTTGCATTACTTGCACCGTTTTTGCCCTCGCCTGTTTAAAAAGGAGCGTTTTCTCTTCATAGTGTTTATTGCAACGCGTGCACAGAGCTGAATATTGGTACGACTTTTAGACTGTCGCTGACACGCATTCAACGGTTGACGTATTCGCTCTCGCTGAATTCAGATATAGGTTTTAATTGAAGGTTGCGTCCCTGCCGTGCAGCTTTATTTCCCTATTGACTGTTTATTCACCAAATGTGTGTCAGCAGATATGTGTCAGCAGATTTCTGTGGCAGTTGGCTGCTTCTGCCCGCGATCCGTCCAAGCCATTTGTAAAGCGCTGCCTTCAGTTGCGGTATGGTATGGGTGGCCATATAGGGTGAATTGCTGATCTGATTAGTGTAATAGGAGGGGTCTGCAGTCATTTTGCAGAGGTAATTGTTGTTGGTACTCGTTTCGATTGAATCTGTCTTTGTAATGCATCTAATTCTGGAGGGGACGACCAACAACCTAAAGCTGTGTGTGGAATGTATAGCTGTGGGAGTGAACGTCTTGCAGACCAACGTCTATCTGGATTAGAATGTGGAGAAATAAGAAATAAGGTTTTATTTTTTTTGTCAGGTCACAAATGTAGTAAAAGACAAATTTTGAGCACTGAAACTCAGCAGCACCTAAACAATGGAGTACAATGAATACATCCAACTTGGTTTTTAAATATCTATCCAATTATAAGCTGTTATGATGATACTGAACTCATTACATTAACAAAAAGCTGTGAATTACAGCCAGACTTCGCCTTTAGAGAATAACATAATGTTGTAATACAGTTTTTCCCTGTATATAAAGAGAGCGTATAAAATCAAGCCAAATTACTGAAACCAAATCTGAAGAGCTGCAGAAATTGTGCAATAGACTTTGGATAGCCATGGGAATGCTGTCCTTGCAG
Source organism: Megaleporinus macrocephalus (assembly GCA_021613375.1). Classification (NCBI taxonomy): domain Eukaryota; kingdom Metazoa; phylum Chordata; class Actinopteri; order Characiformes; family Anostomidae; genus Megaleporinus; species Megaleporinus macrocephalus. The sequence goes on from CM038720.1 coordinate 12,276,450, forward strand.
AAAGGGAATTGCCATCTTGGCAGCATTGCTGGCAAAAACTGATGATTAAGAGAAGAGCTTTATAGGAAGTAACTGCCAAAAACAGAAGAGGATGCTTCATACTCTTGTAATTTTTAAGTTATATAATACTAGGTGTGTCTCAACAGCGAGACCTTTGGCCTTTATGAATCTTAAAAAAGGATGTGCCATCAACCGTCTTAATTACTGTCATATAGCAAATGCAGAGCATGAGTTTCTGCAGGTTATTTCAGTTGGCAGAGTCTGACAATTGAGATTTGGCAGTCATCGGTTGGCAAACAATTGTTTTTGGCTGAATTGATTATCAGAATTTTTAGCTCTTTAAAATTGGTATTGGAAAACAACCTGAAACGTGCACATTTTTGCTGCAACAAACAAACGCTAGAGAACAAAATATGTTGAGTTTATTATGGACGATTGGCGTGGTTCTTTGCCAACTTGCTATTTTTAACTGGTGAACTTTGGTTTTGCCTTATTTCTTGAATGCGAAATAAGATGAGATCTGCTCAGGCATAACTAGGCTGATGTAAACCACTGGGGCTGGTTTACGTCCACATGTGATTTTGTTGTAATGGACTAAACCTGTTCCCCTCAGTTCCTTGTTGTATCTCAAATTAAAGTTCTGGTTCTATAATTCATGGTGCTCCACTGTCCTAGTTCAGTGCATGGTTGGTTGATAACCAGCCCACACTGGCGCTTGACATGCAATAAAAACACCATTGAATGGCAGGAGATAAATGCTGTTCTTTTTTTAGTTGAGTGTGTGTGTAAAAATGCACAGTATCCACCTGACTGGGTCGGTCACACGGGTAGCATTTATGGATTAAAGGATAAATTATGATGGAAAGTATGAGTAGCATGCAGAGTAAGTGCGGGAAGACGAGTTTAAGCAAGTGTGTGGTAAAAGTCTGGACATCTGTAATTTAGAACCCTCAGCCTCAGCTACTTTCTCGGTTTCCCACACATCACAAGCCAGCTTTCCATTCCCATCATTCTGATATTTTCCACGTAGTCCATGTTGTTATTCGCAGCAAAACTGTCTGAAATGAAAGGAGAGAACTTGCTTTATAAACGCTATTAGCCACGTTAACCCCCAAAAAAAAAGAGATTAGGCAACTGACTAAATGAAGATTAATTGATTTCTTTTCAGTGCTGCAGCTGTCTTGTTCATTAAGCTTATTTTGGTGTTACGGCCTAAAACTATTGTTGAATGTGATATAAGTCTGTTTTGTAATGTAGCATTTGGACAATTAGTTTGACCAAATTCAAGATTTTCCCATATTAGGGGTGTAAGAAAATATCAATACATTTTCAAACACACAATGATTTGAATAAATAGATTAAGTGCAAAGACGCAAAGTAGGTTTATTTTTGATAGCCCCAACCGTTAGATTTCATTAACAACGCCTTTAGAGTCTTCCACTCCAACTTTTATACAAGTAGCCTAGGGATGCATGGCTGGTGATAGCTCATGTGTGTTTTTAAAAAATTTAATTTGCTATATATTGAATTGTAGTTTATTGGCACTCACTGTATTGCCAAATCCTACACAGCCCTACCCAGCGTGAATTATGCATATGTATTGAACCGTTGGAAATTCCTGTGTTAACCTATCCTGACTCCTTGCCTGGCCACTGATTTACAAGCTGATGAATACAATCTAGCTACCTCCTGCCTTGGACGCCAAGCATAATTATAAAGAGCACAGTCCTGTCTTTATTCAGCATAAAATAAACACCACAAATATATTTTGGACATTTCTGTCTAAGAACAGAAGTCAAACGAAGGTAAATTGTGAAGATGTTGTCGCTGCCCAATGAAAAACATCTTCAAAATGGCAACTTTGCAGGAGAGGACATAAAAGTCTTTACTTTCAGAGCAACTCAATAGAGCCAGATTTTTTTACAAGCAATTTAAAGCATTTCTACTGGTCCATTCATCATGCAGTTGGCTCACTATGTGAATGGCAGTTGCTGCCTTCCAATGAGGTAGTTGGGAATAAAAGGACAAAAATTGACAAACTTGTTTTTCTTTGAACTGCGACCGTATACAGATGCCAGTAATATAGTCTCTCTATTGTAATGATGCATTGAAGGCTAGTTATATGACTGCAATAAGGCAATTGACTACTTTGCTTCTGCATTTGCTAGCTAAGCATAGAAAAAAAATCCATCCACCCATCCTTCAAAATGCATCACCAGAAAGGGGCATTTCCCAGTATGTCATATAGAGACCCTCACTCTATAGACTACTCTGGCACCACTGTAGGATGTAAGCATATTCACAAAATGTGTAGGTCATTTTAAGGTGTAATCAATGATCTGTTAGAAAGAAAGAGCTTCAGTCCATATCGTCATCTGTGTGGGCTTGTTTTCTATCAGTATCACCATATTCTCACGTTCTCCATGGACCTTCATTTTCCAAACCTGTTTGTTTCACCTCTGGAGCAGGTGCAGCAGTGTAGCAGTGAGATGAATGCGGAAACGCAGCAGTCGCTGTAATAGAACGCAGGCCGGTACCCGAGCTGATGTCTTTCGTAATTTAGCGGCATCGGAGTGATGGGTAATTTCTTTAGATTTTCCACTCCGTAGATCCAGCCTCGCCACCGCAGCAGCAGCGCTAAAAATAAGTAGACTTCAGCGGTGCCCAAATACCTTGTTGGGGAAGCCGAGAGCACACATTACGTCTCTTTCCATTGTCATTTGCCTGCAAGATCGGCGCTGTTGGTTGAGCCTAGTGTGCCGTGTGGGTGGAAATTGCCAGGGGGGCAGTCCACTCTGCAGTCCATATACGCGTACATCACATGCACGGTTACAGTTCTGACTCTTCTAACTCTCATTATCTGTCATTGATTTGGAGGAAGGGGGGTTAACTGGGCAAGGCTTGTAGCCTGAATAAATGCCTGGGAGGCGTGTAGGACTTCTAGGATTGATCTGTGAGCTTTAAGATTAGGGAGACAAGAAGACGAAGACATGTCAGTAGTCTGATAGGAACATGAGCATTGTTAAGGGTTTAGCTAAGGAGACAAGTCTTGAAACAGTGGAACTATATTTATCTGACAAGCTAATAGGGCTGAAAACATATCAATGCTTGAGTAGCGCAGTATTATACTGTATGATACTGTATTAATGCTCAGATGCGGTTTCGACTTTTAATTGATGTTTTACTTGCAACGATTGGTGACGAACCTTTTGTGTTTAAACCCCTGACTAATGGATAGCCGTGTTGTAATCTTCAGTCATTAGACTTTTGTAAACAACCAGTGTACATGTGCATTAGCAAACCCCTGCATATGCTGATGTGTTTTGTTATGATAGTATATCACCTTACTGTATCCCAATATATCCCAACATATCTAATCATCACCTCGTGGTGATAATACAGAATGTTTTGCCAGGCATTAGCCAATAGGGCTGTGTATTGGCAAGAACCTAATGATGCAATATGTATCGTGATACAAAGGCCATGATTCAATATATCGCGATATACTGTGATATACTGCGATATTGCAAGTAAAGTCATGTATTACAATTTTTCTAATACAACTATAGAAACACCACTATATAAACAGGTTTGCCAATGCTAACAATAGCAATGCACCCTTGTGCTGCTTGTTAATGTTGGAGTGGAGCTGAAAATGGTATCCTAATATCTGATATTTCAATATTTTCTTACACCCCTACTGACCAGTATGCATCCCTACAAGCTAACATCCACTAAGGAGAAAAAACGATCACCTCTAAAAGATTACGAGTCCTCCTTAGCGTCTAGGGTTGTTCCAGTCACCTTGGTATGTTGGGGTTTTTTCCCCTTCTCGGTGGATGTCCGGTGATGAACTAGTGGAATTAATCATAATCATTAATGTAACAGTCAAGAAATTTATTTCCAATACAGAATAGACCAAAATGAAGGGAATCATTTTTTTCCCCTGTAGTTTTGGATTTTTGGAGTCAAAGTTTTATCATGTTGGCAGCTAGTGCTCTCATTTTCTGTTTGGGGGAAGATACAAAATTGTGTGATGTCAAGGTTTAAGTTGTAGGCTGAGTCCAGTGTCTTGTTCTAACAAATTTTAAACTCAGCATTTCAGCACTGTTTATTGTTATTCACCCAGGATTCAGTTCAGTCTGACTTCTGCTCTCAGGTTTGTTTTTACTTGTGTTCTCGTAGCACTTCAGTCGTGTTGTTTGCTTTGTAATTCCAGCTCAGCCATGTGCCAGTTGAGCAGCTGTTGTGCTGTCTTTCTTCTAATCCTGTAAAGAGAGATGGAGTTGTCTGGTTTGGTGTAAATTAGACGGAAGAAATTCTAAAAGTTACTGTGCTGATCATTTTTAGCGAGAAGAGCAGAGAACAGATTTACAGCCCAGCACTGCCTGTGAATTTTACTACGAGGCACATCTGTTTCATGCTTCTGCTACATTAGCGCTCCATTACTGCTACATCTCTCTCTCTCTCTCTCTCTCTCTTTCTCAGTGTTGTTCTCTCTCTCTCTCATTCTCTTTTCCTCTCTCTCTCATACAGTTTCTCTCGTTCTTTCTCACACAGTTTCTCTCTCACACACACACTCTGTCCCTCTCTCTTTCATTCTTTATGACTCTTTCACACACTTTCTCTGTCTCTTTCTCTCTCTCTCTCTCTCTCTCTTTTACACTGTCTCTCTTTTCCTCTCTTACAGTGTTTCTCTCTTTTTCTCTCTCTCTGTCAGTCTCTCTCTCTCTTTCTCAGTGTTTCTCTCTTTCTCACACAGTTTCTCTCATTCTTTCTGACTACGAGGCACATCTGTTTCATGCTTCTGCTACATTAGCGCTCTCTCTCTCTCTCTCTGTTTGTGTGTGTGCGTGCGTGTGTGTGTGTGTGCGCGTGCTGTGGTGGTGTTTTCTCTCTGGGTCACTGTATTCTGCTGTCAGGTGTTTTACCCGTCCAGAAAGTCATTAATAAAACCCGATTATCTGCTTTACAGCTAGTGCTTAAGAGTCTGTCGCCTCTGCTGTGCAGGTCAAGAGGTAGTCCAAGATGGCTGCAGCATCTTATGATCAGCTGCTGAAGCAAGTGGAGGCACTGAAGATGGAAAACTCCAACCTGAGACAGGAGCTTGAGGACAACTCGAACCACCTCACCAAACTGGAGACGGAGGCCTCTAATATGAAGGTACGTTTCAGAACTTAACCTTGTAATGCGAAGTGCAAACCCCTGTCAAGCGTGGGCTATATGACAGATCATATCCCGATATGCTTTTAGGACTGAACAGTTTATTTTAATAATTATCATTTGTGTAAAAAGTGTAATTTTCAAAATGCAAGAGCTGCAGTTGTTCAGCAGTGTTTTATATCAGGAGTCATGCATACAGCCACGCGCACTTTGTGACCTGGCAGTCTGTGACACTGCTTTTAGCATTCAAGCCTTTGTGTGTGTGTGAAAGAGCCACGGAGATGAATTAATATAAAATAATCAAATTGTTATTACAATCACAGTAATTTCCCAAATCGTTTAGCCCTGTAGTGAAAATAGTCACAATTTCAAAGAACATTGATCAGCTTGGTTTGAAGAACGTTGACTGCATGTGTCATTAGGAAGAGTATAATTAATTCTGTATTTAATGAACTGAGTAATAAAAGTGAGCAAGTTTTCTATAGCAGGTTGCATGACTGGTACTGGTTCTACTGCCACTTACTGAACTTCAGATATCTATAATATTTTACTTCTCTGATCATGTTTTGTGAAAATGTTCTTAAGTGTTCTTTTGCAATATCGTTCACATGTACCGTTCTCTATAGCAACACTTCAACATCAATGTAACCAAATCCATGAAAAATAGATGTTAAGCATCATCACTGCATTTAAAGCACCATGTGCTGATAGTTAAGGAGATGCTGGGAGATCATTCATATTTTCTGGAGCATGTTTGGTGGTTTAATGTACTATAGCCATTTAATAGTCAGATGGATGATGAGCCTCGTTCTTGAAGTAGTGTGGGCTGTTTAATTGATTGTGCTCACATTCAGCATTGAATATGTAGGTAGTAGAGCCGGGCGATAAATCAATATTATAGATTAATTTGAATTTACAGTTAAGGACGATGTGTTTCTTATTAAAATAATATTTCTCTCAGTTTTAACTTCTGCCACCGACGCCCCACTTTGGGCTTCTGTAGTTCAGAGGGACCTTCCCCGCTTCCCCGCGCTTGTCATAGACACACATAAAATGGAACTACATGGCAGCGATTGGGAGGGGAAAGCCGGAGTTTAGCCCAAAGAAAGGAGTAACTTCCTACCTGATCTGGAATCGGTTCCGATTTTTCAGATTTTTTGTGAAAAAATGATATTAAGGCCATATTGTCCAGGTCTACTAGGTAGTAGTAGAGAGAGACTGATATATCGGGCTGATTTTTCATTTTTTAAATATATTTTATATAATTTTAAAGCCAGGCTCGTCCGTTGGCAACCCTTTATTATTGATGCGGTGGAACTGTGCTGCCGCCGCACATGATGGACCCCAGGCCGCAACCTTTGGAACTTTTGAACAAGTGAAAAAGGAATAATTTATATCGAACAATGACGTTTTTAATGAGGCTGTCACATGCGTCTAGTCCCGGCAGTAGACGTGAACCAGAGCGGATGTTGTACTGCTTAGCTCCGGGGCTAAAGCTAACTGCTCTAGTGTAATACACACATTAACACGGTACTGTTACACACAGAGTCTCTCCGGAGCAGCCAGAGTCTCCCAGATATTACTCAGCTTCCAGCACTTGAGCCAATCGTAACTAAAGAGAGAGTAAAAACAGTCAGTACAGCATATCAGTGTCTCTCTATCGCAATGTGTGCACTGTTTTTCCGCTCTTTCGCTCTCTCTCTCTCGCTCTCTCCAACTGCCTCATCCTCCTTAAAGAACCGCAATTTTTACTACAACACTATAAAAACCCAAGAATGAAGTGAGGTCGATCTCTACTAGGTAGCACATTAAAGATGACATAATTTGAAAGAAGAAACTGGAGTGTTCTCTCTGCTTGACTCGACCCTTTCATTCAAGATGCCCGAATCTTAAATTCGCTTGTTCGTGAACTCAAGTCCTCCTCGTGGGCCTATTCGTCCGAGCACTTTCTGACTGTGCTTTCTGTTAATGTCCTCCGCTCGGCAAAACGTCACAGTCGATCCATCCTTTCCACCTCAATGCTTTTCCTTTTCTTTCTTTTTTTTTCTTCCTTTTTGCTAAACCCTGGAACCGAGGGCTGGGTTGAGCTCTCAGGGAGCTTTTGATGCGGAAGAGTCAGCCTGCCAGGTGAGAAGCGAGTCATTTGGATGTGACTTGGCAGCCCTCAGCTAGGGGAGGAGAGAATGTGACAGAAAGTAGTTGTTCTGAGCTGAATGCACAGAGACGTTCGGATCTCTGGGCCAAAAAAGCCTTCTGCGGGTTCCAGAGCGCGTAAATCTCGACAGCCACTTCGGATTTAAATGGTTTAACATTTTTAAGATTTATTTTTTTTTTTTAAACGAGCAGGTAACAGAATAGAGCGCTGCGGAACATCTTTGTGTGCAGTGTCATGTTTGTGCCACTTTCTGGAAGTACGTGTGGTGTTGCTAAGGGGGGAGGCTTTGAAGCGGAAGCAGATTTCCGCTCTGCTTCTTCATTGGCTGTCGGATCCTTAAGGGGAGAGTGGGCCTCTTTGGTTGGCGAGGTGTGGAGACGACGGACGTAATAAGAAATTAGACATCTGTTATTGGGTCAGTACGATTAGGCAGCCTAGTTATCATAAACCTGAAGGTGAGCATCAAGCAGCCCGTGGTATATGTCTGATGAATCATAATCGCGCTCATGGTGTCGTTCGGCTTTGTCAGAGCACTCGGTAGATTTCGCTTGGTCATTTAGCCCTCGCTTTATTTCTCCTTAAAGACTTTTATTGCTGTGATGTAATTGCTTAATGTGAGAGAAAGGACCTTTTGATTCCAGACGCCTTTGTCAGCCAGGGGCTGCGCTCCAGCCAAAAGCAAACGTTCTCCCCAGCCCCTTTTCTGGAGGATGCCCTCACTGCTGGGAGAGAGAGAGAGCAAGGGAGCCGAGGGAATTGCTTCTCTGTCTCTCTCTTGTTCTCTCTTTGTGGGGTCTCGAAAGGTAAAGTCATGCCTTGGGTTATGCAAGAGGTCCAGGACGTGCCTAAATGCGTCCTCCCACGTTCGGAAGCCGTAACGCTCCAAATGAACCCACCACACGGGCACATTCGGCCCTCCCTGTTGCCAGCGGTTATGTCAACTCTGGGGATAATCATACCCTTTGGAGCGTTAATGAGACATTGGCTTGGCCAAATGTAGTTCCAGCTCTGACAGATGTGGGCAGTACATTGTTTTCTCGGGGCTATTTAGGTTGCCAAAAATTAGGCTATGCCAATGAAGTGCACTCCTCTTTGAGATGCTTGCCTTAAGCAGAGGTCTTCAGGACTGGACTTCGAATCCAGTTTTTGGTCCGGGGTTTCGTTGTCAAGCTGTCGCATCAGTAATTTAGTTAAATGTTATGAAATGCAGGAGCGGAAACTTGGTTCAGGGTCAGGATTTGAGGGTCTCTGGAGTGTTTTTTTTTTTTTTGATGAAATGGGTTGATGCTTTGTCTATAACATGAAATATTACTGTACAGATATAATCTAAGCTGCAGAACAGTACAGTGGTAGTGAACATCCTCTCTAGTTTTAGCAGTGCTGGCGATTTCTTGGGGATGAAAAGAATGTAGAAAGTCTGTGGTTCTGGACCATGTACAAGCCAGGCTTGACCTGATGCTTTCAAGTTTTTGGTGTGTGGAATAGAAAATCCGCTTTCTTCTTATCTAAAGACCCTAATCACTTGTGCCTGGACAGAAAGGTCAGTATGCATTGCCAAATTGCTGTGTTACATAATTAGTGCTGAACAGTTTACTACATGTATCTGAGAAACAGGGTGGGTAAAAACAAATCCGTTGGTTGTTCTTATCAGAAGAGTTGGAGAGACAGTTCGAGAGACACATTTTAGTCTTCTTGGTTTAAATAGTTTACCTTTCTTTTCTTTGAGCCATTTTGATAACACAAAGTAAACATTCAATACAATTATATTGCTGAGGCGCAGTGGCTTAGTGGCCCTGTTCGTGCCGTTTGGGCAGTCGTGATCTGAAGGTAGGAATCCGGTCTTGTGACTGGAATGTCGCCGGTTTGATCCCTGGGGCCGGAATGCTAGGACTGAAGTGCCCTTGAGCAAGGCATCTGACCCCAACTGCTCCCCGGGCACCGTGAATTGGGCTGCCCACCGCTCGGGGCATTTGTGCTTACCGCCCCCTAGTGTGTATGTTCACTAGTGTGTGTATATGTTGGAGTTTCACTGCACGGATGGGTTAAATGTGGAGGTCAAATTCCGCTGTGTGCAAACACGTGGCTAATACAAGTTCTAAATCTAAAGTGTGTAAGCCAGTGTAAGGTCAATGGAGTTGGAGGAAATTTGCATAGAAGACAAGACTGTAAATGCATAGAAGACAATAAACGGTATTAGAGCAACATACAAGATACAAACCATTAGTAAGCACTGTAAGAAAATCATGCCATACACCGCGACTAATACAAGCACTATGCAAAAACACTTACAGCGCCACCATGGCTCTTTACTGAAGTCCGTCGTGCCTGTAAAGAAAATTCCGAAGGACAGACAACACAGCTTTGGACCTCAACTTCCACAGTCAAGTGCTACAGCCACAGCAATAACGAGAGACCCAGGTGTTTTCATTGCAACTAATATGAGACCGTTTCCTGTAGTGGAGAATACAAGGAACCAAAATACACCATCACGCTCGCACGGTGGTCCCGAATGTTTACAAAGAGAGCAAGGCTATGATTAAACAGACTCTAAAAGAGACAGAAAGCATCGCCATAACAACCGATGTTTGGACGTCTAGAGGTGCACTGTGCTATATCACAATTACGAAACAAATTAGTTTCAGAAGCCTCATAAAGGAGAGAAACCAGTCTGGTGAGTTTGTGTTTTTTGACTTTTTATTTTTGAAGTTTTCTTTAAAGTATTTTAAAATCTCGTCTCGTTCTATTTAGTCCAATATCATGTCTCGTCAAATGAGATGAGTGTCCCGTCACACCCCTACAATTAACTACATAATATTATTATTTTTATTATTATTGTTATTATTATTATTAATAATATTAATAATAATAATAATAATAATAATAATAATAATAATAATAATGCAAGTCATCTAACTTAAATTTTGTGTTTTTAATGGGTTTTGTTTTAGTTCTGGCTTTTTAAAAAAACAAACTATCCTTGTAAAAATGTTATATTTATTAATCATACATATCCTTTGAGAAAGTCGTTTGGTTGAATGTGGCTGCTTGGCTGCCAGACCAGGTACATCTGCGACTAGTGTACTGATGTTTATATTTAACACACATTTCAAATCTGTGTTTTATGATGTAGGTATTGTACTCTGGAAGAGCAGAATGTTTAGACAAAGCTGGACAGCTGTGCTGAAATCTTTGTATTTTAGTTGTATTTTGTAACCTTATATGTTATATTTTTCATTATTGATGCATAGGGGTGTAAGAAAGGTTAATATATTAAAATGTTCAGTATTATATTTTGTGATTCTTAAAGAGTAGTTCATGGTTCATTTTACTTGATAGCAGTGTTATCTTTCACGGCAGTGTAAACAAGTAGCTTAAGGGTGGGCATATCCCTGACATTAGCTTTTTTCTTTTTTTTTTTTCCTTTTTTTAACTATGACATTTTATATTACATGTTCATTGTAACCCCTGTATTTAAAAAAATGCTTACCTTTTTAGGGGACAACACTCATCACACAAACATTTTAGTTTAGGTTTTTTTTTTTGTTTTTTTTTTTAATAGGGGAATTGTCAGATGAGTCACATTAACATAAGACATTGCCTCAGTTGAACTAAACCTATGGCTCCATATATCGTACACACTGGATACTAATTAAGACTTGTCTTTTTTTTTAAATGGCTGATGTGCTGGCATTAGTCTGTTAAAGACAACCCGCCCCCTCTATCTTACTTTAATGCCTGCCACAAAATCTGCTCTATTGCCTCCTTCTTTTTTATTACGTTTATTATATGTGATTTGCTACCCCAAAGCATGCATTGTCAAATTTAACACTGTTGCCTGCAAATACAAGCAAAACTTTAACAGCTCCGGTCAGTTTTCCACTGAAGTGTTGATCTGTGTAGTTTTTAGTCGTAGTCTGATCAAATATATACATAAATGGACATTGGGGCATTGGCACCTCCGATAGGTACTGTACTAGAGTACCTAATATAAGTCCAGGTACATATCGTCCCAAATCTGTCCTTTTATCAATGCTTATATATGTGTCAGTCCACAGTTCCCTGTAGCAGTGCAACCCCTAGCCTTGTAATCACCGTCATAATCATGACCTACTTAACCTTTCTGAGAATTATAGACCCATCCCATAGAGTCTATCTTGTTGTCCAGCCACTTTTGATGGAATCCTGTGTGCAACAGCCTCGCAGCAGCCCTTTTCCTCTCTCACCTCTGGCCCACTGGGGGCTTATTTTAGCGGCGCTTCCTTCCTGGCTTTGTTTCCCTGATGAATGCGGCTTATTTCCGTCCCTCAGTCATTTCCTCTCTCATCTGGCTGCTGGAGACAAACATCTGCAGGCAGACAGTAAACACCTCACATTCATCAATAACTCCCCTTCCTCTCCCAGCACTGGCGAATTACACTTACAGAGCACAATAGTGGCTTATGCTGTTTCCCTGGTTTTCCTCCAAAAGGGACACACGCCTATTAAGGCAGATTTCAGGAAAGGCCTGCAGTTGGGGTGCTGTCCTCCAACCAGCAACATTCAGCGCTTTATGCATGTTCATGTTTTTACACGAGACACTTTGATAAGAAACACTCTTTTATTCCTACTAACCTTTTCAGAACATTTGGAGTCTTACTGTTTGGAGTTATAGCATTTGGATTAGTCGGGATCATGGGAACGTCGCACTCGTGCCATCATGAGGTTTGCTATGACTGTGGGACTCTGCTACAGTGGCTCTGATGAGAACAGTTCTGGCAGCACTGTCCTTTGCTCAGGCTTAGCGGAATCCCTGTTCTGTAGTCCCAAGCTTAGCAGTGAATGCTTCTTTCACTTGCAACACTGACTCAAAGAACAGTTAATGTGTGTTCTTGGTTTTTAAAACAGAGGTCGGCTGTGCAGGGCATCAATTAGTGAAGGTATGGATTTGAGAAAAGCTTAGTCAGTACCCCAAAATAGGTTTGTCTGGGTCTTTTTCACTGATGATGATGATTTGGTTGAGTAAGTGGGAGATTTATTCACACTAATGCAGTCCCGTATGGAGTAAAAGTCCTGCATTAAACTGATTATTTTGAGGAGGGAAGATCTCTGGCTGATGATTTAAGCAAATCCTTTACAGTAGTCTATGTCACATGTCTAAAAGATTGTAGACATCTGTTCAACTCGAAGATGTTAATAGGCACTGTGTACTGTCCTCAACATGCAGCGTATTGATGTACACATTTTTAGGAGTTGAAATTAGCCAATGACTGGTTATATTAGCCTTTTTTATTAAATATGATTGTCTAATAAAAATGTTTAATTCGCAAAGTTGATATTTTAATGTGATAACATATGACATGGTCTACATTGAAAGCAGGCAACAGACAATTAAGCTAACAGTTCAAATAAGTTGTTCCCAATCGTTACGAAATGTTGATGGAGGTATGAAAGCCGCATTCAAATTAGGGGTGTAAGGTAATATCGAATATTGGGATATTATGTTTGGTGATACTGTATCGATTCTCAAACACAGTTTGATTGTTATGGTGGCTGCTCCTGTTGAGACCCTTGCCTTTTGTAGTCAATAATTGTAGACAGTCTTACTGACTAATCAACTTCCAAAATGAAATTATAATTGGGGACTATTTTTCCTGCTTTGTCATAAACTCATTTGCCGTTAATCATTTTGTTTAGGTGGTGTTTAGGAGAAATCTGGAACATTGTTGCTGTCCATAGAAAAATAAGTATCTCCAAAAAGCCAATTTTACAGGAGAGGCCTAAAACAGTCTTTACTTTCAGTGCAAGTCAATGAAACCAGAATATTTTCCAAACTATTTTGTTGGTCTATTCATTATAAAATTTTCACACTATGTAGTGAAGGTGGACTCCAGCCCCAGATCCTACTCGTTCGGGCTCCACTCACTCAAAAGTATTCCAACACAAAGGCTAAGCTTTGTAGGTGTCTGGTGTAACTTCAGGTCAGGCAAATTGCTCTCAGTTAAGGAATTAGATTTCCTCAGAATTCCAGGCTCCTTTCCTATAGATGTGGACCACAGCACATTGATTTCCATTACTGGGAGGATAGGATGACGTCTTTAAAAGTGTCCGTGTGGTTGAGTTCCACGCATGAGTGCATCTATGACATAACGAGTTTCAAGGGCATCTGCCGCCCCTTCTGGATCAGTGTAAGCCGAAACCACGTCTTGACGGTGCAAGCGAAAACCAAATTATACTCATGAGCCAGAAGTGTCAGGCTGAATTACCGCTAATGTGAATTTGGTGTTTTGAGCAGGCTCACTGGCTGTAATTGCCTGTTTTGTTTTTTTTTAAGGTACTTTTGGCTTGCCTGTTGGTGGTGTTACTGTTATTCTGTCATTGGTGTTGGTGGTGGTGGTGTTGCTGTTACTGTTATTCTGTCGGTGGTGGTGGCGTTGCTGTTACTGTTATTCCTGTCGTCGTTGGTGGTGGTGGTCTTGTTGCTGTTTTTGTCATTGTCATAGTTATTGTTGTCGGCGGTGTTAGTGGTGTTGCTGTTACTGTTTTGTCATTGGTGGTGGAGGAGGTGTTGTCGTTGTTATAGTTATTGTCGGTGGTGTTGCTGTAACTGTTCTGTCGTTGTCGGTGGTATTGGTGTTGTCGGTGGTGTTGGTGTTATTGTCGTTGTCGGTGGTGTTGGTGTTGTCGGTGGTGGTGGTGTTATTGTCGTTGTTAGTGGTGTTGCTGTTACTGTTCTGTCGTTGTCGGTGGTGTTGCTGTTGTCGGTGGTGGTGGTGTTATTGTCATTGTCGGTGGTGTTGCTGTTACTGTTCTGTCGTTGTCGGTGGTGTTGCTGTTTTCGGTGGTGGTGGTGTCATTGTCGTTGTTGGTGGTGTTGCTGTTACTGTTACTGTTATTCTGTCTTTGGTGGTGGTATTTATGTTGTTGTCAGTGGTAGTGTTGTTGTTGTTGTTGTTGTTGTCGGTGGTAGTGTTGTTGTTGTTGTTGTTGTTGTTGTTGTCGGTGGTAGTGTTGTTGTTGTTGTCGGTGGTAGTGTTGTTGTTGTTGTTGTCGGTGGTGGTGGTGTTACTGTTATTCTGTCATTGGTGTTGGTGGTGGTGTTGTTGTTGGTGTTGTTATTGTTGGTGGTGTTGCTGTTGTCGGTGGTGTTGCTGTTACTGTTATTCTGTCGTTGGTGTTGGTGTTGTTGTCGGTGATAGTGTTGTTGTTGTTGTTGTTATTGTTGGTGACATTTAAATGGAGACAAAGTAAAACAAAAGGCAGCAGTGAGGCTGAAATATTTTTGTCATCTATCTGGTGCATATTCTCTGACTCAGTGTAGTAAGAGGTCCCTGATCATATGACCCTCCCCATCAATAATGAAGCTGTTGTTTCCAGAGTCTGCTCGGAGACGTCACATTTTTCTCTGAGAAAAGAAAAAAACACACACACACACACACACACACACACACACACACACACAAGCGTCACAGTCTCCGAAACAGTCTTGGGGTGTTGTTTGTCCCTGAACGAAGGGAGATGAACGGCTCGTTTCTGGTTGACCTTTCCTTTTCGGACGTCTCCGGCTTTCAGCCGGCGCAGCGATGTGTGTCCGCGGAGGTCAGAGGGCTGCAGCCGCGCTGACCCCCGCTCCTTTGGGGAGGGGAGGTGTTTTCGCCGAATGGGAAGCAGCTGTATTCTTCATGAGGCCGTGGGTCTGCTGGATAGGATGGGTGGAAAGAGCTGCTTCCTGAGAGGCAGTCTCGTTGCTGGGGGCTTTTTCTGCCGCCTGCTCCCTGGATTAGCAACTCAAACCGGGCTGGATGGAGGGTCGTCTTGATTTCTGTAATGGAGCTATTACACTGATTAGCGTCACAAATGGCAGATGTTAACGGATTACTGTGAGTTTGGATTGTCTGCGAAGATGCAGAGAAGCAGACTTTCCTCTGACCGCTCAGTGAACCGCAGTAAGTAGATGTCTCTTCTTTGTAGCAGTTTAGTAGCACCTTTTTTAGGAGGTAATAAAAAGGTGTGGTTAGCCAAATCAGGTTCTTATTAGAGAAATTAAAAGCTTCTGTGGTTCTCATTATTGTGGTGTTTATAGTTCATGATATTTACAGATGCTTTCTGTTGTTTCTTGTTGGCTGTGTTGGTGGCCTTGGTGGGTTTTCTAATCTTCTAGTGATTTTTGGGGGTTTTATTGTAAGTTGTAGTTCGCAGCGTACACACACAGTGTGTGAAGATGCTATACAAGCAAATACCCAAAGTATTACATTGTGTGTACACTTATTTTGCAATTCAACTGAGCTCCTATATAATAATTTTCTCTATATCCAGAGAAATGATGTATATTATGAAGGCCTTGCCGTCCGTACTGAAGGAAAGAGTATTGTTCTGTATGGTTATATAGAAACATGTTCAATGTAACTGTACTGTTTAGAGTGTGAAGTCAATAAGAAAGCTAAAATGGGTCTGCGCTCAATCATGACTGCTTAAATAATGGTATAGGAAGTTAATTGCTTATGTCTGCAGACAGCCAGATGAGGGAGCTATTGGTGATTTCTTGTCATAAAGCGGCAAAGAGGAAACCCCACACTTGTTACACGTCTCATTGCCTTCTGTTCATGGGTCCAGCACCATATGTCAACAAAACCTGAGACCAGATACCGGACACTAGAGCTAGCTCCTCCAGTACAAAGTACATTGATATATAACTGGTTGGATTCTTGAACATGGCAGCTGAATTCAGGGCTTATGTACTTTTGCGGCCTATGTAATTGTAGGGAGATGGGGGTTTAAAGATAACAGCCTGCATCGGCCATCTCAGCTGTTAAAAATATTGACGCATGCTCTTTCCTTTCAGATGCTTTACCTATATAGACTAATATTTTTAACTGGGAAGGGAAAAGTGCCCTCCTCCCCCTTTTGTCTTAACACAGCTGGTAAAGAAACGTTTCTTATCTATCTTTCAACCGTTTGAGCCATTATACGTAGGAGGGCTCACGGGGGTAGGACGGTTCTTATAGAATAGAATAATACTTGGACTTGTTTTTGCTGAACCATTGCAGATTGATACAAAGGCCTGAACACGGGTGTAGACGTCAGACAGACCGCAAGAAAATGACTTAACAGGGCGATCAGTACCTCTCAGCTCACATCCGCAGACGCATCTAACATGCAATCACAACATTAAAGAATTAGCGAGAGCACATCTGTAGGACTTCAAAGCGGTTCTGCGCTTCAGACAGAGAAGCTGTTTGATGAGACTTCAAAGCTTCGATGGAGGTTTTCTTTTTCCTTTCACCTTATCACAGCCACTTTAACCTACAAGCGAGAAGAACCAAAAATATCCCTCCCCCCACCTCCAATCTTCTAGTCAGATAGCTTGCTTGATCTCTGTGATCTAAAGATCAGCCCCGACGCGGTAATGTACGAGATGTTTTATGTTTCTATCACATCAGAGAAGAAGGAAAACACATCAGAGGACTAAAAATGTTCTTTGTTTGTGTGGCGCAGGAGGTGCTGAAGCAACTGCAAGGAAGTATTGAAGACGACTCAAAAGATTCTCAAGGCCAGATTGACTTCTTGGAGAGGCTTAAAGGTATGAGCTTTGATTTAAAGATGTTTACAGTAGTGTGGAAAAGTCTGAAACCAAGATGGTCCATAAGCTATTCATTTAATCACACTAAAGTCTGAACAGCACCCATTATTAGCGCCTTAGTTCCATTTAATTTACTTTCCTCAGTAACAGCATCTTGATGACTAGACCCATATCGTGCCTGCACAATGGAAATATGGAAAGAAACACCTGTGTATGTTTTCAGATCTGAAGCAAAAGTGAAGTACTTTTTATTTGATGGACGGTTTTGGTGGTCTACCTGATATTGCTCAAATAAGGAGATTTTTTTAATATATCATCGCTCTCCAATGAAAAACATGTATTTCCATTTTTGCCGATTTTGAGTTTTATACATTTTTAACATGCCAATGGTTGTTTACATTGTGTGAAAATTTCGTGATGACTGGACCAATTGAAGTGCTCCAAACTAGCTTGGAAAAAATGATGGTTCTATTGACTTACATTGAAAGTAAAGTATGTTTTTGATGTCTCGTGTAAATTAGCAATTTTGGAGAAACTTGTTTTTCATTGGGCAGCGACGATATGTTTGTTGTTGGGCTTCAGTTTTAGAAAGCCTTCCATTGTCCTTATGCAAGTATGTTATTTATCTTATGCCATAAGAAAAAGATATTTGTACTTAATGCCTGCTTGGAAATGCTAAGTAAATGAATGGTAGTCTTTGATTGCACAGTACTGTATACTGCATCATGGTATCACAGACCTTCCTCATTAAATGCATGCCATCACCATATAAATGCATATCAGCACTGTTTTACTGCTTTTTTTTTGGTAGAATAATTTCATAATGAGCCAGGTTTATAATGATTGAACCAAAAGGAATGGGGCATAGTAGCTTTACATTAACCTGCTTTAAATTTAAAGAACGTTTTTGCCCTCTCCTGAAGATATTTGTTTTTCTTTGAACAGCTATGATATGTAATGGGTTATAAAAAAGGCTTGTGTAAGGTGATATCTATTGCCAGTCCACTCTAGATTTGCACCCCCTGTATTTTCTGAAGGTTAGAATCCTAGCTGTTCATATTAGTAGGCAATATCCTCACTGTGTCTCTTATCAATTCTCTAGAGATAAGTCTGGATCCTAGTGGTTTCCCAGGTGTGAAGCTGAGACCCAAAGCCTCCATGCAGAGTTCAAGCTCGGGACGTTCTGCGGACAGCAGTCCCAGCCCCAGCCCCATGAGCTCCTTTCCCAGGAGGGGGGTGGCGAATGGGGGCAGAGACAGTGCTGGGTACCTGGAGGAGCTGGAGAAGGAGAGGTGGGTGACCTATGTTCGGCCAGAAAATGAAGGAACGTTTACATAGTTTTCACCTTAATCCAGATGCAGTGTGTGTCTCAAAACCTAGTGAGTGTCTAAGTAGGCTGTCTAGGTAGGTGTTTAAGTAGCAGCGTTCTCTCCTCATCTCTCCTCATAAAACAGATTACTGAGACACACTAGCTAAAGAGCAATTGCGTCACGGTTTGTTGCCGCCCACTGCACAAGGCCGGTGGTTTAGCTGGTTGCTAAGCTACCGGCCGGCATCCAAAACAATAGCCAGAGGCTCGAGTATAACTGCAAAATGGTGAACGACTCGTTACAGAGTTGTAAATAAAATAATGTTTTGTGTGATTATATGACAAGAAACACATTAAAAAACACCAGTATTTTAAGGTATCTAAGTATTGGGACAGCCTACATGTCGGGAGTGCGCATACTATGATGTAAATGCTGCCTATGTAGGAAGCTCACTAGGTTTTGAGACACGTTCGTAGTCAGCTACCAAGACAAGTTTGCTTCTGTAGCTTATACTGTGATTTGTACTGCTTGTGTAGTTTTGTACTATTGATATCTTAAATCAAAAGTAACGGAATGACCGAAAAGGATGACTGCAATTGTTTTTAGCTGCCCTTTGTGCGTTTGTCCATGTTTAGAGATAACCTGTCATACAGCATCAAACCATATAGGCAAGTCTGTTAAGTCCATTTCTTTTGTAGTTTGAGGATTGTATATGATAGAGGTATGTACGGATATGCTGGCTAGTTGGGAGTTGCTTTTATGACTTTGTAGCCATTTGATGTTTTACCCTTTCACTTTGTGTTTTTAGAAAACACTTGCCCAATAAATAGGCCTATTACAAAAGTCTTATACCTAATGCTGACTGTACAACAAACGACTTTTCAAGCAATATTTTCAGTGTCTTGCTAGAGTTGAGTCTTACTCACGTCATCTTAATCGTTTACTGTGAGGTGGTCAAGACTGCAGGTTTAAGTCCGTCTTTTTCTCGTCCGAGCGTTCTGTTAAAATCAACCATGTTTCATTTATTGTAAGACTTAAATCTGGGCTCACGCAAATAGTTATGTGAATGTTTTCCACAACCAATAAAAGAGCCGCAAGGCAGTACAGTAATGTCTGGCAGGTAAAGAAGTTATGGAGGGGAGTTTGGTGAGGGTTCTGAAACGATTCTCCTGGACTGTACAAAAGGAGGAGAAACTGGTGGAGCTGTGGAGTGAGCTGTGGAGTGAGCTGTGGAGTGAGCTGTGGAGTGAGCTGTGGAGTGAGCTGTGGAGTGAGCAAGAGTGCCTCTTTTAACGTGTCTTCACATTTATTCCACGACAGAGTGGAAAAAGGGTGGACAGAAATCACTGAAGCAGTCAATGTTTTTTCTGTACAAATCACTGCACACACAAAGGCAGCTGTGGCCAAAAGGTGCTTCTGTTTCTGCTCCGTAGTTCCACAGTGTTCCACCAGGAGGATGATGGGAAATGATCTCAAAAGGAATTTTGTAAATAGTGTCTCTGCAAGACCCCCAGTCTTTGCAGAATAATAGTCTGTGACTAAAAAGTCTGTGACTTGTCTTTTAGATGTGAGAGGGTGTCAGACTTTTGTCTATTAATCGTCTTTTCAGAGTCTTTTAAAAGTCTTCTAGCGAATGGTTAGCATGAGGCTTCATAGCATGGACCATCAGCCTAAAGGTTGGGCCAGAGTCTAAATTGGTTTTAAACTGAGTTTATATTTAACTGTGGTGCAAGATGTAACACTGGTGCCCTTTTACTCTATGAATTCCTAGTTGACATGGAGACGCTTATTTTTGTCACAGAGTAACACCGTGTTTTACTCCTGTATAGCACTTAACATAGCGTATCTGCCTTTCTGTGTTCAGGTCTTTATTAATGGCAGAGCTGGAGAAAGAAGAGAAAGAAAAGGACTGGTACTACGCCCAGTTACAAAACCTCACCAAAAGAATTGACAGCCTTCCACTGACTGAGAATGTAAGTGTATAACAGATACTCTGGAGAGAACCTTATAAATATACCATGTGATGTAATGGATGTTTATTTCAGCATCAGCGAAATTGATTACGGAAGACTTTCAGTGATGCAGTGCGAACCCTGTCGTTGGTTCAGTTTTCCTTACAGACAGACATGACTCGCCGACAGCTGGAATACGAGGCTCGGCAGATCCGGGCAGCAATGGAAGAGCAACTGGGCACTTGCCAGGACATGGAGAAGAGGGCACAGGTGAGCCACAGAGGGTGCGGTCTAAGAATTCCAGTCACACACATTACTGCCTCTGCTGGATTCCTAGTTCACCACCCAAAAATATCCAGCCAAGAGCAACTCTGAGGTCAGAAACTGGATAATGAGAACGTGCCAGAAGATGGTGAACTCGAACTGTGCATTAACAGATGGGCTACGGTCTGTAACCGTACACCAGCTAGGCACTGTAAGGGAGGAGTTTCTGTGCATGATATCATTAGTGCTGTGCTGAGAATGGTCCACCATGCAGATGATATCTGGTCAGTAAAGATCCTGTGGTCAGATACCAGCTGAATGAGGCAGAGCATGGACAACAGGCTGTACAGATAAGCACATAGAGGACCTCCATAAGTTCAAGACAGGAGGATATTTTGCATAAAATGTGTGCAATATGTTTGTACCAGCTGCACAGCTTTACAAAACTGAGACACGTGTGCCTATAAAATGGCATTGGAGCTGAGAATGATTGCAGAATGACTGAAAATGATATTCAATTAAATATGTCTTAAGTGGAAAGATGCTGTTTGACAAGTAATTATTTTAAATGGGGAATTATATTTATTTGTTTCTAAAATATTCAAAACACTCAAACATCTGTCTTTTGTTTTTTATTTCATTTAAAATAGCACTATTGCATTATATATTAATGAATTTACACCATCAAGACTTCACAACGTATTTGTTTGCTGTCCAAAGTTAACTTCTTTAGTTCGGAATAGGTTAATGTAGCTGAGAAGTAACAGATACTTCTTTTTTTTGGCGGGGGGGGTTCAGCTTCAGTGCAACTAAAGACTACAAGTATTGACAAAAGTATTGGGACACGTATCTTATTTATTGAATTTAGGTGTTTCATTCAGTTTCATTGCCACAGGTTTGAAAACAAGAAACAACCAACTAGCCATGCATCCCCTTTACAAACATTTGTAAAAGAATGGGTCGATTCACAGAGCTCACTGAATTGCAGCACGGATGCCACCATTGTAGCAAGTTAGTTTGTGGAATTTCTCCCCTCCTAGATATTTCATGATCAGCTGTGAGTGATGTAATTAAAAAGTGGAAGTGTTTAGAAACTGCAGCAGCTCAGGCAGTAACGTCAGTCAGTACCTCATGGCATGGGCATCTGGGGCAGGGCAGCTGCATGCAAGACTTGCATCACTAAACGCAATGCCAAGCGTCTGATGGGGTGGTGTAAAGCACGCTACCACTGGACTCTGGAGGAGTGGAAACGTGTTCTGTTGGATGACAAATCACTCTTCTCTATCTGGCAGTCTGGTGGACTGAATGTAATGCAGATAATGCTATGTGGGGGGTTTTTAGGGGTTGGCTAAGGCCGCTTAGTTCCAGTGAAGGGAGTTCTTATTGCTTCAGCTTATGAGGTATTTTGGACAGTTGTATGCCTCCAACTTTGTGGGAGCAGTTTGGGGAAGAACCTTCTGTCTGTTCCAGCGTGACTGTGTGCCACAGTGCACAAAGCAAAGCCTGACTATAACCCTATCGAACACCTTAGGGATAAGCAAGAAGAGAAGCCCTTTTGTCCAACACCACTGTCTGACCTCACAAACAGGTTAAAATTCCCGGACTCCCTCCAAAATCTTGTGGAAAGTCATCTCGGCTGTTATGGCTGCACAGTGGGGACCAACTCCAGATCAATGCCTATGGATTTAGAATGGAAGGTCATTGAAATCACCTCTTGGTGTCAAATGAAGGTGTTCCAATACTTTTGTCCATGTTTGTCCATCTTGGCCTGCTTGACTGCTTTTGATGGAGAAATGGGGAAGAGGAAAAGTCTGTAGAGGTGTTTTCTTTCTTTTTTTTAATGAATGCTTAATTTGTGTGTCGTCTTCTCAGGTGCGGGTCGCACGGATCCAGCAGATCGAGAAGGACATGCTGAGGATTCGGCAGCACTTACAGTCACAGCCAGCAGAAGCTGAGGTAGCGTACACATTTCCCCAACCACTCCTGCAATCAGCATCTATAATGCATCAGCCCGCTAACGGAGGAACAGCAGGCTCCTTAGTCCTTATTAGAGGAGCTCAGCCCCAGAATAAGCTGTAATGAGTTACTGACATTGATGAACGAGGCATTTATCTTTGTGGTGCTCTTTTCCTCCCATGTACTAGTGCGGAGTTAAAACAGGCAGAGTAGCACTTCAAAATTCATAGTAGATATCTAGATATCTAGGTTTGAACAGATTTCAAACACATGGTTACACAGTCTAAGCATTTAGTCCTCTCAGGCATCTTAATCTCCTTATATGTCTAAGACAGCAGGCTCCATTTCAGCCTTGGTTTGTTTCCTCTTTCACTTCTAATCCAATTTTTCCACCAATAAATGGATCAATTATTGAACCCCAAAGTAACACTGTAGTGAATACACTAAGAATGAATAGGGCTTATTTATAATCTGTTCATTTACATCAGAAAGACTCAGCTAAGCAGTTTGCATACATTTAAATAGGTATGTATCTACATAGAGTTAATAGTTCCCTGAGCTGATTGCTGAATACAGTATAGACTGAGAAGTCTAAATTTAAAGCCCACATAGATCTGCTTGTAGAATATGATAGGAAGCTGGTTGTTTGTGTGCCAGCCTCCACAAGGGGGAGCTCTTGCTGGTTTTACTTATTAATAAAATGCCAAGGTTGAACCTTCACATCTTTTTAATGCCATTTTTATTGGGCAGGTAGCGTAACTATACTTCTAATTTATAATGCCTAGATTCTAATACATTTTTCTTTGGTTAAAAAAAGTACCACTCACTTACCACTTATATCAAACACAAGCCTGTACACATGTGTACAACAGTGCAAATCAAATACCAAAGCATACAACAAATGCTCCAGGTAAGCATAAAGGATATTAAATACACATGCTGACTAGAGTTGGCAGGAAAACAATATGTGTATATATACGGTCATAATATGCAGTGCTCAGATGTAGGACAACGTCAATCATTACAATTAAAATAAATATGTATGTATAATGAATGTAATTGTGCTTTACCCTATAAAAGGGAGATAATTTAGGTAATTAAGCACATTCAGTAATCAAGCAGTACTTTGGGACCAACTGTACATTAACCTAGAAATTCCCACAACCTACTAACCCTCCTGGAGCAGCCCCATTCAACACCCCCAACTTAATGTAATATAATCATCATTCTGAAAGTTATTGATTAATATGGAGTTAAACTGTTCATTATCTGTCAGAACTACTGGTTGCAAATTGTCTGTGAGAGAGAATTTAGATACACTGCAAATGCCTAGTTTGAATGTGAAAAATATCATTATCTGACGGAATAAAGCACCAAACCATTAAAAAGAAAACCACCATCATGTTGGATGACAGCTTGAAGCATAACGAAGGCTGCTGGTTTTACCTAAATTAAATTATGTAGGTAGTTACCAAAATATCTATATTTAATACACTACACTATATATAATAGTATAATATAATATCATATAATATAATATGAGCAAAAGAGACACCGTTTGTTCTGTGATTGTTTGTTTGAATAGTTCTACTTAGGTTTTTTAGTTATTTACTGGGTTCACTTCGTGTCTCATTTAGTAAACCTGCCCATTATTGCTGCTTGGTATAACATTACTGAGGGGTAGAAAATTATTATTTGGCAAGTAATGAATAAAAGAAACATCAGTTGTATTCAGAAAGTGCCCCAAGACTGTATTCAGCAGCATGTGACTGGAGGAACTAGTGCACGCACTGTCAACTGTCCTCTCATCCAGTGCAGGCAGTACATGTGTAGCAATGTTTCACAGGGAGAATAAAAGCTACATGAGCCATACATTATTAATCGGATGAGTACGTGTGCTAGATGTAGGCTCTTTGGGTGACTGAGCATGAGCAGACGTGAGTGTGACCTAGCTTTTAGATGTACAGGTCAGGGGCCGTAAGGCTCGATGTGCGGAGGTATAAATCAACATCCATAAAGTGCGGGATTATCTGTGTGAGATTATGTTGCATTTACAGACTGTTGTAAATCATCTGTGTACTCATGAACACAAAAGTGGGCCTGTGCTCATGTATATGCACATGTTTCTATGCACATTTTGTAAGCATTGGTGCGCATGTGGTCCCCTTTCCCAGAACAGATTCTATTGGACACGTTTGATTTCCCTCCCCCTCTGTTGCTTTTAATCCTGCAGGCTGAACGAGTGGTTTATGTAGGTCAGAAAGAGGCAGCCTGATGCTCTTGCAGCTGCTGTAGCCTAGTGACTACTGAATCTTTCCCCTTCTCCCTCCCTCCCTCTGTTTTCTCACCCATTGGAATCCTCATTGAGGACTCTGGTATGACGCAACCAGTACTGTAAGACCCTCATACTGGTCGTCAGTCTCTTCAGTCCTGTTCGGTGGTATGGTTCAGTCTGTCCATCATGGCTTGTCCGCTCTTCTGTGTTTGTTGATCATCTAATTGGTCCTCTCCTATCTGCAGGCCAAGCACGATCTTGTAGCCCAAGCCGAGGGGGCCCAGGCATCAGCAGATGCTGGCAGCACGAGTGGAGCTTGCTCTCAGGTAAGCATAAAAAGCAGCCGGATGTAAACTTCTGGCAAGGTTGGAAGCGATCCCCATTGGGAGTGGTTTTGTCTTTAATTTTGGCATTAAGAACGAGCTTTTTTATTAAGCAAGTGATCTTTCTAAAAGCCTTTTCAGTCCACGCCAGAAGCCTCAGTGTGCTTTGAATACTGATGGTATGAATGCAAATGTCTTGGAGGTGTTTGTCTCTTTGGCCATATGAGCTCAGTGGGGCTTTAAATTTCTCAATGTAGAGATAAATATTTTGTTTTTCTTTTCTGAATTACGTGGTGTTTTCCTGGCTTGCTGCCTTGAGGTTCAGAGGCATTTTGCAGGCAGATGGTGCTAATGGTGTATCATTGGATTAGCTAGTAGGATCAAGTGGACCTTAAGTTACTTTACAGAGTTAAGATAGGAAGTGTTGCTTTCATAGTCTATTGGTTCTCATTGTATGATAGTTGTTCTCAGTTGTCCATCATTCACATATGGTCAAATTGTGACTTGTTGATTTCTCCAGATAAAACACTTCTGTTCAGTTTAACATATGGGGCGTGTGTGCTAAAGACATGGCGGTTGTTGTATATCATTGCTGTCCAATGAAAAACAAGTAGCTCCAAAATTGCAACTTTACAGAAGAGGCCAAAAATTTTCTTTCAATGTAAGTCAATGGAACCATAATTTTTTTTCAAGCTATTTTGGAGCACTTCTATTGATTTATTCATCATGAAATTTCCTCACATTGTACACAGTCATTGCTTATTCAAACAATGTTGGAAACTCAAAATGAACGAAAACATGTTTTTCATTGGACAGTGACGATGTCGTATACAGTTTTTAGCAGTGTAACTCCACAAACAACCAGAATTGCGCTCTATAATGAGCCTGAACATGAATAAATTATTTATGTTCTCTGTTGGTGTTGTTTAGTTTGATTGAGGACGTTCAAACCTTTGCACATGACTGTATATACTGCATGGAAAACTAATTGGGCCTCATGACTGACTAATAAAGAGCGCTTGGTATTTCTACAAATTAGTCATGTTATTTCAAGGTGTGTTGACCTATAATTTTTTTTTTAACTTTGTCTGCCAGGGCCCAAGCTCTCGTGTGGATCACGACACAGCCAGTGAGATGAGTAGTGGAGGGAGCTACTCTGTCCCCCGGAGGCTGACCAGTCATCTGGGCACCAAGGTAAACCAGAACAGCGTAACAAATTCTTTAATGCTGTTACATGTGTAAAGAGAAACAAGCTCAAAATCTTTTTCACACTGAGACTGTTGAAGCTTTTCAAGTGTTCTCAGACCACTTGACGACAAACCCAGCTCCCCGTTGCTTGTTTGTGGATCATTTTGTGCTCCAGTTATTTGATGCGCTGTTAAAAAGAAAATGGTATCGGTCCGTGCGTTTGGCTTTTTTCGTGAAAGAGCCTCAAGGCTTGGCTGTATGTTCACAGTCACAGTCCTTTAGTGCATAGTCAGTACAAAACAGGAGTCCTCAGGGGAATGGCTTCCTGGTCAGTGTGGATATATTAAAGCAGTAAGTCACAAAGAGCCTGTGTGTCGGTGTTTTTACTGCAGTTAAAGGGTGCTAGTGGACACACATGATCTCCAGTGGCTTATTATTTTATTAAAAAGGTAACAATCAAATGTTAAGAGTCGTTGAAGAAAAAGTAAGTACGAAACACTGTGGTACTGCGATTTTATGCATAACAGTAGCTGTTTAATGGTTTTAAGCTAGTTTAACACTACTCTGAATGTCATTTGCAGCTGGTTATGATCTGCTAATGCAGCCCAGCAGTACTTAAAATGTAAAATAACATTTGGTCCTATAATAAAATACTTATTCATAATTTAAATACCGCAAGGAAGATGTCTTTTGATCAGTTTTCTTGCCTCTAGCTGAATAAAATTTTTTTGAACCTGGAATGAGACAGTTTTGTCTCTGATGTAACTATATGGGAGGTAATTTTTCATTAAAAGGGGGCCTATTATGCTGATGTAAGTGTTAATGATAATTTTATTTGTCTGTCAGAATAGATTAATGCTTCTATGTTCCAAAAAATGCATTATTTTTCTCATACTGTGCATCCCATTTCACACTCTGTTAGTGCGCCTATGTATTTACAGCACCTCCCAATGAGCCCAGTGTGCTCTAACTGGCTAGTTTGCCCGCTCAGTTCTGATTGGGGAACAGTGAGAGTGATTCAGCTCCTGCGTAGCCTCCAGTAGTTGTTGTGTGTCATGCGAGAGCATGCCAAGCTTGCGGGTAGGCAGGCAGTGAGGATTATATCATGCGACTGTATCGTCCTGTAACAAAGAAAAAGGGAGAAAACACTATTGAGGTGTTTCAGGCAGCTGAGAAAAGTGGTTTCTGTGTGAAAGTGTTTCTCCCTCTGCTGTGTACACTGGGCTTAATAACATTGCAGACTGCTTATATACAAAAAAAGCTACATAGCTGAAGTTTAAAGGCAAAGATCCATGTTAAAAGAACACGTTTCACAAAAAAGCCCTTGAAATCACTTTGAAAACTGGAGGAAAATGAAGCGTTTGAGAAGAATGCTGCTGCTTTGCTTTTTAGACGACATATGGGTTTATAGACGGTTAGAGAGTACTTGTGCTGTGGATTTCAGGGTAAAGACTAGGGCTGGGTGATATGGACCAAAAATAGTATCTCGATATTTTTAGCTGAATAGCGATATACAGTATATCTTGATATTTTTTTTTTCCCATTAGGTGATAACAAAAAGGCATTTCTGCGTCAAAGCTACACGTCCCAAATTTCACACAGGCACTTTTGATTAGGGCTGAGTATCGTTTAAAAAAATTTTATACTGAATTTTAATACCTTTTTTTCTGAACAAAAAATACAAAACATTGTTTTTAGCAGGAAACATGAGTCAGTCTCTTACTGTAACAGTCTTTTTATTTTATATCTTTTTATCTTGTTCAAACAATGAGCATCTTTGTGCTGTACAAACATTAGCATTACATATGTATAAACTATAAAACTATGCAAGAGAGGCGGGGCAGCATGAAGAGAAAGGCGAACTGGTGGATCTACATGTGTAATTGCAGCGCAACACAGACTATATCAATTTAAATGATATTCTCTCATCTTATGACGCATAAAAAAAATATATATTTCTTAAAAACTCGATATATCGCCCAGCCCCAATAAAGACTTTAACTGCTTGTGTGTGAAACCAGCCCTGAACTCTCGCCTCTCCTCTTCCATAACCAGGTGGAAATGGTGTACTCTCTGCTGTCCATGCTGGGGACCCATGACAAGGATGACATGTCCCGCACTCTCCTGGCCATGTCCAGCTCGCAGGACAGTTGCATAGCCATGCGTCAGTCTGGCTGCCTGCCGCTGCTCATCCAGCTTCTTCATGGCAACGACAAGGACTCTGTTCTGCTGGGCAATTCCCGAGGCAGCAAAGAAGCTCGGGCCCGGGCCAGCGCTGCCCTGCATAACATCATCCACTCGCAGCCTGATGACAAGCGTGGCCGAAGGGAGATACGGGTGCTCCACCTCCTGGAACAGATCAGGGCTTACTGCGAGACCTGCTGGGAGTGGCAGGAGAGCCACGAGCGAGGAGTGGACCAAGATAAAAACCCAAGTATGCCCGTCCTCTGTTTTTCCCTCACCCTCCCTTTGCTGGTATGGCAGCTCTAGTTGTAACCAGTCAAGAATAGCTCGTGGTAATAGCATGGGTTTGTGAGAGAGTCTTTAAATTGTAGGCTGCATAGCTTTCTAGGAAATGTGGCCTCAGTGTATCTAGAAATTGCGTGTGCACTGCTTTTTTAATGTTTTAAAAAAAGCATAAAGCCATATAATGTGACTTGCAGTAAGTAGGTGGACATTGTAAACATAGCCTAGTGGAATTAAAAGCATGATGTTGGATCTGCTAGGGTTTATATGCATAGTATAATATCTTTTCATTTCAATTGTAGTGCCTTCTCCTGTGGAACATCAGATCTGTCCTGCAGTTTGTGTCCTCATGAAGCTGTCATTTGATGAGGAGCACAGACATGCTATGAATGAACTTGGTAAGTTCATTATGTGGGTTGCCTTTACCTGTAAAGATATCTAAATCCATTTTGCTTGTTGTTACAAAATTGTATATTTTCCTGTAACCAACTGATCTTACTACGTTTAGGTGGACTGCAAGCTATAGGTGAACTGCTGCAGGTGGACTGTGAGATTTATGGCCTTACAAGTGACCACTACAGTGTTACACTAAGACGATATGCTGGAATGGCTCTCACTAACTTAACCTTTGGTGATGTAGCCAACAAGGTAGGTTGGGCTAATACAGCTTTTGTTAAGGATATTAGATTATTTATTTATTTATTTATTTGTACTAGCTTAATTTTGTAATCTGACAGGTAGGACTAGCTCACTTATTTATTGTTGATTGACAGCCCTATTTCTAGCTTACCGACCAAGTTAGCTTGAGTGGTAGCTTCCAAACATGCAACATGCTGACACCTTTAATGTGTTTAAAAACACCCATTGATTGTTTAATAATATTTTAGCTCATCAAAACATGAGGTAACTAGCTACAGCACTCAGATAGTCTTTGACTTTGGTAGCTAGCTGGGGGCAAATCATAAGGGTTTTGCTTTCAGAACCAGGGAAAAATAAATAATTACATGTGTCAAATAGCCAGCAACCACACTGCAGGCAGAACCAGATCAACGTCCACAAATTTAAATAGAAGCTTTTATAAGAAATTCTGACCATGCTTATGACTATGCATATGTACCCTCTATAATCTATTTGAATTTCTTTTCAGGCTACACTTTGTTCCATGAAGGGCTGTATGAGAGCCATGGTAGCTCAGCTGAAATCCGAGAGTGAGGATTTGCAGCAGGTACAGTTCTATAAAAATCACATCTCTGAGATTCGGAGGATTTTATAATCCTGTGTTTCCAATGACTAACATTTCATCGCATTTATAAAGGTGCACATTAAGAGAATGTTTTTCTCCACCCGCACAGGTAATTGCCAGTGTCCTAAGAAACCTGTCCTGGCGTGCAGATGTGAATAGTAAAAAGACACTGCGTGAGGTTGGCAGCGTTAGAGCCCTAATGGAGTGTGCCCTTGAGGTTCAGAAGGTGGGAATTTGTCCGTTTAGTATTTATATAATGGGAATTAATAGCAGGCCACAGAAATATAGTCACTATTATTCTGTTGTATAACATGCCTCCGTTGTTCTACTTTTTAATAACTGTTTCTTTTTTATAGGAATCCACATTAAAAAGTGTCCTCAGTGCCCTTTGGAATTTATCTGCTCACTGTACTGAAAACAAAGCAGACATCTGTTCCGTTGCTGGGGCACTGGCCTTTTTAGTCAGCACTCTAACCTACAGAAGCCAAACTAACACCCTTGCCATTATTGAAAGCGGTGGAGGCATCCTGAGGAATGTTTCAAGTCTTATAGCCACAAACGAGGAGCACAGGTGAGGCTGAAGTCTGTTGCCTCTGTGTTATATGCAACGTGCTGCTATTCCAGTAGTTTAAATGTGTACATACATGCTAATACATATTTCATATTTTTGTAGGCAAATCCTGAGGGAAAACAGCTGCCTCCAAACCCTTCTGCAGCACCTTAAGTCTCACAGTTTGACCATAGTGAGCAATGCTTGTGGGACACTCTGGAACCTTTCTGCTCGTAATGCAAAGGACCAGGAAGCACTGTGGGATATGGGAGCAGTTAGCATGCTGAAAAATCTGATCCACTCAAAGCACAAAATGATCGCCATGGGTAGCGCTGCAGCTTTAAGGAATCTCATGGCCAATCGGCCCGCCAAGTACAAGGATGCCAACATAATGTCTCCTGGGTCTAGCTTGCCGTCACTACATGTAAGAAAACAGAAAGCACTAATTGAGGAACTGGATGCGCAGCATCTTTCGGAAACATTTGATAACATAGACAATTTAAGTCCTAAGGCTTCTCACAGAGGCAAGCCTCGACACAAGCACAATGTCTATGGTGATTATGATGGTGTATGCAGGTCAGATGGTTATAACACTAGTGGCGTTGGTGTTCGTTCTCCTTACATGAACACACCAGTGCTCTCTAGTCCATCCTCACGGGAGACTAGGGGAACCGCAGACAACG
This sequence comes from Megaleporinus macrocephalus, assembly GCA_021613375.1. Lineage (NCBI taxonomy): Eukaryota > Metazoa > Chordata > Actinopteri > Characiformes > Anostomidae > Megaleporinus > Megaleporinus macrocephalus. Next base: position 12,307,534 of record CM038720.1, read on the forward strand.
TTAGGGGTGAGAGGGACAAGAGTTTGGATAGGGAGCGAAGAGGTTTCCACCCAGAGCCTGACTCCGGTAAAAGAATGGGAATGCAAATTCCTACCACTGTAGCGCAAATAGCAATGGTAATGGAGGAAGTACAAGGCATGCACTTAGGCCTGGATGACAGAGCTTCAGGATCCACCGCCGACTCTCATATGGCGCAAGACGACATGATCAGACGACAGACGAGTGTTCACACTCACCAAAACATTTACAGTTATGGCAAGTCAGATCCATCAGGCAGGCCAATGCCTAAACTGGAGTATAGAGCATCTAATGACAGTCTGAATAGCGTGAACAGCACTGATGGCTATGGTAAAAGGGGTCAGATGAAACCATCTGTAGACTCCTATTCTGAGGACGATGAAGGCAAGTGCTGTGTCTACAGAAAATACCCTGCTGACCTTGCGCATAAGATACACAATGCAAATCATATGGAGGATGATGATGGAGATCTCGACACACCAATTAACTACAGTTTGAAGTATTCAGATGAGCAGCTCAACTCTGGCCGGCAAAGCCCAAGTCAGAATGAGAGGTGGGCAAGGCCCAAGACCCTGGAGGACGAAATTAAAATGTCTGATCAGAAACCCAGGTCGCAAAGCCCAGGCTATCCAGTGTACACAGAGGGAAACGGTGAAAGTGAGGATAAACTTAAAAAATACCAGCCAAGATTCGTTCAACAGGAGTTGTCTGGTGGATTCAGATCAAGGGGACCTGGTGAGCAAAGTAGTAGTGGGTCTAGTCATGGAATGAATAAAAAAATGAACCAAACAATCTGCACTGTAGATGATTTCGGCGACGATAAACCAACCAACTACAGTGAGCGCTATTCAGAAGAAGAGCAGCTTGATGAGCAGCCTACCAATTACAGCATGAAATACAATGAAGATCACCATGTTGAACAACCGATTGATTACAGTCTGAAGTATTCCGATGCTTCTTCTAAGAAGGCAGTGTTCAGTCACTCAAAACAGTCTTCTCAGAGTTCTGTCAAGGATCAGTTAAGCCAGGACAGTACATCTTCAGTGTCCTCCATAAAGAATTCCAGTAGGCAAAAACAGCTCCACCCATCCACAGCTCAAACGCGATCGGGTCAAGGTAGAGCTATTCAAAAGACACCCTGCAAAACTCCTACAATAAATCAAGAAACACTGCAGACCTATTGTGTGGAGGACACACCTATTTGCTTCTCTAGGGGGAGCTCTCTTTCATCCTTGTCCTCTGAAGATGAAATGGAGAGCTGTAAGCGGAATGTCAATGCAGCTAGTAACTACACAACTTTGCCCGTTTCTGAGAAAGAATCCACTAATGTTTCAGATCATCGTGCAACAGAAAGCCAGTCATCTGGGCATTATGTTAGAATGAAGCCCCCACGACACCAAGGATCACATGTTGGCCACGGAGAGGGTTCCAGACATCATAAAGCTGTGGAATTTTCATCAGGTGCTAAATCACCCTCGAAAAGCGGTGCCCAGACTCCTAAAAGTCCCCCTGAGCATTACGTACAAGAGACTCCTCTTATGTTTAGCAGATGCACTTCTGTCAGCTCTCTTGACAGTTTCGAGAGTCACTCCATTGCAAGCTCTGTACAGAGTGAGCCTTGTAGCGGAATGGTGAGTGGAATAATTAGCCCCAGTGATCTCCCCGATAGCCCTGGTCAAACAATGCCTCCCAGTCGTAGTAAAACACCACCACCGCCGCCGCCACGTTCAACATCTATAAAACAAAAAGTTACTGTGCCACCCCACTCTGAAAAACAAGACTTGGCCCCAAGGCATGCAGCTGTTAATGCTGCTGTGCAAAAAGTACAGGTCCTCCCAGATAATGACACGCTTTTACACTTTGCCACAGAAAGTACGCCAGATGGGTTTTCGTGTGCTTCTAGTCTTAGTGCGTTGAGTCTAGACGAGCCCTTCATTCAAAAGGATGTTGAGCTGAAGATAATGCCTCCAGTGCATGAAGACGACCATGGGAACGACACAGAACCCGAGAAGGATGATCCTAAAGAGTGCAAGGGACAAGAGAAGCCTTCAGCAACTGCTGAACCTGAGAAAGACATCTTGGATGACTCTGATGATGATGATGACACACAGATCCTGGAAGACTGTATAAATTCAGCCATGCCCAGAAAGTCATTGAGAAAACCCAAGAAACAGGCTCCTACAGCAGCCTCAAGAATTCCCCCACCAGTGGCCCGCAAACCAAGCCAACTCCCTGTTTACAAACTACTTCCCTCACAAAGTAGGGTACAACAACAGAAACATGTAGCCTTAGCACATGGAGAGGACATGCCTCGGGTATACTGTGTAGAAGGAACTCCTATAAACTTCTCCACAGCAACATCTCTTAGTGATCTTACTATTGATTCCCCTCCAAATGAGTTGGCTACTATTGAAAGTCAAGCTCCCCATGAGTCATCCAGTCAAAGACGAGATACTGCCCCAGAAGGGAAAAGTGCAGAAACTAAGGATATCGTGGCATCATCTGATCCACAGTGTGCTCCAGCTGAGAATGAAGGAGATGATATTCTTGCTGAGTGCATCAATTCTGCAATGCCAAAAGGTAAAATACATAAGCCTTTCAGAGTTCAGAGAATGTCTGACCAACCTCAGCTCCCACCTACTGCTACTGGCAATCTAGTTCAACAAGATTTTGAAAAGAAAAAGCCAACTTCCCCCGTTAAACCTATGCCACAAAGCAGTGAATACAGAGCAAGAATGCTCAAGCGTCCAGAAGCCTCTGGTAACTTATCAGAAGGCTCATCATATCCTGATAAAAACATTGAAACAAAAAAACAAGAGCCCAAAGTTCCCTCCCGAGAGTTTTCAGATAAGCCTGTGAATCCTGAGGAAAGAACACGTCCAGGTTTTACCTTTGATTCTCCACACCATTACACACCAATTGAAGGTACTCCTTATTGCTTCTCTCGTAATGATTCGCTCAGTTCGCTTGACTTTGAGGATGATGATCTTGACCTTTCTAAAGAAAAGGCTGAGCTCAGAAAAGATAAGGAGCAAAGAAAAGTTCCACCTTCAAATGGGAATGGAGAGCAGTCTGCAAACACCAACAGAGTGGCTGCATTTCAGACTGGCCCAACTAAGCCCCTTCAAAAGCCAGGTTTTCCATTAGCATCAAAGGAAAATACGGGAACAGTGCCTGACGAAAAGCAAAAGTTTTCAATTGAGGACACGCCAGTGTGTTTCTCAAGAAACTCATCTCTAAGTTCACTAAGTGACATTGATCAGGAAAACAACAACAAGGACTGCTCGCACAAAGAGGACACAACTCAGGTGGAAATGCCAAGGCCTCAAGCGTCTGGTTATGCACCAAAAGCCTTTCACGTTGAGGACACCCCTGTATGTTTCTCTCGAAATAGTTCTCTTAGCTCCCTCAGTATTGACTCTGAAGATGACCTTCTACAGGAGTGCATCAGTTCTGCAATGCCAAAGAAGAAGAAGCAGCCTCCCAGAAGTAAGAGCGACGACCAAGGAGTTAAGGAGGAGAAAAGCATTTTGGCCGATGGCATTTTAGCAGAGGAACCAGACCTAATCTTGGATCTAACAGATACTCACAGTCCTATTTCAGAGCAGGCTTTATCGCCTGATTCGGAGTCTTTCGACTGGAAAGCTATCCAAGAAGGTGCCAATTCAATTGTTAGCAGTCTCCACCAGGCTGCCGCTAGCCTGTCTCGACAAGGCTCCTCTGATTCAGACTCCATCCTCTCGCTCAAATCCGGCATATCCATTGGCTCTCCTTTTCACCTCCCTTCGAATCAAGACGATAGCAAGCCAGCATCCAACAAAGGTCCAAGAATATTAAAACCTGGTGAGAAAAGCACTTTAGAGGCAAAGAAAAAGGAGGAAGAAGCTGCTAAAAGCTTAAAAGGGGGTAAGAAAGTGTATAAAAGTCTTATCACCGGAAAACCACGACCTAGTCTTGACAGCATGGCCTCTCAACAGAGACAAGGTCAAGTTCCTGTGGTTTCTAGAGGGAGGACGATGACTCATGTGCCTGGAGTGAGAAGCAGTTCACCTAGTACCAGCCCTATTCCAAAAAAGCCTCCTACACGTGGCACCAAACCCCTACCTCAGGGACCAAATTCTGGAAACTCTCCCAGAACCATGAAGGTGCCATCAAAATCTGATCCTAGTCCTGCCAGAGAGCCACCTGCCTCACAAGGAGGATCAAGTAAAGCCTCATCTCGATCAGGATCCAGAGACTCCACACCGTCTAGACCATCTCAGCAGTCCCTCACTAGACCCATGCAGTCTCCGGGTCGCACCTCTGTCTCACCAGGTAGGAATGGTTTGACCCCTCCTAACAAGTTCTCTCAGATACCTCGTACTGTTTCTCCTAGTGCTGCTTCAAAACCATCTGGGTCTTCCCGGATATCTTACACCTCCCCGGGAAGGCAGTTGGGGCAAACGCCTCCAAAGCAGAGTGGCTTGCCAAGGAGTACCAGTGGTATACCCAGGAGTGAGTCTGCCTCAAAAAGTCTAAATCAATGCGGAGCAACTGGCACCTCAAAAAAGGCAGAGTTGTCTCGAATGTCTTCTACAAAGTCAAGTGGGAGTGAGTCCGATCGTTCAGAGAAACCAGGACTTGTTCGCCAATCCACATTTATCAAGGAAGCCCCTAGTCCTACTTTAAAAAGGAAATTAGAGGAATCTGCTTCTTTTGAATCTTTATCTCCTTCTTCTCCCAGCCAATCACAAACCCCTGTATCAAGCCCCTCTTTGCCAGATATGTCCCTCAGTCTGCCATACCAAGGAAGTGGCTGGAAAAAGTCCCCTCAAAGCCAAAACTCATCGGAAAACGGAGATGGGAAGTCACTTAGACGGCATGATATTTCCCGTTCACATTCAGAGAGCCCCTCGAGACTCCCAATTAACAGAGCAGGAACATGGAAAAGGGAGCACAGCAAACATTCGTCTTCTCTTCCGAGAGTTGGTACTTGGAAAAGAACCGGCAGCAGTTCCTCCATACTCTCTGCCTCATCTGAGTCAAGCGAAAAGGGCAGAAGTGAAGACGAACGCCAGCCGGCCAATCCATCCCAACGGTCCGGACAGAACAAGGAGGGAGGTCTGGAACGGAAGGGAACGTGGAGGAAAATCAAAGATAGTGAAGCGAGTCCCTCAATGACTCTAGACTTACCAGATCCGACAGGAGATTCCCATCAGATGGGTCCTGCCGTGTCTAAGAGCGAAGACGTGTGGGTGAGAATTGAAGACTGCCCCATCAATAACCCTAGATCTAGCAAGTCGCCGACAGGAAACACGCCTCCAGTCATTGATAGCTTGCCTGGAAAAGCACATCCCTCTGACTGGGACTTGAGTGAAATCCATCACAAGCAGCCCCCAGCAAATGAAAGTGCTGCCACGCGGCGTCTCGGTTCGGAAACTAATTTGAACTTGATCAGAAGCAGCGAGAGTCTTGACAAAAAAGTGACGGACATCAAGCCCGTTTTAAGCAACCCAAACATCGCCACTGAAGTCCATGAGATCGCAGTCGCTGAGCGCACGCCTTTCAGCTCCACCAACTCCAGCAAACACAGCTCCCCCAGCGGCGCCGTCGCTGCCAGGGTCAGTCCTTTTAATTACACGCCGAGCCCAAGAAAGAGCAGCGCCGACGGCACGACACCGAGACCGTCGCAGATCCCCACTCCAGTTAACAGTAACGTCAAAAAGAGGGACTCTAAAGGAGACACAACTGAGAGTGGGTCCTATATTGTCACTTCTGTGTAAAGGGGAAAAAAAAGGAATTGACAATTGGCCTTAAATTGTCGATAGACAAGACTCTGGACAGAAACATGCATAAACTGGCTTGGATCATGTTTTTATTTTGTCTGTCTCTGTGGAAAAAAAATGCAACTGTTGTTGAAGTTGTTGTAGTTGAAGCCAATGTAAAGCTGTTTATCTTTTGCTGGTAGAATTGTGGCAGGCACACTTGGTTATTAGAGGACGAGTAAGAGGGAGGACTCAAAGGATATTGTATGTCAATTTGTACTGTACAGATTTAATTATGTATATATTTAATTTAAACCTTGCGCCAAGATCTTGTATCTTGCCAGACTTGACATAGATAATCACTTAAAGTGGAATATTTGGGGTGGGATGCGGAGCTAGCTTTCGGTGGACTTCAGTACTAACGCTTTTGATTTTTAAGGAAAAACCGTACACCTGTATTAATTCAAGCGTCCAACTCATTTTTACTGCCACATATTGTATGTTTTCTGACTTCTGCTCCTTGCATGAACCGATCCAGTGGTCTGGTCTTTCTTGAAGTAAAGATGAACATTTCTGTGGACACATGATGTACCGATAGCTGTAGTGTAACATTTTACACTTTTGTGTGTGCTTTTGAAAGTAAGGAATTAACCTTGGAAAAAACTTTGGAACGAGGATCTTCACAGTGGACATAGATTATCAAAAACGTAGCTAGATTCATTGCTCTGCTGTTTGTGTATAATGTTGCCAGTTGAGGTGAGTGTCTTCTAAAGGACACTTTGTTCTGAAGTTGTTTCAAGGACTGAAGTTGTTTCAGAATTTAAATTATTACTGTAGGTTTTGGTGTTGGTACCTTATTTTTCCTTTTTTTTTTTTTTTTTTTTTTTAAAGCTCATTTTATTTGACCCTTTATTCGCAGTTATTGTTCAAGCACATAATCAGATATACTATGCTGCCAAAACATGTCGTGAATGACCACATTTTTATTTTATTTTTTCCTCATGCAATAAAGTAGGCTGATTTGATGTTCGACACGCGTTTCAAATTACAAATGGCAAATCAACATAATAAACACCTTAATTTTGGTGAGAGTTGCTGCTTGTGCGTTTTGACTCTGCACGTTCTCTTTTCTCTTCGTACTATTTAATGTTCTATATTTCATTTTACATTAATTGTGAAGATGCAATGTAATGTGTTGACCAGAATGAATAGACTGTAAAGCACTCTTTCATTGGACTCCCGACATCTCAGCATCTGGCAGTCTGCATTCGCCATATAGCGCCAACTAGGGCTGCATGATATTGGAAAAATTTGACATTGCAATATTTGTTTTTGCTGCGATATTAAATAATGCAGCACTCTTGAACTGATTTTACCAAAAGTTGCAAGAAGTAAATCATAATAATAGTAATAATTATGCATGTTTCTTACAATAAATGATCCTAATGAGGAAAATGAGGAAAAATGGTATTTGCAAACAACGACTTCTCATTTGGAAGTACTCTTTTATGTAATGGACGGTAAGACTTATGTAAGGTTCCGGCTGGACCACATGTCTGTTGTAGTTGTGTATTCCATTTGCAACAGCTTCTTTTCAACTTGTGCCTTGCACTTTTCATACACCTCTGGAACAGCAATTTACAAATGAAATATAGGTGCGTGACAGCATTACATACGCCTGCATCATGTTTGTAAAGCCCTTTTTGGTAACCGTGTTAACTGGCACCATGTCTTTTGCGAGGTCAAAAATTATTGCAACTGCGATTTCTCTATGTCCTCACTGGCAAAAGCCTCTAGAACAGTTTTCTACTTTTAATAGCATCCAGATCTGGCCTTGCACTTGTCATACAGAGCTTCATGGTGGCACTTTAAATGGTCAAACAAATTAGTCACATTGACTCATGTAGTGCAAGAACTGCAAGACACTCAACAAATTACATGTATTTGGTCAACATCATCCTTTCTGTAGCCAAAATATTTCTATATATCTGACGTTTTTTTTTTTCTTTCAATGAAATCCTCCCTTTCTGTCTTTTCCTTTTGCTCCTCGCTGGTGGGGGAGGGGCTGCTTCAGCTGTTGACCGTTAAGAATGACCAGATGCGTGTCACTCACTACAAATAGCAACTCAATTAATCCAATATTGGTGCAAAATTACTGATATGGGGCAGTCGTAATCTTCCTCCGGTAGGTATTTCTTGGAAAATAAGAACAGTGTGAATCTACTTCTTGTGTCAAGCAGCAACAGCATTCCAGCACGTCCAGAGATGTGACTATTGCACATGCGCACATCACGATGTTGAAACGATATATCTTGCAGCCCCAGCCTCAACAGAAAAGTTGCTTAGTGCCTTCTGTAAAATTTGGTTGAGGGTGAATAATGAGCCTTAGGGCAATTGTCGTGGTTTGGGTTGGGTTCTCCAGTGTCAGTGAAGGTAGGAAATGATAGTAGGAAATTACTGAATGAGAGGTTCAGAAATCACTCGTGGATGTAATGTTTGGGTGACCATATACATATTACAAGGTTTTAAATGGATGTTATAAAACTCTTGGTACTCTTGATAAGTAGTAGATGGTAATGAACTTGCTATTCGTAACTGCCTAATTAGGCATTACTGGAGCCGATTTCCAGATGTTTTCAGGAGCAACTATCTGTTTAATTTAGCCAAAACTGCTACCAGTGAACTACATAAACAGTGTTGTTCAGTGTCAGGATAAAAAACAAAACTCGAGACGTTACATGAGGGTACAACATTAATTACAAGATCACATTTTTAGCATTTGATTTATCAGCTGAGGAAAACTACACCAGCATTCACAAAACAAAAGCTGAAAACACTACAGCATAAGAAATACACACATCATGCATAATACAAACACATAACAGAGGAATACAAATGAATTAAGGGAGCATGCAAATACATGGCAAGCTGCAAAATATATAAAAAATAATTAAATAAAAAAAGAATAAAACTTAATAACCTAAAACACACCAGCATTAGAGGGGACCCTAGTATGCTTGTTTCTAATTTTCATAATTCATATTATTAGAATAGATACAAATGCCTCTATCTGTATTGAACCTTGTTTAAAACACTCTTTTAGAGCTCCTGTGTCTTTAAGCTCCGCCTCCTGATAAGCACAGGCTCAGATGCCTGCTAGGATGGCATCCTTCAAAGTTTAGTCTTGGTTGTAGCTGTTCTGCTTCTCACGACCCAGTAATCCAAAACTCATGCAGTGATGTTCAGTGGACTCTTGCTCTGATTGCATTTATATGTTTTCTTGATTTTATCTTCCTATCCATTTCCTCTTCTCGCTGAGGGCTTCTCGACAGACCCTAGGGTTGAGTGGTCTTCTCGCAGTGGGAGGATGTACAGAAACAGCTGTGAATGTTTTCCGATATGATGCAAGGAGTGGAGCTTGATGTTTTTTCTCTCTCAAAGATGAAAGCTTTTAAGTTCTGTTTCTGCTCAGTACTGTGAATGGTGTAAATGGTAGGAGTGCTTAGGAATGTTAGCCAAAATTATAACTGAAATCACAGTAAAGACATCATCTGCGGTCCTCAAGGAATAGCTCAGCACCCGATCCTTTAACTTGTAATTCCTTGTAAAACTTGTAAAAATTTAAAATAAATTAGGACTTTTTAAGCTCATTTGACTAGAAAAATCAACACCGCGTTAGCAGAGGATGCATATATACCACAACCACAAGGGCCACATCCAGTGGAGCACATGTCAACTCTGATATCTTCTTCAGATCTTTTCTAAATTAATCTGTAAAATGAGAAGCCTATGAGTCTGGTGGATCTTTTAGACCCAAAAGAGATGCTGTACAAACTATCTCAATCCCAGCATGGGTATATACAATGTACTGATAGTCAGAAACCTGTATATCCAAGAAAATTTGGTTATCCCACTTTCGTGACCCAAATGGGAGCTCAAACGGGGGCCGAGCCGTGGTGAGTGGATGCATTGACTAATACTGTAAGTGAAAAAGGAAGGAAACATGTTTTGCTGTGTCAGTTTTGGTTTTTTACCACTTTAGGAAAGTTTAACTTTGAGCTCAGTTACAGAATTTAAACTCCACTGAAGAGCCGGCTGAAAGTTGTTCAGCAGGCTGGTGTGCGGCTGCTGTATGATCATGAAATTCTGTAGATTTTCAATCCAGAAATCTAAATCTCACACCTGCAGGTTCTAAAAACGGGTCTCGGTCGAGGAAGATACCCAATAGAAAATATGCAGCTTCCATTTGTTTCCATTCTTCTCTATTATTAGTCTGTTATTATTATTATTATTATTATTGCTGTTGTTGTTGTTATTGTTGTTGTTACTAGGCTTTTATTAGTCTCAGTTGGGAGGCTGTTATAGTTTGCAGGCTTATTTTCTTAGAGCTTCGTAAAAAAAAGGAAGTGCAATGACTTTTTTTTTTTTTTTTGAAGTTTCCTTTTTTTCTCAAGTGTTATGACTGCCTGTGACTGTGCCTTAACAGTAGCCGATGCTGTCTTTTTTTATTTGTTTTCAGTATATTTACGCAGTGGGTTTAATTGCTGTGTTGCCCTGCCTTAGAAGCCCACCAGGGATCGGACTGAAGTGAGGTAAATATATATTTATAATGGAATACAGCCTGTTTTGGATGTAGCATTGGCAGGTAATGACCAGCTTATTCCATGATTGATTTTGGAGGAGGCTTTGCACTTCTAAACAGAATTTCTGCATAATTTAGTTTTCTGCATCGTTAACAGTGGCTTGGAAGTGGCTCACTGGACAGAAAGCTAGCTTTACATTGATTGTTTTACATTGCTGGTGATAGGAACCAGATTTCACAGTGTCTACAGCACTGTGTAGCTCTATTTTCACCCAAATGACCAATGATCCTTCATATATTCTTAGTTTGTACATCCACAGTAATGGAGTTCTGTATTATTTGAAGGTCACAGCATCTCATTAGATCCTGTGGAAGTTTCATGATGAACGGACCAATAGAAATGCTCAAGGTGCTCCCAAATCCCTTGGAATAAAACCTCTTTACATTAACTGCCATTAAAGGTTGAGAAGGTTACTATTTGTAGATGCTTGACAGCAATGATTTGTAATGTTGATGATAGTTTTCCTGGTGGAATTTTTATGTTATCCCTGGGCTATCATCCTGCTTGTATGCCTTTACCAGGAAAGAAAACAAACTTTATGGGAAATCTTTACATCAAAACTAATGTGCAACAGTGTTTCAGGCTTCAGGCAGCACACTCATAATATTTAGAGGCATCCAACTCTTCAGACGTCTGGTTTCCATCCCCACCACTGTGAGCAACTCTGAGTTGGTTGCTCTAGAACAGCACACCCGTTTACCCATAACATCTTCTTTTACACTAGAACGAATGAGTTATACAGAAATTGTGAAATATCAGTGGAACTCCCCTAAAGGTTTTCGGTTTGGGTTTGTTTCGATGGTTAATGCTCATTTAGATACCAGCCCTTGATTTGCAAGCGAGCTGATACGGTTGATTGCATCAACATCTGCCTGTTTTCCTGAGGATTTCCTTTCCTTTTCAGTCCGTGGTCAGAATTTGTGTGGTGACGCGTATCGGCAGGGTAAGTCAGAACTTGTGATAACTGCTAGGTGTTTGTAGGGATTAAATTTAAAGTTTTATCTGTTCTAGATATGAAAGTTCAGTGTCTGAAGGCTTTCTGTGTCTTTTTGATTGGAATGGTTTTTGTTCTAATTGAGCTGAAATGCGAGTTTCAGTGTCAGGGTGCGCATACAGGCTTGGGCTAAACCCTAACCCTAATCCTAACCCTAACCCTAGAATACTGAGAAATTTGCCCTTGACATAGTCAGTAGTTGTTCTGTTGTAGTACATACGTAATGGTCTGTGTTTAAAATTGGATAAGAGTGCATACAGCTCTGCTGTCTTACTGTTAATGCACATTGTTCCTCACTATTACTGGTTGGCAGGTTACAACATTTAAAAAACTAATTAAGGAAAGTTCTCAACTGAGGAGTATCATGAAGTTCTGAAATAACCAACAGGTCTCAATTAGCAAACTCGGGATGCTTTCTGCTTCATGTACCAGGGAACCTACTTACAAGCTGCTGCAAGCCTGTGTTAATGCTGGAGTCAGAAAACTGATTTCAAAAACTGGAGTCAGAAACTGAAAGTATATTTTTATAACTAGTTTTCATTTTAACTGGTTAAGACACTCTTAATGTGTTGAAAGACACGTTTAAACAGTAAAGTTGGAGCTTATGTGTAAAAATATTTCTAAACCAAACATTTTACATTTAAATAAAACATGACAATGCACATATTTTATAACAAGCATCTGAGCATGTGCTATCTTCCTCAGTCCTGTTAGAAAAGCAGCTCATGTGGCTCCTCATGAAGCTGCTGGCCAGATTGTTTAAATGTATGTAGAACTGCATCAGAGCAAATGAGCTCATTTCTGAAAGACACTATAAACATTTCACATAAAATCACAACCAGACATTTTATTCTGGTCCAGGAATAATTTTATAAGTATCACTCTATAGTTTTCATGTCTTCACAGCTAATATTAAAATAATACAAATAAGAAAAGCCTGGTAGGTGTGTCCAAACTTTTGACTGATTACATAAATGTATAGAGTGCAGTTTGGCTCCATTTCTCACTTTGGCTGATTTCTGTGTCAGGTAAAGTGGGACAGCGTTTTAAGCAATAGTCTAATAAGTGCAATAGAGTAACATTGGTGCAGTAAATTCCTGTGCAACACACTGCAACCGTGTTTGGCTATAGGCTATATTAATAACTGTTACATACAGAGGTGGTCAATATCAAACAACCGTACAAACCATGAAGGGTTTAGACTGTGTCCTATTTTACCTGAATATGATTTATCAAGTATACACAGCTAATTCCTAAATATCGTGAGTTGGACGGTCCTTATATAACTGACAATACAGCTGCATGCAAAGGTGTGCTACATGTTTTGTTGATCTAAGTGAAAATGAGTAGAAAATAAACTTGGATGTACTTTTTATGCAAAATATAGTTCATAATTTATGTGTAGTTTAACATATTATCTAAAACATATCTAATCATTAGAGATGGAAGGATCGATCGTCTATGTATCGGTATCAGGCTGATTTTTTTTAATCAAAATATGTGATCGGTGATTGTCCGATCCCGAGAGCCGATCGATGGCGGTAAACAAATGAGCCTAATATCTGTATTTCCAGCTAGCGTTTCATCCAGGAAGAGGAGAACCCACTCCGGCCAGATCCCTGCAATTCCTATCTGAACCACTAGGTGAAAAAACATACCCTTTAATTTTAGACAGACTGACTGAAGCAGCGGCCTCACGAGAAAAGCATGCACTGATAGAAAGCATGTCGTCCGTCTGGCAGTGTTTACCGTATGTGACGTTTTTAAAATGTGTAAAATCATGTAGCCCTGCCGTGGCGTATAACCCGCCCTCAATAGGTATTGGCTATCAGCCAATCGCGCTGAAAGGTGATCGGCGATCGGCCTCAAAAATGCTGATCTCTACTCTACTAATCATTATTTGTAATACAATGATTGATAAAGAATGAAACCTCAATCTTATCATAAAATAAATATTTCCTAAAATCCGTTGTTGACACCCGTTTAAAGTCTTATGTGAAATCTAACAGAAGTATTTTCCCCAGTTTATATTTAATGCTTATAAGTTTACGTAAGTTATTAGGAACTCCTACATGTGATTCAGTGGGATTTTAATATAAAGGAGCACAGGCCAAATTCCCAGGTCATCCATCCCTGTGTGAAAGATCTAAGCATACAGCAGTGATGTGCCTCAGGTTTGTTTAAATCAGGAAATCCTTGCAAGAAAATAGCTTAATGGTAAATGGCCATTACCACTTGATTATCAGTGTGATAATTAGGAAACTTAGACAGCTTACGAATCTGCCGGGAACAGGACCAGTGTTTACACTGACCCTGCATCAAAACATCTCCCAAATTACAATCAGACACCACATGACCACATGTTGTTTGGGAGGGTTGCTAGAAGAAAGCCCCTGCTGTCGAGAACCAACATTCTCCAGGGAAACCATGACATGTGGGATGTCCAGTGGGACCATGTTTTAAGGTCAGATGAGGCCAAAATAAAGGTTTTTGGCTGTAGTGGTTTTAGCGTATACAGAAAAATACTGCATCCCCAACATGTTGTATGGTGGTGGATCTGTGATACTGGGGAACTGTTTTTTCTCCTAAAGACCTGGACGGTTTATCACAGAGTCCATCAAGTATGGACAGATAGTAAAAATCTAGATAGCCAAACCTGACTGTCTCAACCAGGAAGCCTAAACAGGCACATGGTTGAACCTTCCAGTATGATAATGATCAAAATCAAAATCAATGAAGAAACTGTTCACTGACCAGAGAGTCAAGGTTTTGCCCTGGTCATCCTAGTCCTCAGACCTAAACCCCATAGAAAACCTGTTGGATGAGCTGAAGAGGAAGAGTCAAGAAGCCTGGGTGTAGGTTTGCATATGGACAGTAGGGAGGACAGAATTGTCCCTACCAATATTTAAACAAACTCGTTTGCAGTGAAGGAGTGAAGTCATATTAGATAATTCCAGTGTGCTTCTGCACTTGATTGGCCCGAAAGGGAGGGGGCTATCTGAAGGCTTGGCTTATAAAGTGCAAATACTGTACCTAGTGCCAGACACAGAGAAGGCAAGAGCTGATCAGTGGGGGTAACGGTAAGTCCATACCTTCCAAATGACTTAATTCCCTATTTTTAGCACACACAAGATCATTTTGTCTATGTTAACACATTTCATGCTGTGTAGATATCGTGGCACTAAAAATAGAGAAGGTTCATCAGCAGCTTTTTCCCAGAGCTTAAGAAGTAGATAGTAAACTAACTAGCGAGAATCTAACTGTGGGATATGGGTTAGGTACGGCGTGGGTAAGGGCTGAGTGTCCCTACCAATGTTGAGACCAAACCTGCATTCTTGGATTTGAGAAAAGATTCCTAATGGGATTTTCATCCTTCTTCAGTAAAAGGTTCAATTATTGTTAATATTTTGAAAGAAAGACCAAAAGAATAAGAACAGATGATTTTGTTTGTTTACTAGGGGTGGCAATATTTGAGGGCGCCAGTTTATATCTCGTTGCTGTCCAAAGAAAAACAAGTGTCTTCAAAATGGGAACTTTACAGATAAGGGCAAAACTCTATTTCTAATGTAAGCCAATAGAACCAGAATGTTTTCCAAGCTATTTTGGAGCATTTCTATTGGTTCATTCCAGATGTGTGGACTCACAGATGTGTGAGTCACTACACTGATGACTTGTGACTTGACTCGACAACATCACTAAAGACTTCATTGGATTTTGATTTAGACTTTACCTTTACTGATTTGAACTTGGAATCGGACTTGAGCTTTAAGACTTGAAAATACTCGCCAACCTATTTTAACATAATAAATGAGGAAAACTGAATCAAATAACTGAATCATTTTGTATTAAATGGTGCTGTAGCGCTAAGGAGCTGAGCTGCGCCGCTCAGTTTATCCGTAACCTAGTAACAAGTGATGTTCGCAGCCAATCACGGGAAGCTTTGGGGGGGGCGCCAGCAGGCGAGCAACATGCTCCCGACAATAATCCTGTTCAACTACAAAGATTATGCTGTAGTAATTAAAAAAAGAACTTAGTGACCTAATGATAAACAACAGCTGATATGAACGAAGCTCTCTCCCTCTGTTAATCCCTCCTAGATATTCCAACATCCACTGAGAAGCATTTAGGAAGCTCAGACAGGAAGTGTTCAAGTAGTGCAGAAAATATATGCAGAGCTACTGCAGAGTTCACACATTCTGTTAGAACTGCAAAGACCCCGTCCATATATTAATGAAATGATCTAATTTCATATGCAAGTTATTTTTGTTATAATATAAACTTTAAAAGGGTTAATGTTATAATAATGTCAGTTTAATATACTACTGATCAACTGCATCAATTGTGTTAAATACTGAAATGATGTTACAGAGACTCACTTGTATTGACTTGGGACTTGACTCGAGACTCTCTTGTATTGACTAGCGACTTGACTCAAGACTCGCTTGTATTGACTAAGGACTTGACTGGAGACTCGCTTGTATTGACCATGGACTTGACTGGAGACTCGATTGTATTGACTTGGGTCTTTACTTGAGTCTTGCTTGTATTGACTAGGGACTTTACTCGAGACTCGATTGTATTGACTTAGGACTTGACTTGAGACTTACTTGCTACTTGCCACTTAGTGACTTGTTCCCATGTCTGGTTCATTCATCATAAATGTTTCAAACCATGTAAAGGGCACCTGCTGTGCTCAAGTGATGCAGAAAAATAAACATGTATTTCTTTGGACAGCAATGATATATCTGTGCCATAACTTTTGCACAGGCCACATCCCTCTTCTGTTATATTCAGCAAACAGTAATAGTACATTACAGTGCGTGTTCTAAGTGGTAAGGAAAAAAAACTAAACTTACATTAAACACTAAGAGTTTGAACCTTGAATGCTGCTTTGAAAAGATTGTCAAAAAATATGACTTTTTTTCTTTTCTTTTTATTTCCAAACAGAACAGCAATAACAGCTGGCTAATTGCTCAAAGGTGACAGAATGAATTTTACCTTCGACGACTACGAGTATAATTATACCTTTGAGAACTTCACTGACGACTGCACTTTCCCAGAAAAGTTAGAAAACAGTTATGCCATCAGAGTGGTGTCGCTGGCCTTCTACTGCCTGACCTGCGCCCTTGGAGTTCCCGGAAATGCCCTTGTGGTGTGGATCGCTGGCGTGAAGATGAAGAGGACAGTGAACACCACCTGGTTCCTTAACCTGGCCATCGCTGACCTCCTCTGCTGCCTCTCCGTACCATTTACCGTGGCAGAAATCCTTCTAGACGGCCACTGGCCGTACGGAATCGTCATGTGCAAGGTTCTACCTGCCATCATCGTTCTCAACATGTTTGCCAGCGTCTTCACCTTGAGCCTCATTGGCCTGGATCGCTTTGTCCAGGTCGTTAAGCCAGTCTGGTCACAGAACAATCGGAACCTGCGGCTGGCTTGGGTATGCTGTGGCGTGGCCTGGGTCCTGGCTTTTCTCCTAAGCCTGCCCAACATGATCCTACGTGAGATCCTTATTGATGAGAACTTGACCATCTGCACGTTCAATTTTGGCACCGACACTGAGGAAGAAGTTTCATGCGATGAAGACTACATCAGCAACTCCTACAGGGCGTTAATCGTCAGCAGGTTTGTGCTGGGCTTCCTGATACCCCTGCTGTGCATTACCACGTGCTACACCCTCATCGCACGGAGGGTCAGTAGCAGCAACTTCCGCTCCAGAAGAGCATTCCGCATTATGATGGCCGTCGTCGTGGCCTTCTTTCTGTCTTGGTTGCCGTATCACGTGATAGGCTTGGTAGACATCTACGGTGGGCCGCAGGCCTCCAAGTTAGCCGTACTGATAGACCCACTGGTCATCTCTCTGGCCTACATCAACAGCTGCATGAACCCTGTCCTGTATGTCTTCATGGGTCAGGATTTTAAAGAGAAAATGAAGCTGTCTCTGAGGCGAGTCTTCGAGAGAGCGTTTAGCGAGGATGGTACACGCTCTTCGCTGAACTCCAAAGGACAGCAGTCTCACGCCACCAACACCTCAGAGGCACTCTGACCAAACACAGGTGGAGTTACACTTTCTTAGTGTATTGTTACTGTTAGACAAAACCTCTCCATATCTCAAAAATGGTGGTGATATAGAAGAAAAGTATGTACTTTTGATAGCTAGTGTTATTTTAGGCCATTCTTTTGGTCCGTTCTTCATTAAAAGCTCACCAGTAGTTAAGGACAGTTGGCATTTTCAAATAATATAAAAATATTTTTAAAACCTAGATTCATTCTAAGGACCTGATGCACACCTGATACTATTTGATGAGAAGCAGATATAATCAGGCTAGCACCCAATACTGTGTGCTGAGCAACCGAATCTATGTTGTGAGCTCCCAGTACTATACCATCAGGTGACCAACAGACACCATTAGGTGAGCAGCTAACATTATGTGATGCTCATCTGCTAGTATCTGGTACACACCAGCCATGTCCTTCAACATTCAAAACATAGAGGGCTGAATGTAAAACTGGAAAAACAGCAATAAATACAAACAGTGTATATAAAAAAAGGGCATTTAAAAAATGATTACAGTGTATTTCTGCCTCTGTTCTGCATATAAAGCAAAATAGCAGGTTTTCAAGTGCCGTCAAACCTGTAGTGGAAAAGTTCTTGAGCTCAGTATCTGTGTTTAACACTCGCCAGGAGCTGCGATAACACATTGCTTATCTAAGTCCCTCGTAGTAACAGTGAAAGAGTTTTATACGTCTGCAACTGCTTTCAATCTGTACATGCATCGAAGCAAAGACGGCATTTATAAAATCCCTGTTACTAATTTTTATTGCTAATAGCCTGATCTGCTCTGAAATGCACGTTCTGATCAGACAAGTGGTGACAGTAAAGAAAGACATGGGGAACGCCTCTTAAAGCTACACGCACGGGGAGCATTTAGACAAAAGGTTTACAGATCTATTACCTGATGACTGAAACAAGCCTATTTCTTAAAAATGTGTTGTTTATGGTGGGATGGAAGGTTTTGTTCTTGCAGCAATAATACACTGATATATAAATATTAAAAATTCTTGAATCTACAATGTTGATGGAGAGATTTGAGATAAAGAGCAGCTATTTAATGTGTAGATGTAATGCTATGACTATTATTTTTTCTGTTTTTCTGTTCTGTTTTGTTTTGTTTTCTGTACCCACACTGATACCTTATGCCAATCCTTTGCAGTCAAATATTTTTTAAAGGTAGGTAGATTATCATCTGCAAATTACATGTAGTACCAGATTCTAATCCTAAGAGTTTAGTCATTGGCTTGATCTATGTTTGGGAATCCCACCACACACACTGGCTTTATTAAAAAGGTTGCTAAAGTAATGACTAATCTCTGTATAGTGACTCATTTACGTGGTTTTATGTGCAATCCAATGTAACTGTGCATTCCTAAATGCTCATTTGTTCTTGTAATTAAATGTGATTATAGTCATGCCCTGCCTGAGTCATGATTTTATCAGTAGAGAGGATGTGATGGGTTTACTCTTGGCATTCCTGCATAGATCGTCAGCCTACAACTGGTTCTTGACCATAAAAAGGCTTGAAGGTGTGTCCAGTTTTTCTTCATCAGATCTCAGTTTGGGAGAAGGCAGTAAATCGCCTAATTAAGGCAGCTGAGGAGAAGGGGTGTGCCTTCCCGGCCTGTATGACTTCTTTTCTCCCAGCGGTCATCCTCAGTGATTAAGATGCTTTCAGTTTTGTCCTTGCTGCATCTACCCACATAGCGCCAACTGCTCACATACTGAGAGTGCCCGTGAAGAGTGCAGTATGTGATCAACATGAATTCCTTCAGTGTGCCTCAAAGACATATCTGTGTGTGTGTGTGTATATATATATATATATATATATATATATATATATATATATATATATATATATATATATATATATATGTGTGTTTTTTTGTTAGGGTAAGGGTTTGGTTAGGCAGGGGCAATAGTTTTGTTTTGTTCATTTCTTTGGCACTGTCTGTGTCCACCGTGGGTTTGGCTGGGGAGCTAGCTGGAGACACTTTTTTTTTTGTTATACTTGTATTTGTTTAAAGACCTGTTTCTGTGTATCGCTGGGTATGTTATGTCCCAACAAAAAAAGTATAGAAGGAAAACTAAAAGATACTGCAAATAGCTGTGTTGTTTCTCTCTACCCTTTTCACCTGCCCATGGGGTTTTTATCACCATACCCCTGAAATCTTAGAGACCAGCATGTAACAAAATATATATATATATATATATATATATATATATATATATATATATATATATATATATATATATATATATATATAATATCAAATACCTTATGCTAGATACTGTACTGTATGCTACATTCTTAAAAATGGTTCTTTATTAAAGACAATGATTCTATTAAGAACCATGAACAAAAAGGTTCTACACAGCACTAAAAAGCTAACAAGCTAACAAAGCAGAACACTTTTTGGTGCCTCACATACAACTATTATAAAAAAAAACATGCAGAGAACAATTTAGGCATGCAAATGTATGTATTTATTTATTTATTTATTTATTTATTTATTTATTTTAATTGTTCTTTGTTGAACCACTGGCTTTGCTATACTTAGAGGAGTAGCTTGCAGTATACATTACTGGTATACAGTATACATTATGCGACAGTATGTGGTAAACAATGGTATACTGTTAGAAAGTACAACATATTGCTACTATTGGAACAAAGCCTTCAAGTTGTGAACCTCTTACTAATTACTGAGTCCCCAAAACCAGAACCAGACATCCGATATTATGTTGTGAGCTCTCAGGACTAGGAAAGGCTCATCAGTTACAATGTGGTGAGTACCCTTAGACAAGCACCAGATATTATGTGGTAAGCACCTGATATACATAATATATATTATGTGGTGCTCAACATATTGTACCTGCTGTGCACCTTATAGTATCTGACGCTAACCACATCCCACCAGGGGGGGGTTAAAAGTATTTCAGATTTTTTTTAAAGAGTACTATAAGGAGTAGCTTGCAGTATACTGGACTGGTTCTGTATGTGACAAAGCAAATATACTGGTAAGGTATGCAGCATTCAATATATAGCGGCAAAGTATGCAGTGTACATTATCTACTGATACAGTATGTAATAACAGAATCAGAATCTGACTTTATTGGCCAAGTATGCTCACACATACAAGGAATTTGTTTTTGGTTACAGTAGCTCACAGTGCACGATAACTGACATTACAGAAGTAACAAACACACCCAACCTAGCCATCCTCCTACACACACACACACATACACACCCACACACACACACAGTGACAAACATGGACAAACTCATCTGTAAACTTAACATGTGCCGAGTTGTATATTTAGAGTAAAGTGCTGAGAGCAGCAGTAAAGGACAGTACAGACTGAATTAAATAGATATAAATATGAAGAACAGAAGAGTCACTGGTTGAGACGGTGGTACAGAGTGTTCTGAGACACTATCAGATAAATAAAAGTGCAGTACAGAGAAAGAAGAGTAAGAGAACATCTGGATATGGATGTATGTATGTAGTAGACTGTACAGAGAAAGAAGAGTGAGAGAACATCCGGATATGGATGTATGTATGAAGTAGACTGTACAGAGAAAGAAGAGTGAGAGAACATCTGGATATGGATGTATGTATGCAGTAGACTGTACAGAGAAAGAAGAGTAAGAGAACATCTGGGTGTCTGTATGAAGTAGACTGTACAGAGAAAGAAGAGTGAGAGAACATCTGGATGTATGTATGAAGTAGACTGTAGAGAGAAAGAAGAGTGAGAGAACATCTGGATATGGATGTATGTATGTAGTAGACTGTACAGAGAAAGAAGAGTGAGAGAACATCTGGATATGGATGTATGTATGTAGTAGACTGTACAGAGAAAGAAGAGTGAGAGAACAGCTGGATATGGATGTATGTATGTAGTAGACTGTACAGAGAAAGAAGAGTGAGAGAACATCTGGGTGTATGTATGAAGTAGACTGTACAGAGAAAGAAGAGTGAGAGAACATCTGGATGTATGTATGAAGTAGACTGTACAGAGAAAGAAGAGTGAGAGAACATCCGGATATGGATGTATGTATGTAGTAGACTGTACAGAGAAAGAAGAGTGAGAGAACATCTGGATATGGATGTATGTATGAAGTAGACTGTACAGAGAAAGGAGGAGTGAGAGAACATCGGGATATGGATGTATGTATGTAGTAGACTGTACAGAGTAAAGAGTGAGAGAACATCGGGATATGGATGTATGTATGTAGTAGACTGTACAGAGAAAGAAGAGTGAGAGAACATCTGGATATGGATGTATGTATGTAGTAGACTGTATCCAGAATGTAGTTGTAATGTTCAGCTGTTCATGAGTGTGATGGCGTGTGGGAAGAAGCTTCTCTGTAATCTGGAGGTCTTGATCCTCAACTGGCTGAAACGCCGACCTGAGGGAAGATACTGGAACAGGTGATGTCCAGGGTGTGATGGATCACGGACAATGTTCTCTGCCTGCTTCCTGGTTCTGGCCGTGTGCGGGTCCGGTAGGGAGGGTAACTTCACCCCGATGGTTCTCTCTGCAGACCTTATGATGCGCTGCAGTCTGTGGGTGTGGTGTTTGGTGGCTGAGCTGCCCCACAATGTGATGGATGCGGTGTAGAACTGCACCATGAGCTCCTTGGGCAGGTTGAACTTCCTCAGCTGACGCAGGAATACATTATATAATATACAATGAATACTGCAGAAGTATGTGGTATACTGATACATTAAGTGATATTTACTTTAATGCAAGTCAGTGGAACCAGAGAGCAAGTTTAATGCAAGTCAGTGGAACCAGAGAGCAAGTTTAATGCAAGTCAGTGGAACCAGACAGCAAGTTTAATGCAAGTCAGTGGAACCAGAGAGCAAGTTTAATGCAAGTCAGTGGAACCAGACAGCAAGTTTAATGCAAGTCAGTGGAACCAGACAGCAAGTTTAATGCAAGTCAGTGGAACCAGACAGCAAGTTTAATGTAAGTCAGTGGAACCAGACAGCAAGTTTAATGTAAGTCGGTGGAACCAGACAGCAAGTTTAATGCAAGTCAGTGGAACCAGAGAGCAAGTTTAATGCAAGTCAGTGGAACCAGACAGCAAGTTTAATGTAAGTCAGTGGAACCAGAGAGCAAGTTTAATGCAAGTCAGTGGAACCAGAGAGCAAGTTTAATGCAAGTCAGTGGAACCAGACAGCAAGTTTAATGTAAGTCAGTGGAACCAGAGAGCAAGTTTAATGCAAGTCAGTGGAACCAGAGAGCAAGTTTAATGCAAGTCAGTGGAACCAGAGAGCAAGTTTAATGCAAGTCAGTGGAACCAGACAGCAAGTTTAATGCAAGTCAGTGGAACCAGACAGCAAGTTTAATGTAAGTCAGTGGAACCAGACAGCAAGTTTAATGTAAGTCGGTGGAACCAGACAGCAAGTTTAATGTAAGTCAGTAAGTTAGTTGAGCTCTCGTGTGCTATTCATAATGAAATTCTCACAAAAACGTCAACAGGCATTATTAAATTGCATCAGCAACTGAAAAACATCAAAAATGGAACTATGTGATTATGAGGTCTAATACTGATTGTAACAAATTAGTAAAATTGTTGTTTATTGTGTTTGTAAACTGAAATAGCTTTTGTCTTGTGCCATACAGGTTGTGTGGGAATTGGGATGTTAACACGTTTCCCTACTTCTTTTTCTGAAGTAGCTGTAAAGTCTTTGCTGATTAAGAATTTCCTTTCTGGGGACTTCATAACTTGCGAAAGAGTTACAAAAGAAGGAATAAACAAGAGGTCAGACAGCACTCACGCTTTCACACGGTCACACTGGCCAGAACGGTGAAGAATAAATGAGTCTAATAAAGCAAGACACTTGAGCATGAACCCATGAACAAACATACTTATTAGACCTGATGCTCACACCTATCTTTCATTGCTCCCCACCCCCACCAGATCACTTATACAAAACGTAGCCCCTAAAAAAAAAAAACCCATCACAGTCAAACCATTATAGTTCTGTACTGTTAATCTCTGCTACAATGAAATGCTTCAGGAAACAGTATCTCACCATTCAGTTTACATACAGATATAAGAGCTGTAGAAATGATGCAGTGGCCTCTCTTCTACACAGTCTGCTGCAACACCTGGACACCTCCAGAAACTATGCAAGAGACTGTCACTTGGCCTTTAATTACTATCCAGCACCATGAAGCAGTTGATAAACTACGACACCTCCATCACACCTAATCCACTGGATCCATAACTTCCTCTTAAGCACACCTTAAACAGTAAGGGCTCTTTCTCTGCATCATAAACTTTCCAGATCCTACTTTAGCACATGGTGTGTCCTTAACATCTCAAAAACTAAACACTTCCTCAATGCCCCCAAAATTCTATTCCACAGAAGAGAAGGTAGAGATAGTTGGGTTTCATTCAGATATATTGGCAATACACTGGACAATAACCTCAGCTTTAAACAGCGTGCAACCGACATCCAGAAATGAAGTCAACAGAGATTTACAGCCAGTTGTAAGTTGAAACAACACAATCTCCTTGGTCTGTTGTGGCTGAGTGTCATTGAGTCACTTCCTCTGAATGGTGCTGTTTTTTCAGTATGCTTGCAGTTTCCAATGAGAATACATTAATAAACATAGCTAGTTCAGTCAGCACTGGCATTCCCAGCCCCCAGATATCCAGTTGTGTCATCTTATACCTGATGTGCAAAGGCACTTATAACCAAGCATGATCCAGACCACCGACTTTACTGGTACCCTATCCACCTTCCTTCAGGTCCTAGGTACAAATAACCCCTGTGTAGAAAGGCTTCCCGTCCCTGCAGCCTTTCATGCATTAAATATGCATTTAGTGTGATCCTTGTATTCCTGTATCCAAAAATAACTCGTTTTCTTTTTCAGTATCCTATGATACCGTCTGTTTAGTGACTGGATTAATGAATCTTGAGTTGGCTTCTCAGCAAATGCTGACTGGCGATAAAACGTTCTGCTTTCTTGGCAGAAGTGTGCAACACTTTCGCTGGGTTTTTTTTTTGTGTGACTTGTTCACTTTTGGTTCACTGAACATGAGCTTCTGTCTGTTTTTATCTGACTCATAATCCAATCTAAAAAAAAAAAAAAAAAAAAAGACATGCCGCAGTGCCATAAAAGCCCTCACCAGTCCTGAGTCCTGTCCTGGGTTTGGCACTAGGTGGCACCAGAGCGCCACTGAAAACTTCAGATATGCCTTTCCTATGTAAGTATTGGTGCATTTTCCCCAACACTTAAAATATTGTGAAATAAGTTTCCCGACATATTTGCTTATAGCTCCGAGTTTGTGCTGTAAACTGGAAACTGTTTCTGGAAGTTTTCCTGCCCCCATTGATTGACTTCCCCTTTTGTGCTTTCTGCGGTCTCTGTGGCTTTTATCACACCACCATCTCAGCACTGAGCTGTGAGCGGAAACTTGGCACAGTCTGTGTTGCTCTTTGCACAAGACGATACTGAGAAACCCTAAGTTCTTACCTTCTCACATACGGCTTTGAGCTTTCAACTGCATTCTAGGACACAATTTTCATTCTCATCTTCTCTTTTGTATCAGATGAGTGTGTTTGGTTAGAGTAGCATAGCAGCAGAACCAAAAGAACCAAAAGAACCAAAAATCCGTTGATACCCTAGTTGAGCAGATGTTCACTGATGACTACTTAACACCATTTGTGTCCATGTGTGGTTGTTTTAAGTTCCCATTAGAAATTTAACATGATTGACCAAACCATGCTGCTTAAAGTGAGGTATGACTTAATGCTTTCCAGCCCAGTGTTGCTAAATAGTTTTTATGGTTTCAACACTATTGATCAAAGTACACTGAAGTAGCCTAGTAGGCTCTATCAGCATTTTATATCATTAACAACTGAAAGACAAACTACAAATACTGTTCAATATATTTCAACAATATTTGTTGTTTTAAATGCTGAACTGAATTAATTATTTATAGAACTTAAAATAAATGTGTTTAACTCCTCAAAACAAGAGCTACAATGATTTTGAAAAAATAGTGCATTATAAAGTGCTTGTGTAGAGAAAAAGTAAATAAAATGTGTGTCTTCTTGTTAACTCAATTTCACATCTTCACAGTTTATGGCCTCTTGTATTCCTTGTTCACATTTTCTCTTGTTTAGTGAGAAAAGTGAGCTCTTGGTGGTCTTTAAATCTAGGCTAAGCTCATTAGTGAGCCTGGGATGATATTTATTCCTAATAATGTTCATTGTGACCCATCTGAATGAGTCTTTCTCCAACTCGCTTTATTCTCCGACTGCTGCTTCTCGCTTTGTACCTCGCCTGTCCGCGAATCTGCACAGATCTGATTGGCTGAGAAGCGCCTTTGGCGATCTTACAACATACGCGATTGGTCTTTGAGTTCACCGTGCCGTAAAGCCCATATACTGTAAAGACAAGAAAAGCTCCACCACTTAAAATAAAGACTGTCAACATTAAATTCTTTATCAGTTTGAGTCTGCACTGGACAATGTCTGGGTCCGGACCCGGACCACGGTCCGCCTATTAGTGACCTCTGATGTATAGTAATGATATTAAATGTAATGATATTATATTATTCTTTTAATATAGAATGTGTTTCTTAAGAATATAAATCTTACATAGGAACATATTTCTCAGGCTTTTGAGCACTAATAGCTTGAAAACAATAAAACAATTGTCTAAAAACAATAAAACGAGCTATCTAGCTAATTGTTGGTAGCACTGAGCGCCATGAAGCACTGAGTCATTGAATCAGGTTTTCAAAATTATTGAATTTAGGTGTCCTTATCACTTCCGTGACTACAAACATTAGTGAAATGAGCTCAGTGTGGTACCGTGATAGTGCTACGAGTCCAGTCGTGAAATTTCCTCACTACTAAATATTCCACAGTCAAACTGTCAGTGGTATTATAACAAAGTGGAAGCGAATGGGAATATCAACTTTGTGGGAACAGTTTGGGGACGGTCCCTTCCTGTTCCAACATGTCTGCGCACTAGTTAACAAAGCAAGCTCCATAAAGGCATGGATGAGTGGGTTTGGTGTGGAAGAACTTGACTGGCCTCCCCAGAGTCCTGACCTCAACCTGATAGAACACCTTTGGGATGACCCAGGCATTCTCCTCCAGCATCAGTGTCTGACCCCACAGATGAGCTTCTGGAAAAACGGTCAAACATTCCCATAAACACTCTCCTAAACCATGTGGAGAAATGTTCCCAGAAGAGTTGAAGCTGTTATAGCTGCAAAGGTTGGACCGACATCATATTAAACCCTATTGATTAAGAATGGGATGTCACTACAGGTTCCGATGAACTAATACTTTGGTAATACAGTACATGTAGACTGCTGGTAAGAAAATCCACTAACACCCAGCAGAAAAATGTCCACAGGACAAAATGTATCATGTTTGGATCCAGAATCTACATGTAAATCAGCCTCATCTGAGCCCAGTTCACGTTCTCCTTATAACCTTTAGGTGATGCTGTTGTTCTTGGGTCAACGGAAGCCCAAAACAATCCGCGCCTAGTCTTTTTGTTCACAGCAAGAAACACGCTGTTGAAAAGATTAAGCTTAATTGTGATGCCTTTTCTTCTTTGAAAGAGAGGAAGCCGTAGCCCTACCAGCCCATTTATACCAGCCCCCCTTGCCTCTATGCCTCGGTTGCATGTTTGTGTGGTGTTTGTTCTCTTCGTGGACATCATGGAGAGCGATTGTTCCTTGAGAATGTTGTTGTAACGGGCGGTAAGGACTTATATAAACATGTCCTAACTATCCCACCAAACATGGAGGCGTGGCCTGTTCTAATGGAACTGTGTATTTCTTTTGTGAGGGTTATAAAGGAACCTGACTGAGCAGACTGTCTGTTGCAGGAGGGACTATAGTGGACTATCATTATCGACCGAACATAAATCAATGACATTCTTCACTGGGCCGTTTCAAGTCTCCGTTATAATAGCTCTGTAATGTAGTGACGACTCAGTAATTGTGTGTATATTTAGTGTAATTTACAGTGTGTGCTGGTATAAACTGCTTTATCCAAGCCTTTGTTGAAGATCTCATGGTCCTGTGGCCCAAACCGACCCCATCAACTTCCTAATTTAGATTTTAAAGTCTTGAGATGTTTCCATTTTGTGTTCTTGGAATAATAAAAAGCTTTTTTGTTTATTTATTTTTTCCATTAAATCTTTTTTCTTTATTCCAAGTCATGAAGATTTTATTTTCATGCATTTTTTAAAATCAGTAAATTCAGATTTTCAGTTTTCTTTCCCCAAAGACAACAGAATAGTAAAAATATATAACTTGATATGCAAAGTGTGACCGTTATGGTCAAATCATGCTTTGTTGATTTTCTAAGTGAAATGGCATTTTTTCAATTTGTATTTATTTGTTGAATTCAATTTACTGGGAAAATAACTATATTTTATATATAGTTATATAGTTATTTATTTATTTTTTCTATTTTCAGCAAATAAACATAAAATAAAATGTGCAGAAGTGAGTTAATTTATTTTTACCCAGGAAATAAATGCGTTTATTTAACCAGGGCACCCAAATTTTGCATACAACTTTATATACAGTATATAGCCAAAACTACGAAAACACGCATCCTAAGCTCAGGTTTTTCCATCACACCTTTTTCTAACAGGTGTACAAAATCAAATGCATTGCTGTGCAGTCACCATAGACAAACACTGTCAGTAGAAGAGGTTGTACTGATGTTCTCAGGCATAGTCATAGGATGCCACCTTTTAATATAAGTTAGTTTGTAAAATTTCAGTCTTGTTTAATGTATAAAGCCCACTCAACACCTCTGGGATAATCTGGAACTGGACTCGTCAGGCCTTCTCGCCTCACATCACTGCCTGACCACACAAATGCTCATATTAATGGGTATTACATTAATTAGCCTGTCTAACAAGCCCATATGGGTGTGATGTATAGGTGTCCACATACTTTTGGCCATATGGTGTATATTACCTTTCTGGCAAATTAGGAATCTCTCCGATTTCCCACAAAATCTAGAACCATTTCGTAACTTTTTTTGCTCACCTTAACCAAGTGTGGCAGTAATTCTGGAGAGCATCATCCACCATCTGGTCCACTCACAGTACACCTTCATGAATCTTTATACTTTAGGCTATACGTGACATGAACATACAGCATCTGAAATGCACAAAAGCAGAGCAAAGCAGGCAGGAATCTGGTTCCGGTGGCAGTGAAATTTAGTTGTGTCTCTGGAGCCCTAAGAACTCCTGAACTCTCTGGGCTTTTCTGATCTTCTCCTCTCTCATGATCTCGTTCACATGCTGGTTCCTAGTCTGTAGCCTCTCCAGCCACTCTTCTCGTAACCTGAAGAACAACACAGTTTTAGCATGGTGCAGCATTGCAATTGGTAAATACATTCTATTAAATGAAGTACTGATTAAAAACAGTTTAATAGTAAAAATACAGTAATTCATGCACTTGTTAGTTCCTTTCAGTCACAATGTCTACATTTGACCTTTTCTACTGTAACTAACTCTAACTTTTTGTTCTGCAGAGTTTAGTTGGCACTAGTACCAGGTCACGTCATGAAATATCGAGTTGGTATTGCTAAAATCCTTGTCTATGGAATGTAGTAAAATAAAGAACAGCCAGTTGAACATCACTGGTCTGTTTTGCAAGCCCAGGCAAACCCACTAAAACAGCACCAGACCAGCATACAGTTATTTCTGTTTTGACGGCCAGTGGATGATTGTTCACATGGGGGCCACTATTGGGGCCAAGCTAGGCTACAAGTGGGGCCCACTTGTAGCCTAGCTTGGCCCCATTAGTGGCCCTCATGCACAAACACACACAGGGCCCATATGGAGCCAGTGGACAAATCTTTGTGAGCCCCAACTGGGTCGACTAAAGGGAACCTAATTTGCCGTCCAACTTTAACTCATGTGTGGCCCACATGGGTATGTTGGCTTGGACATGGACCCTGGCTGGGGTGCTGGAACAGCTCTTTTAAAGAGGGAAAGCAACGTCCTGCTACTGGCTAGCACAAAGTCTTGAACATGTGGGAGGCATGGTCACACACAGGATCTTAAGACAATTAAATAGTTGAGACTGTTAGCCTAACAGTATAAATGGGGCTGTGTTGTGCTGGGCTGTGGGGCTGTTCAGTGGGGTAGTAGTGTGGTGTTAGTGCCAGGGGGACTTGTATGGCTGCTATGTTTAATATAGACCACTTGTTTGCCTAAAATATTCATCTAGTACCAGGTCACGACATGAAATAGCGAGGCGGTATTGCTAAAATCCTTGTCTATGGAATGTAGTCAAATGAAGAACAGCAAGTTGAACATCACTGGTCTGTTTTGCAAGCCCAGGCAACCCACTAAAACAGCACCAGACCAGCATAGACCAGCATGATCTGTGCTGTTTTTATTTTTCTCAGCAGGCGTTCTCAGTAACTGGACCATATCCTGCCCTCACTATACAAGGTCAGCAGGGAGCTAACAGCCCAGCAGGCTGCTGGAAATTCAGACATTTCCAGTAGGCTCACAGCAACACTGCATTTAAAGAATTGGTAATTTGTGTGCCTGCATTAGCTAGAAATGTGGTTATATGATATACCACTAGCTTCATGCTACCAACAATACATATTATCATATGGGATCCTAGCAGAGATTATGCATTATGCTGTGGGCTACCTGGACAGTGAAAGGCTACTTTAAGTGCATGGTTTCTGCATTGCACATTGCTATGCCATGACACACAAACAGCCTATCTTGATAATTAGGCCACTGTGCATGGTTCACAGCATAACCAAAACTCAGAAGTCTCTCCAGAACTTATTTGTTAAAGTTTATGCTCATATTGCAAGCCTGCAAGTCTTGTTGCTCATTTCTAAAATGAATGTCTTAAAATATACGCTGGTCTGGTGCTGGTTTAGCTGGCCACCTGGCATGGTTACCTGGCATGGTTACCCAGCATGGTCATCTTCAGGAGCTCTACTTAAGCCAACAAGTCCATGTGAGCCCCAGGCTGTATGGGTTTTATGTGGGCTTCATGATTGGTAATATATAGGCCCTAGGTTATAGATGTGGGTCCCAGTTGGGTTACCATTGTGGGATTCAGTTAGACTGTCATTGTGGATCCCAGTTAAGCTACAGTTATAGCCACCATTTGGGACACTGTCATGGGGCACAGTTAGGCTACGTTTGTGGTTTCAGCAGGGTTACGGTTATTTCTGTTTTGACTGTGGGGCCAGTGGAGGATTGTTCACATAGGGGCCACTAATGGTGGCCCCCATGCGCAAACACACACAGGATCCATATGGAGCCAATGGACAAATCTTTGTGAGCCCCAACTGGATGGACTAAAGGGAACCTAATTTGCAGTCCATCTTTAACTCATGTGTGGCCAACATGGATATGTTGGCTTGGACATGGACCCTGGTCGGGGTGCTGGGACAGCTCTTTTAAACAGAGAAAGCAACGTCCTGCTACTGGCTAGCACAAAGCCCTGGACATGTGGGAGGCATGGCTACACACAGGCTCTTGAGACAATTAAATAGTTGAGACTATTAGCCTAACAGTGTAAATGGGGCTGTGTTGTGCTGGACTGTGGGGCTGTAGTGGGGTAGTAGTGTGGTGTTAGTGCCAGGGGGACTTGTATGCCTGCTATGTTCAATATAGGCCACTTGTTTGAAAGTGCAGCGTTTTCCACATCTCCTTCTTCGCTCAGTTCTCACAGTTATGAGAGTCAGGTTTCCACTTGTGGATTAAACAGTGCCCTATACAAGAAAAGCTCGCCCCACCAGTGTATTTGCATCAAGGCTAGGCTTAATCGGCGTCCAGAAATCTGGCCCATAATCTACTTTATGCATCAATAGCCAATTATGGAATTCTAATAAGCAGCATTGGCATTTCAGGTTCACGACTAAACACTATTAAACATGCTGTTATTTGTGCGGATCAGCCGTAATGACAAAATCCTCATGGATCGCATTAATTTGGTTGTATTGACTCTCATAATGGCCCTGCGGTGATGAAATTATACACGGCTAAGGAGATAACATTCCGAGCCATAATTACCCAAAGCGGAGTCGGCCTCAGCTGCCTGCATAGTAACTTTAAGGATTTAGAGCCCACTTTGGTCCCTTTATTAATAAACCAATGGATTTGCCCAAGAAGCCTGTTGTGCTGGGCCTGCACAAATGATCTATATATTCGTTAGAGGCCTGGAGAGCAGACTTTGTCTCCACAGCTGTTACTAAAACAACATGTTCTCATTGATTAGCGAGAGGGCCAAAGCAGGGGGGGGATTAGTATGTATTTGTAACACTGTATGTGTTAATCCACGCTGACCCCAAAGCGGAGAGAGGGAGACGGCAAAAACAAGAAATGAAAGCACGTCTAGCACATAGCTGGGCACAGTCTATGAGCAAAGGTAGCTGGGCTGGCTTACTGAGTCTATGGCGGTGCATTAATTGGGGAACGGTTAGTGAAATCTGATCTTGGAAGCACGCTAGGCGTCGCCTTATTAGTGCCCGGCTCTCATTACTGAGCCGAACAGAAACTTATCAGAGCCCGGGCACCTTTTAAGGTGTTACTTAGAGCCTTTTTTTTTCTTTGTACCTGCAGCCCTCATAAAGGTTTTTATACGGTTGGAGAGGCTGTAGGTCCACGACATTACACGCATGCATTTAATATAATATATACTTTTGAGTAAAATACATAAATATATAAAATATAACCCCGTTTCCAAAAAGGTTGTCAAATGTTAAGAAAAACAGAATGCAATCATATGCAAATCACTTAATTTTGAGAAATATATCCGCATTTTAAAGTTGACACCAGCAACATGTTTCAGAAAAGGCTGGGACAGGTTCATGTTTACCACTGTGTTGCATCACCTCCTCTTTTAACAGCACCCTTGTAAGCGTCTGGGAACTGAGGAGCCCGACTGCTGTAGTTTTGAATGTGAAATGTTCTTACTAGATATAGGATTTCTGCTGCTCAACAGTTTGGGAGTTTGTTTTCAGATGCTTTCAATGGGTGACAGGTTTCTTCTGCAGGCAGGCTGGTTTACCACCCAGACTCTTTTACTGCGGAGCCATGCTGTTAGTACATGTCTGTTTTTAATGTGGCGCTGCCTGAGGGCCCCAAGATCACGGCCATCCAGTATTGGTTTTCTGGCTTGTCCTTTGCATACCAAGAGTTCTCAGGGTGCTCTGAATCTTTTAAAGGTATTATATTAGTATGGATGATGAAATCCCCCAAATTCTGTTCTATTGGTATGTTAAAAAACATTATTCTTGAATTCTTGCGCAAATTGCCCGCCCAGTTGTACACAGAAGGGTAATCCCCTGCCCATCTTTACTTCTATAAGACCCCGCCTCTCCGGGATGCTCTTTGTATACCCAATCAATCGTTGCAACGGTATGAGACTCGCACGGTATGATGTATCGTGGTTTCATGGTATACGCTATTTCACGATATTCTGCTATTTACACACATGACATAAGTATTAAAAAATAAATGTACAAATAAATAAGTAAATAAATAAATAAATATATAAATGCACAAATAAATAATTAAATACATAAATATATAAAGGTATAAATAATAAATGTACAAATAAATAATAAAAAAATGTATTTATTTATTTGTTTCCATATTTATTTATTTATTTTTATATTTATTTCTGTATTTTTACATTTATTTGTTTATTTATTTTTACATTTATTCATTCATTTATTTCTTTATTGCTACATTTATTTCCGTATTTCCACATTTATACATTTATTTATTTCTCTATTTTTCCGTCTGTATGTTAATGAGGTGGGCGGTCCTTTCCTCACGCTAAAGCAGGATTGGTTAACAAGCTCAGTCGTTCCGGCTCTGCTACTACTGCTTTGGCCTTCAGCGGCTGCGCTTTATTTATTTATACTTATGTCGTTTTTTGTCCTCCATAATTGTTGTGTGAGTAATAACCAGAGAAACATTTCACTACAAACTAGCCGCTGAGCTGAAACTGTAGAGAGGCCGACGATGTCTAAATCCATAAACCATAAACATATTATTTTCCTGTTTTACACGCAGCTCCTGTGCGTTCGCACGCGCACATCTCTTTGCCTTGGCTGTTCGAATCACTCACTAGAGACATCTCTGGCCTTCTCACTGCGCAGGACTCGTGAATGTTTTAAGTCATAAATATCAAACATGTTTACCGAACACACAAACAAAGCAATATTAGCTTTGTTTGTAGAGTCAGGTTTTCTTTATCCATGCTTAAATGTTCACGCTGATAGAGGAGAGAAGATGAAATTGTGAAATGAAAAGTGGCCACAGTAGCAAAAACACTCCCTTATAATTACATTTACATTTAACAAAAATAAAGTTACAGTTCCTTCAGTGAATGTTAATCCTAATTAGGGATGCATTGATTAGAGATCAACCGATATATCGGGCCGATATTTGCTTTTTTTAATATTGCCATCGGCCGATATTAGTTTCCCCAATGGCAATTTAAAGTAAGGCACGGGTTATTGGTGCAGTGGAACGTGCTGCTACCGCATGTGAAGGACCCCAGACCGAAACCTTTGGAGCTGTTTGGCCAAACAAGTAAAAATGAATCATTTATAGGGAACAATTCCGTTTTTAATGACGAGGTACCAGAGCGGATGTTTTACTGCTTAGCTCCGGGGCTAAAGCTAACTGCTCTAGTGTAATACACACATTAACACGTTACTGTTACACACAGAGTCTCTCCGGAGCAGCCAGAGCTTCCCAGATATTACTCAGCTTCAGGTACTCGAGCCAAACGTAACTAAAGAGAGAATAAAGAGAGTCTCTGAGCGCCTCATCCTCCTTAAAGAACTGAAATTTTACCACAACGCGATAAAAACCCGAGCGTGCAGTGAGGCACTCATTGTAACTGCAGCAGGCATGTCGGCTGCGTGGAAGTATTTTTCAATGCACTTCTTAATAACTAGTTAGCTTTCGGTATAAAGAGATATATGTTACACTCTTTCAGCAGTAATATAGTCATACTGTATTTTTTGGGGGGGCAGAAAAATTATTTTGTTACTTTTTTGTTAGTCTACTTTTCTGTCAGAAAGTTCAAAAATGTTGTGCATCCACTTCTTGTTATTACTAGTGTGACATTTAAGCAGCAAATAAATCAGGAAACTTCTAGATATCGGCCCTAAATATAGGCCCAAAAAAATCGGCAGCCCATATCGGACATCGGCTAACCTCTAAACATCGGTATCGGCATCGGCTATAGAAAAACCTATATCGGTCAATCTCTAGTATTGATACTAATATTGGTATCGGGTATCAGCCTTTACTCGGACTGTAGCATGTAGCATATCAATCTTATCAATCAAAACATTTTAATACAGTGTTAGTATATAAATTGCAGGCCTCATTCCTACTAGGTGGTCTATTCAAACATACAGTGTTAGTCACCAAAGAACAAGATTTCTAAAACCACATAGTGTATGTCTGCCTATAGTGATTCCACTACTGCTCCACCAGCTAAAACAGAAGACTCCAACATGAACAGTGAACTCCTGGGATGCATTAGGCTCAGATGCTAAGGATCAAAACTATGAAACATTGTAATAGTAGGACACCACTGCTTCTGTAATATTTTCCCTTCTCTGACATGTTAGGCTGATTACATTATTACACTGAGTTGGTCATCGTAGGGAATAATCTGGAATACTATGATGACCGTCTTTGAATTCTGTAATGACTGTGTTTGACCAATGCATACTTTCTGTGTGGGCATGCTTGGCACCCTGGCATAAAGAGTAACCAAATCGAGTAGTGGTATACTTTATTTTGCAAGGGAAAAGATAACAAAATTCATAATTAAGTATTTGAAGCTACAGTGTGTCATATTGTATTCCCTGGTGACCTCTCAGGGTTGTTGCCTATAACCTTGAGTTGCTTCTTCATTCTCCCTCATATTTGTTGAGTGAAATGAGAGCGAAGGCAGCATTCTCTCTCGTAATCAAGGCCCGTCCCAGCCCTCCTCAGAGAGCCCAAGACCCAGGGACCTCTGCTTAAACCCAGTTAGGCCTGAAATTTAGGCTTGAAATTAGTTGTGGCTCTGAAGTAGGAAGGTTTTGTCATGAACTGATTGGTGCTGGTGTTAGTTACACATCATGACTGGTAATAGACGCAAATGAAGCAAGGAAAGTGGTCTGCTTTTCATCAAAAAAAGATTAAACTGTACACGGAAGCTTGGCTGTGCTGAAATCCAATTATCTTCTTCCAGGCCTCACCTGCGATCCCAACCCCATATTCCACCGCGCTGTCAATATGGTCGTCATTTTTCACAATAATCTCCAATTTCTGTTTATTAGATAGAGGTTTTTTCTTGGTAATTACCTCCAGCAGACAATGATAACCTGAGAAAAGAAGCTCCCATGACAGAAACAAAGAACCTGCTTTGATAAAGAGCCGTTGCTCCCAACAGAAAAGTCATTTAGACCGAGCCACCGCTCGATGTGGCAGACATACGCACTTTGATAGAGCACTCCTCTTCATTCTGAATTCTTCATTCCCCATCATCTGACTGTGTCCCTCTATCTTCTGCTCCCAGAACTTCTTTAGCTTGTGTTTGTCATGAATCCGGGCCAAA
Organism: Megaleporinus macrocephalus; assembly: GCA_021613375.1. NCBI lineage: Eukaryota > Metazoa > Chordata > Actinopteri > Characiformes > Anostomidae > Megaleporinus > Megaleporinus macrocephalus. The sequence goes on from CM038720.1 coordinate 12,343,622, forward strand.
TTCATCGCCTGCAACGATGGAGCAAAATGTTTTATGGTGACGGATGGCTGAGCAAAACACACCCTGAAGCCTCCTTTCAACTGTAATGGCTCACAGCTTTCATTGAGCACCAATAATGTCTCCAAACAAGTTTTGGGCCCTATATATAGACAACCACTTTTCAAACAGAATGATTTCACCCTAGCCTAACAACAAACACAAATCAATCGCATTTGCAAGATCAAGCAACAAAGAAGAGTAAAAATGGTTATGTGACAAACAGGAATGAACCATTAAAAATGAATGACAATTGAACAGATAAACTATAATCATTAAGCTTGTAGCTTAGCATATACAATTTGAAGTCACATTATTATGACCACTTCCTTCTTTCAATGGAGGCAGTGTGTAGGTGGCAGCATTATGTTCTGGGGAATGTTTTTGCGGCATTCTTTGGGCCCACGCATCAATGTGGAAAACACTCTCAATCGATTTTGGTCCATCCTTGCAGATCAAGTACACCCATACATTCTGATTGTCTTCCCTGGGGCGGATGGGATCATCCAGCAAGACATGTCACTCGGCTGGAAATGTCCCACATTGGTTGGAAGAGCTGACCAAGACTCTCAAGTACTAGCTGGGACTTGAACTCAATTAAAAATCTGTTTGATCATGGTGCTCTTTGGATCCTCCTCCACACGCCCTCTAGCAGCTGTGGGGTGCACTGCAGTCAGCATGGCTCCAGATAGCTGCGACTATCTACCAGAACCTTATTGAGTTTCCCAGTCCGTCTAGCTGCTGTCTGTGCTGCACATAGTGGTCATAATAATGTGACTTGACTGTGTAGATTTTTGCCATTAATTAAAGTTCGATTAACCTCTCGAAGGCTGGCTTCAAATGGAAAAACATTTATGCTAGCTGCTTAAACTGGTGTTCAACCTCGGCAGCTGCAGTCTTTTTAACTTTGTAAATCAAATTTAGAGAAACCAAAATTGCAGCAATGCACCATGTGATGATAAAAAAGGAATATCAGCCATTTCATTTTTAATTGACACTTCAAAAGTTGCTCATTTGCTAATAACCAGCTACCTAGGCAGCTAGCATCAACATTTTGCTGCCGTTTGTTTGTCCAGTGCAATCTGTATATGAAAAAGACTGACTAGCTAGCCAGTTAAATGTTTACATGTTGTTTAACAGTTGCTTAACTGCTGTTATCGCAGTCTGTATATGAAAAAATATTAGCTGCTAATCTAATGTAATGAAATGTCATTACACACATCTTAAGCTACCTTGAAGGCCATTACACACAGAATGTGTCACAAACAAACAACAAAAAAAAGTTTGATAGGCTCTCCGTTTGAAAAAGTCAAAAAAGCATTTAAGTTCACCACCTAATTAAGGAGCTTTGCATGTTTTTGCACATAACTCGGATGTCTGTAACCCAGTTTGAGCTGCTAGATGCTAACGTATTGAAATTAAACAGTATACTACAGACTCTCTGACTTCACTGCTCAGCACTGATGGCTATAAGCTTGTTGTCGACTAACTGCTAAAGAAGACAACAGGTGCCAATGTCCATATCTCCAGTTTACTGAAGGCTAGCAATGAAACCCATGGCTTGTTGGAAGAAGCACATCACCTGTGACTTATCTAGGGCCGGAGTGGGTCCCTGTTTCAGCCCGCGAGTTTCATGCCCTAGTCCGACCCACTTTTTTCATGGAGGAGGAATTTGAATAAATGAAACAGCAGCTAGCTCTTAAAATGTCTTTTTTTACTGGGTATAAGTTCAGGTATCTGTTGGTAAGTTAAGAGAAAGCACAAAAACATTCCATAAATGAGTTGTGCTATTTATATACTACACATTATATACTACAATTATGTTCATTATTTTCAGCTTGAAACTGGATATTTGTGATTAATGGTGTATATTGGGCTCTACAAAATAAACTACGCTAAGCTGTCGTTGCAAACGTTGTGCAATAGCCTTACACTGACAATACAGACTTATTTCCATATCTCTCTTTACCGGCTGCAGCTGGGTCTCTGTCCTCTGGAAAACAGCTATGTTAATTTTGCACATTTGGCAGCATCTTCTTCAACCTGGCCTTTTCGGCTCCAACTTTCCTCTTTCTGCCCTCCATCACCACCGACTGACGCTTCGCGCTGTTCTGTTGCTACGTTTAATTTTACCGCTCCAGAAAAGACGACTCGTGGGCGCAACCAACTTAAACATGCGGGAGGGGAGAATTCTCTCAGATGGTAGAACCCATTCAACCTACTGTGATGTAGGGGCTGTGCTGTCAGATGAATAGAGAATGAATGCAAGAAGAAGATTAGATAAGTGACAGATAAGTGTCAAAATTATTTTTCCCATCCAACCGGCCCAAACTAGAGACTGACATGAGCCGGCCCATCGGGAATCCTCCCGAATCTCCCGATTAGCCACTCCAGCCCTTTTCATATTACTCTGCTAATCTACAGAGCTTCAACGATCTGATATTAAAGGTTCTTATCTCTGGTTTCCTGAAGACTACAATAAAAGTCATGTGTGATTGGAAAAGAGACATAATGCTGCATAATCCTGTAAAGTTTAAAGTCTGTAACTCTTATTTCACCGAGTTACTGTATGTTCTATATTTCTCAGGTTCTCCTGAGACACTGCTCAAAAGCATCTTGACGAGGGCCTCCAGGGTGCATCTGAGTCATATATAAAATCACAAATTGCTGTGGTTCATATCTTCAGTTTCCTGAAGGCTAGCAATGCGATGCAGGGCTTGCTGGAAAGAGCACTCCACTCCACTCGTCACACACTCTGTTAAGTTTGGCTTCTTCACAGATTTTTAAAGTCTCTTGTTGCAAAGCATGGCCTTCTGCTATAGTTTTATACATGACTCATTCAGTGATCAACGCTGGCATGATATTTATGGCATAACTGTCGACTTTATAAATTGCAACCCCTAATACTCAACAATAGTTCAGCTTTTACTTCAGGTTTTATGCTATTGACGTAGATTAAAAAGTTTAGCATTACTTTAAATAAACAAGTTTATTTAAGTGTGCTATTAGTATATTTCTCTGAAAAGGAACTGGGCATGTTTTCAGTTCATTTTTATGTTCTTATCAGTGCTGTACTAAACACACCTATACTTAGGCATACTTGGTTAATACTAAAAAGTATAGTTAACAAGTATATTTGGTCTTTACTACTAGTATAAGTAAGTGTACAAAAAGGCATCCAGTCCAATATTTGTTTGGAATCTTTTTAAAGATTTATAAAGAATACAAATATGCTTGTACATGTTCATATGTATGTCTTGTTTATTGTTATGTTATGTGAAGTCCATTTGTTAGGATACTTAATGTAATAGTAGTTAAAGTTATATTTTAAGTAGAAAAACTAAATCGAAACCTAGTCATATACATATAAAGTGTAAAATTAATATAAAAAAGAAGTAATTATAAGAACTATATAAAGTCCATGTAAAGAAAATTTTTAAAAAAACGTACAGTATAAAACTTCTAAGCTAGTAGTTTACTGGGAGTGTAGTTAAAAATGAACTTTCATAAACTAGAAAGTTGGATAACAGTATATAACTTGTAAACTAACAGCAGCTTAGGGGTGCAGTGGGTAGACTTGCTGCTTCACAGCAAGAGAGTCTGGGGCTTGATTACCACCCACAGTGACCAGGTTTCTATCTGTCTGGAACTTGTTCTCTCAGTGTCTCTCAGAGTCTAAAGACATGAAGTCAGGTGAACTGGTGATGCTAAATAGCCCCCTAGGTGTGAGTCTGTGTGATGCAGGTATACATAAATGATACTACTAGAACATTGATATTGATACACCTACTACAGAAAGTATACTTGAGACATATACTTCAACTTTACTTACATTTACTTAATAAATTAAATTTTAAGTGTACTTATTTTTTTGGAAGGGGATGGACCAACCTTGGCATCATGCCACTGGTGTGAGGTTGGCATGTCATCTGTAAGTTTAACCAATGGCCACTAAAATAATGGTAAGAAAACTCACATTTGGTGCACAAGGTATCATCCCAATTACATGATGCTCAATGTGTAAATGCCTTGAATGTCTATATTTAGGCCCAGCTTTTAGTGCCTTTCTACATAATTTACATTTACAGAGTCTCATGACTGATAACTGAATAATACGTTTGGTTTGAACCTTAGCAATAAGACATGTAATAGGACAATAAGACCACCTACCTCTATGCTAATGCTGGTTCTCAGGCCTTGTGGCTCCACGCTGACCACAAAGAGGTCAGAATGCACCGATGTGATGCTGAGGGAGTCCAGAAAGAACCCAACAAAGAATCTGGCAGAGAGCAGATGAAACAAAAAAATGAAGGATGACTCACAGAGAGATCGGGAGGAGACGGGGTCCATCTGTCCAGACCCATGGTCCCACAGGTACGGGTCATCTCCTGGCCTCTCCAATGCAGCAATCCTCAACCCTTGTCTCTTCCTCTTGCCCTCCCGCTGTAGATAGTGTTTATTTCTGGACCAATTACAATGAGAAGAGTGGAGCCGGCCCGTCCAGCAAGCTTCTGGGTGCGGAAAGCGAGGGGAGTGCCAGGGTGGCCATCAGAGCTGGCAAGCACACAGAGCTCATCTGATGACAGAGGGCTTAAACAGGGCCCGGCCAATCCCCACCAGACCAGCAGACACACAGTTGTGGATTAGCAGTGCTCATTCACCCCCCCTGAAATTATCCCTGCTTTCTCTCCCGGTACGGTTTGTTCCCGTTAACATCTTGTTCTTGGCTACAAAGTTCAGGGTGCTGAGTTGTTTCATTTACTCTGCATTTTCAAGTGATCCTATTTCTATACACTTTCAGAAAACAACTCAGTTGGGTGCTACTATACGTTAGAGAACAGAAGCTCCGCCATAAAGAATCAGGAGGTGGGAGTGAAGGAGGATCATTTTGATCCTGGATATGATGAAAGAATGTAAAGAATACAATTATTTTGAACTTAAGGATTGTTCGCCATGGGCCCCGTCCTCAGGCCAGGTCTTGGAGCATGAAGACCTCCACTTATCTTGCCAGTTCGGAATGGCAGAGCTGAGCCCATCCCCTCAACAACTGGACAGGGCCAAACTGGTGTTGGTGGAGAGGAATGGAAGGAGGGGTACGTCAAAACGTAAGCATGTGAAAGCAGATGCAGCAAAGTAGAGTCATTTTTAAGGCTGACGTAGGCCAGTGATTGGTCAGGGGTAAGGACTGAATGAATGACGTAGCATTAGAGTCTTCCTGGCTGAACTTCCATTGTACTAGATTTTTTGTGGTTATACCAGCGTCTAACATTGGCTATTACAGCTAGGCCTTCAATTTGGGTCATAATTGTTACATCTCTGGCAAAAAAACCCACCTCTGCGATAATGCTAGCTTGTTAACTGATGCTATGTTAGCACTAAGCTAACGGTGAATCACATTATTATTTCTTTTGGCAATACAGAAATAAAAACAGATATTTGAGAATTCAGAAAAAAGCTTGCAAAGACATCCCCTGGTTTACTTGAAGATTCTGAAAGATAAATGGGCGTATTTTACCTTTTAGCAGTTTTACACTGACGCTCAGAGATTAGCAAGCCCTGCCGCCACTGGTTTCTGTTTATACCAGCCACTGATTAGGCTGCAGCCATGTATCCAGGGCTCCCAGTAGGCACACCTTTCTCACAATGAAAATCAAAATGTGATTGGTTAACTTTGATTATGTTAATGTTAATCTAACCTGTTTGGATCTTTAGCTCTTTAGCTCTTAAAGTCCTGACCAATGGGAGAGCATGCTTAGCTATGTCTACGGAGACATGACAGAAAAAAATAATTCCTGATTGGTCAGTTTTTCTCTGTATGTTGCAAGAATTTATCTCTTTCAATTCCATTCTAAAAATAACAATGAAACAAGAGTAGTAGAAGTGTGAATACAAGCATCTTTCTATTTAATAAATAAGGAACTAAAATTTTCAGAGTATTCTTTTTAGTTCCCAGAAGCTAGTAGGCATTAACTGAAGGTCTAGAAGAACTAAGGGTCCTCTTTCTGAGTTATATGTTTGAAGTTGCACAAACTACTCCTTCTGGACTGCAGCCTTTTAATTTTTAATCTTTTTATATTTTATTGGACTGTTAATAAATGGAGAGTGGTCTATGACTTATGCACAGTGCTGTATATGTAGGGTTGAGTTTTTGTTGCTCACACCTCTCATGTGGGAACTGTAAACCCAAAGAAAAGGAGGGTGCTTTTCTTTAAGAGAACAGTGGAAAAGAAACAATCATCAGTTCAAATTCTGATACATGCTGAAAATGCAAAGAAGTTCCACCTCAGTTCTGTCGAGAGCTGTGATTTTTTTGCAACCTGACTCGGTCATGCAGATATTTCCTCTTTAATATCCGACAGATGCAACCCTTCCTCTCTCAGGAGGCCTCTCAGGTGCTAGACAAGTCTCTTGTCATTTTAAGGCTCGGCTACTGCAGCTCGATCCTGGCTGATCTTCCTCTACAGGTCATCAGACCCCTGCAACCAATCCAGAATGCAGCAGCGCGGCTCATCTTCAATCTTCCCAATTCACTTATGTCACAGTGCTGCTGTGCTGGCTTCACTGGCTTCCGGTAGCTGCTCACATTTCAATTTAAAACTCTGCCTACAAAGCCAAGAATGGACCAGCTCCTCCTAACCTTCGAGCTTCAAGTACAGCTTGGCTTGACCCACCATCCCTCGAGATGCATGGAGGACAAGCGATAAGACTCTTCTCTGTCTTGGAGCCCAGATGGTGAAATGAACTTCCATTGGCTGTCTCAACAGCAGGCTCTCTCAGGGTCTTTAAGGAGACCACCATCTTTTTGTCAAGCACTTATAAGAACTTATGCAGCTTTGCTCAACTCTTCTAGGTAGGAACACTGGCTGGGTAACCCTGTATTTTATTCTCTTCCCTCTAGGTATTCCAGTCTTCCTAGGTATTGTACTTATACTGCAGCGGTCACTAATAGGCGGACTGTGGTTCAGATGTTGTTCAATGCGGACCCAAACAGTGTTTCGACAATGTTTATTAGTGGAACATTTCTTGTCTTTACGGTATACGGGCGCAGTAAACTCACTGACCAATCACGTCGTTGTAAGATCACCAAATGTGCTCCTCAGCCAATCAGATCAGTGCAGATTTGGGCACACGGTGCTCACAGGCGAGGTACAAAGCAAGAAGCAGCAGTCGGAGAAAGGCTTATTCAGACGGTGTGCTATAAAAAAGGAAACTCTGCAGCGAAAAACGACTTTTCAACCAGGAATGGACCGAGACATGTTTATTCTTCCCAAACCAGCATGGCTCATATGTTTTGAGACCGTGGCGCTAATTAAAAATAGCCACGTATATCTCTTATGTGTGTGAGAATGACCCTGACACCATTTCAGCCCAGGTTTAAAGATCAATCAAGAGCTCACTTCGCTCACTAAACAAGAGAAAGTCTGAGAGAAGAATACAAGAGAGAGATAAACTGTTAAGATGTTAAATCGAGTTAACAAGAAGACGCAGATTTTATTTATTTATTTATTTTGAAAAAGCATTCTTTTTTTTTAATACAGCCTTGTGTTTACTTCAAGTGGGGGGAAAAACATTTATTTGAAGTTTCATAAATAATTAGTTTAGTTCAGCATTTAAACAGTAAATCTACTGAAATATACTGAACGGTATGTGTGATGTGTTGGTGTTTCAGTAGCTGATGTTATAAGATGCTGATACTAGGCTACTTCAGTATACGACACTGAATCATAAGACAAGTTAGAAGTTATAATGGTTTGGACCTTGGCCTGAGGAAATTTCCACCAACTGGACCATACTGAATTTTAATTAAATACCCCTGTTATACTGTATCAAACCTTATATTTTGTTGTCTTCTTTCTAGGTATCAGCACTGGCACTTGTTTGTGGCAGTGGTTGAGTGCAAGAGTAGTTTGGACCTAAACCTCTTTGTACAAGCTAGAGATACATACTCTGACTGAACACAAAGCACTTTGCTCAGGATAAGAGTGTCTGCTAAATGCCCTACATGTCAATGGCTTGATTCATCTTTACTTGTTTGGTAGCCTCTTTATTTATGTAAGCAATTTTACTTACATATCTAAAGACATACAGTAACACTATTTTAACATCAGCTGTCTTTGTTTAGTTACTTTTACTTCTGCACAAGTCGTTACTTCACTGAAGTAACAGAAACGGCTTTAACCTGCAACTTCTGCTTCACCAGTAGAAAAAAAGGAAGAAGAAAAAAGACCAAAATGCATTTCGAACATCTGTGCTCGACACTTTGGTTTCTGTGCTAAACAGGGATTCTGATAAATGAAACTGAGAAAAAAGTGCTTTAAATAACCATGAAACAGCTTCTTGTGTGGGCAGTGTTATATTTACGGGCACTGGCATCTTGGGCTTCTAGGGCTATAGCCACAAGCATTTTTAACCAGCATCAAACCTCAAAACATATAACCAGCGCATTTCCACATCATTGTTACCATCCATGGACGTGTTTACAGACAGATATAAATACATATATATAAAGTCACATCAAATTCCTGTCACTGCAGTACTTTTACACTTTATGAATTTCAGGGACATCTAGTTTTGCTGGTAGAATTGAATCAATGAGCATGTTTTCGATTGTGGATTTTAATAGTTCTAATTTAATGGAAAACTGAAAACTGTATTTGATGTACGTATTTATTTCGGATCTGGATTATTTTCAGATTTTTACAGATTTCAACAAGTAGTGCACTATGAAATTCCATAATAAAATGAAAAAAAGAAAATTCTTGAAATCTGTCAGTATAGAGAGGCATAAAAAACCCATCTCTGAGGCTCTGGGACTCCAGTGACACAGCAGTGAAAGAGCCCTAAATGAAAGAGCCCTTATCTCCAAATGAAAAACAGTTGGAACAGTGGTCAATCCTGCCAGAACTGGCAAGAGCACAGTGACGACCCATCCAGGAAGTCACAGAAGGAAAACATCTCAAGAACGGTGGGCCTAGCTTGCCTTAGATAAGGTCAATGTTCCTGATTCCACTATTAGAAAAAGACCAGGCAGAAATAGTATCCATGGGCTGCTGCAAAGGTGCTGCTTAGCAAGTGAAACATTAAGGCTCATTTCCCAAAACCCACCTTGAAGGACCCCAAAACTTTTGGAATAATGATCTGTGGGCTGGTGAATTGGAAATGAAACTTTGTTGAGCTTAAACCACATTCTACAATAGGAACATACATGTAAAACATGGTGGTGGCAGTGTGACCTACCATCCCAGAAGATTCATGGAAGACAAGCGACAAGATTCTTCTCTGTCCTGGCACCTAGATGGTGGAACTTTCTCACTCTCTCACAGTCTTCAAACACAGACTGAAGACCACCGTCTCTTTGTGAAGCACTTATAAGCACTAATCTACTGATTTTATTGGTATTGGTATGAATCATAATTGCAGCTGCATAACTCTTATCTTCTAGTAACACTGGTTAAGTATTGCACTTATACTTCTCTGTAGGTATTCCTGTTTTATTGTATTGTACTTATACTGTCTAACCTGATATTGACCCGCTGTCCCTCAAGATGCATGGAAGACAAGCAATAAGACTCTTCTCTGTTTTGGAGCTTAGATGGTGGAATGAACTTCCATTGGCTGTCTCAACAGCAAACTCTCTCAGGGTTTTCTAACACCGACAGAAGACCACCATCTCTTTGTGAAGCACTTATAAGCATGTATGCAGCTTCACTTAACTCTTCTAGGTAGCAACACTGGCTGGGTAACCCTGTATTTTATTCTCTTTCCTCTAGGTATTCCTGTCTTCCTAGGTATTGCACTTATACTGTGTCTAACCTTATATTTCGTTGTCTTCTTTCTAGGTATCAGCCCTGGCACTGTTTGCAGTGTTTGAGTGCAGGAGTAGTTTGGACTTAAACCTGTTTGTACTAGATAGAGATACATACTCTGACTGAACACAAAGCACTTCGCTCAGGATAAGAGTGTCTGCTGAATGCCCTAAATATAAATGGAAATGTGATTATGTGGGGCTGCTTTGGGCAGTTTACTCTAATTGATATAACCATGAATTCACCTGTGTACTAGAAAATCTTTCAAAGGACTCAAAATTGTTTTACTGAGCAGGACAACAATCTAAAGCACAAGAATGTGTCTAAATGGCATAAAAAAAAACAAAAATGAAGGTTTTGGAGTGGTCTAGTCCAAGTCTCGAATTAAACACTCCTTTAAGATGATGTGGAAAGAGCATAAAAGACCCTAAAATCCCCTCTCTCTGATTTCTACAAATCTGCAACGGACCACATTTCCTGCACAGCAATGTAAAAGAAAAAAAGAGCTCCAGTTATAGAAAGTGTTTGACTGCAGTTGATGGGCTGAAAGGCGAAAGTCTGAAGCGTAATTAATTACTCACATTGGTCATATGGATGTTTCAGCCTTTTTTTAGTTCAATAAATGAAACGTGGCTCCTCATTTTCATGTCTAATATTACACTTTGTATGAGGATCTGAAACCATTTAGTGTTACAATTATGCAAAAATAGAGGAAACCATAGCTTTCAGCACTTTTCTAGGCACTACCCTCACTGCAGAGTTTCAAAACACACCACTCTCTCCATCCTTATAACGACTATAAGAAAGCTGCAGAACCAGCCCATTTTACAAGAAGATCCCATTTTGAGAGCCTAATAATTTTATATGACCATTTATTTGGCCTGCAGCAGTGTAGCTCGGCCCATTCACACGTAAGTTATAAGGAGTCCTTCAGCCCACGTTAATTTGTGAAGGAAACACAGTACAACACGGCCAAATGGAACATAGAAAATGTGCATATTATATACATATACATACACAGATAAGCCATAACGTTAAAACTGCCTCCTTGTTTCAACAATATTCATTTTATCAGGTTCTCTTACCATACAAGAGCACTCTGTGATACATTTACGTCTGTTTCCCTGCCTGCTGTGTTATCAAACCTTTACCTGTGCTGCAGGTAAGTGCTGCTGGAGCTTTAAAAACTCTGTCCACTCTGTTAGGCAGGCCAAACATTCTGGTCCACCAAAGTCAGAGACGACAGCTCATCTGTTCCTGTACAGTTCGTGCTGGTCTTCCTCTAGTCCTTTATCAGAGGCCACAGGACGCTGCCCACAGGACACTGTTGGCTGGATTTGTTTGATTCGTGAGCTATTCTCAGTCCAGCAGTGAAACATAGGTGTTTAAAAACTCACAGCAGCACTGCTGTGTCTGATCCACTCATACCAGCACAACACACACCAACACGCCACCAACCCGTTTGTGTCACTGCAGTACTAATAGTTATGTGGTGGTCTTGTGGGCCTCCTGACCATTAAGGATCAGACTACAGTCTATGACTGTAGAACTACAGTCTGTAATTGTGGACCTACAAACTACAAATTGCAGAACTACAGTCTACAAAGTGCTCTGATATGGTATATGGTGGAGTTTACAAAACGGGTAATATATCTGCCAATCTGTGGGGGGGCACTTGTATTCGGAGATGGGGATTAGGGGGGTGAAGGAGGAAGGAGGAAAAGGAGAGGGGCGGCTGGGGGAGAGAGAGAGGGAGAGGGGGAGTTGGGAGGAAGAAAGGCAGCTTAGGGCTTTTAGCCATATTGCTTTTCTTTGTTTTGGCGTGAGCTATGGTCCAACAGTAGCTCAATAAACACCCATTTCTTAGTCCCAATCTCGTTTCTTTGTGTGAGAACGCCACAGTATAATGCCATGACAACTGGTGTTCGCCTATTTGGTAGCTGTGTAAGCAAACTACTTTCTTGATTTTCTTAGATTTTTTAAATAAAGCAACATCCATTAACTTCATTTTGCGACAACAACCGCCCCCACTCCCCTCGCTAACTCTGTGTGCCACTGTAATATTTGTAGATGGCTTGAAGGTATAATAAAGGGAACCCTGCCCAGCCCACGCATCTGCCTTATACTTGCTTCCCCTCCCGAATGCCATTGTGTAATTCACACTCTGTCCAAAAGTATCTAGAATAGTCTGGCCAATATCAGCCCGGACCACATGCTTCAATCGTGCTAGGCTTAGGTCGACTAAGACCTTTGTGACACCATGACAATCGAACCGTGCTGTTTACATGATTCGTAGCTTAGTTAGACTAGCGCTCCAGGCTCGTGTCCAACCAAGGCTGTGCATGTAAATGTAGTTAGCGATAAGGTTGACCTAAATATGGGGAATTTCAGTTCCATGAACGCTCCATTTCATAACGTTTCCATCTGCGGAATGCGTGGCGGGCAGGGCCCGCTGGGCGTACACGATAACAGTGGAGTCTGCTGTCATGTTTACACTGTTCTGTGTGTCATCTCGGCCTCTTAGAGAGTCCAGTCAGCAAGAAGGCATGACAAAACTGCGGTTTGATGTGCCGGTATTGGGATGGTCAGCTGCCTGCCTGGATTTGAGGGAAAGTCTCCTGGGTGTAAAATGCGGCGGCCAGGGGAGAGTGTGTGTGTGTGCTGGGATTTGCGAGTGTGTTTTTGTAAGCCTGATGTTATACCTGCTCTTTTTATATTCCCCTAACTCCTGCGGGAGTGTATGGCTATAGCAGCTAAGAATCCAAAGAGGCAGAACCCTTAAAATGGAATATATATTCATGTTTGCTGTAATGTATCTTGCTTAGATCTGGTCAGCACAGCGGTGGCCTGGTAATTGACAATAGTGCTTTTATTACATATAGACTACTGTAATGCATTGTTTACAGGATTAGCTAAAACCACAGTAGACACACTGTGGCTCATATTGCTGGAGCATATCAGTATCAGTATCAGTACCGGGATCTGGTCAATATCAGCAGAAGATGCTGGGCTGGAAAACGGAGGGAATCTTATCCACCCATGTAACAAATCTATCTTCACTGTGATGTAGTAAGCTGTATATTTCTTCCTGTGGGGTTTGAACATACATGTTAACATACTTTCTGCTCATGTTAAGTGAAGTGCTACAGCTAAAAATAGGGCAAGAAGTGATATCATGTAGCGTCTCTATACTAAAGGGATAGTTTAACAGACAATAAATTGACTACATTTCTTACTTCAAATCAGCCAAGAACAGATTTGGTGTCTACATTTGGCTTCTTTAGTTTTGCACCTGAGCTATGAGGCTAATCTCGCTACGTAATGAAAAGAAATAGAAGCTAGCTGGCAATTAGCATAATGCAAACTGCATGCCTAAATGATTTTACACTTGCCTGAAATGGAAAAGATTCCTTTGTTGTGTATTCTCGACTTGCCAATTAGCTTTCTGATACTGTATTACGTACTGTTATCTTTAAAACGAGGCACGGAGTTGCATAGCTAAAAAGAGTAGCAAGAGGCCTTAAACCTCTACATTGCTGAACACTATAATCGTTTATTGTGGTTTGGCATGAAATCCAGTGTTCTGGTGAAAGTTCTCTTTCATGTCCAGATATTTAAAGTGTTTTCTTCTACTTAAAGCTATCTTACAGAAACTATAATTCAAATTGATTAGCAATATGTTGCAAGCCTGGTATACTGTTTCAGAGAAGAGTTTGGCCTAAAATCTATCATTTCAATGTATGCATGGCAAAGAGGGTTGTAGGACAAAATTAGGGTTGGCTGGATACCACTTGAAATCACAATACCGATACTTCTAACTTGAGCATTTGATGATACAGATACAAATATGATATAGTACTTTTTATTCCCTTTCTTAAACAACTAAGCTGTTAATAATACATTGAAGGCCTGAAGGCACTTTGCCTAACCAGCCAACTAAATATCATCATACTCAAACTGTGCAAGGAAGTTTTTGACTTAACTTATTCACAACTTTTAGAATTTATGGACTTTTACACGTTATATGATAGTTTAGCCTAATGGATCATATCGGGTTATACTTTTTTTTTTCACTTATCAATTATCAAATTCAGTGATTTTGACCAGAATTGTTACAGTTGGTATCGTATCATACTGAAGATATCATATCGGTGCAGCCCTAAGGAAAAAAGCACCCATGGACCCCTTTTTCTTCAGTTTGGCTGCTATTTTACCATCATTACATTAAAAATAACTGAACTTTTAATATTTAGTTAACAAGAGAAGAACGTGTGCTTTACATGTGTTAACTTATTAATTGGAGTTCAGTAAAGTTTTAAGTTAACCAGGTTAGTAACCTTTTTAAGTTAAAACATTTTGAAGGATCAACAAAAAATTAATTAATAATGAAAATGGCTGTATTTGCGCTATACGCACTGTGGCCCTGGTTCCTGGCAAAGATAAATGCATTGGTAAGTTTCTCTACAATAAACCATTTCACTTCAAAACATTCTGAATGACATTGCCAATCTCAATGACTGACTAACGCAGACAGTTGTCGGTGCTGCATTCCCTGTTAAAGCTTAGTTAGGTTTATTTGTGTGTGGTTTTGGGTGCACCACTATAGAGGATGGCTATATTGTTATTAAAAAACTATAAATAAAGATATTACTGTTATTATTAGTGCTATATTTATTATTATTATTATTATTATTAACCCTGGCTGACAGCACAACCTGACTCCTGCCAGGCTTGATTCCTGCACGCTTGTGTGCTAGCCGCTGGCCCGTGTGTGATGCCGGAGCCATAAACAGGGATGACCAGTGAAGCACAGAGCTGCAGAGCCTGACTGCAGGGCTCATGCAAGGCCTTAGCTCGGGGTTTGTGATGTGTGGGAAATTCATTACAGCCCAATAATAAAAATAAAAAAAATACCGGGCACTGAGGAAAGTCCTGGGGTTTTGGAAGACCCTCAGAGACTAAACAAACACACACACATACATCAATGCACACCTAAACCCGCCGGCTGCCTGCTTGTGCCTCCAGCTCTGATATGTGACACCAGGACTGAGGCCTACAGCAGTGTATGGATTATCACCCAGACTTCATAAAGTAAAAACTTTCCTTGCGTTAATTCAAAAGGAATGTTGCTGTAAGTGTCTGACTTTAAGGCCTCATGAGTCAAAGGAGTGATTGGACCCTCTCAGATTGCTGACCTCACCTTATAGTCACTCAGCAGCCACTTTTTTAGAAACCCCTACCTTGTAGTTCCACTATACTAGTGATCAATTAGAGATTGTAGCTCATCTGTTGTTTCTGGTAACCACAACAGATGGCCAGTGAGGGGAAGTACAAGGTAAGTGTTTCTAATACAGTGGCCAGTGAGTGGAAGTACAAAGTAAGTGTTTCTAATAAAGTGGCCAGTAATTTAAAGCAAAAGGTGACTGTTTCTAATAAAGTGACCAGTTAGTAATGTTAGTAGAGCGTAGAGATTAAGTGGCCAGTGAGTGGAAGTACAAGGTTGGTGTTTCTAATAAAGTGGCCAGTGAGTGGAAGTTCAAGGAAGGTGTTTCTAATAAAGTGGCCAGTTTGTGAAAGTACAAGGTAGGTGTTTCTAATATAGTGGCCAGTAAGTGGAAGTACAAGGTTGGTGTTTCTAAGAAAGTGGCCAGTATGGGGATGCGCAAGCTAGGTGTTTCTAATAAAGTGGCCGGTGAGTGGAAGTACAAGGTTGGTGTTTCTAATAAAGTGGCCAGTGAGTGGAAGTACAAGGTAGGTGTTTCTAATAAAGTGGCCAGTTTGTGGAAGTACAAGGTATGTGTTTCTAATAAAGTGGCCAGTTTGTGGAAGTAAAGCGTGGATATTGGGGGGGAAGTACAAGGTTGGTGTTTCTAATAAAGTGGCCAGTGAGTGGAAGTACAAGGTAGGTGTTTCTAGTAAAGTGGCCAGTTTGTGGAAGTACAAGGTAGGTGTTTCCAATAAAATGGACAATGGGTGAAAGTACAAAGTAGAGGTTTCTAATAAAGTGGCCAGTGAGTGAAAGTAATAGTCTCTGTTTCTAATAAAGTGGACAATGAGTGGAAGTACAAAGTAGGTGTTTCCAATAATGTGGCCAGTAAGTGGAAGTAATAGTCTGTGTTTCAAATAAGCAGAATTATATATAGAACATTGGTGTCATGCTGTTATTTCATTTTGTTTGCTTTGCATTGCACCCAGTATATATATAGCATCTCATGGCCTACAGCTTCATTACATCATGTGAGGGAGAAGGTGTACTAAGCAAGTGAAAAACAATCTAACGACCTGTTTCAAATGTATGAAGCAAAGATTCCACTCAATCCACAGGCTGCCTTCCTAAACCCATCCATCACCTGCAAATGAGCTCTACCGAGTCTGCCCATGCTGCAGTGGGACATGAGGAAAGTGACCTCATGGAAAAAGCCCTCCAATGCTTAAAGCCATGGAGATAAAAAGCAGGGATGAAATGAATGGTCAAAACAACAGTGAACATACTGATGCAGGTGATGGATTTTTAAGGACGTTAGAAGTACATCTCTCATCTCACATTGGTTGCAATTAATAATGATTCTTTAGAAAATGATCCAGGGAATCATGAACCTGTGAATCATGAATTTAGTTGTGATTGTATTATTTTGATACTTAGTAGTGCTACTTAGTAGAGAAAAACAATCAGTCTTAGACCTGGGCCAGTCTTGTGGCCCAGTCTAACACCGGACTTACCCAATTCACTGATGCTGCCACTTTTTAACACAGTACCCCTGCTGCTTTTGTGCAGGTGCTTCTCCACAACCTAGACAATAAAATGAATGTTCCTCACATCATAACCATCACTATAACCTTCATTGTGATGATGCACACAAAAGCTCTTTTAGCACTAATTGCTAGTCTTGTTGCAAATATTGATGCACCTATTATCAGCATCAAGCACATCAAGCAATAAATACACAGTCAAGTCATATTAAAAAGACCCCTCCCTAGTTTTTGGATATGAATCCATCCTTGCAGATCTCTACACCCTATTCATGCTGATTGTCTTCCCTGGGGCGGATGGGATCGGGAAAGGTGACCAAAATCTCCAAGTACTAGCCTTGTCAAGTCAAGTCAAGTTTATTTATATAACGCTTTTGAAAACAGACAGTTACAACATATATCCCCCAGTAAGCAAGCCAGAGGCAACAGTGGCAAGGAAAAACTCCCTCAACTGGAGGAAGAAACCTTGAGAGGAACCAGACTCACAAGGGGAGACCCATCCTTCTCTGGTCAAACAGTATTTACAGTTTCATAAACTAAATACCAAAGAAAAGAGTCTCTGTTTGAAATCTGGATAGCACAGCTTTAGAAGCTGCACAGGTAGAGGCAATCTCTGACTGAGGCAGTCTCTGACTGAGTCTTTATGTAAAGGGGGTGTGATCTGAAAAAGTCCCATCTTATCTCAATGCTGGTGCATCTGGATGGCACAGTGATGTAACTGAGGCTGTAGCAGTAGACACAGATGGACAGGAGAGCTGGCTGGTGGTGGGTGGGGAGGAGGCCCTGATGGTCAGTCCTCCAACAGCGTTCAACAGACAGGAGGACATATATCCCATATATCCCCAGACTTAAACCCCATGAGCTATCATCAGTGCATTGAATCAGCTCCTGATTGGCCAGTGTTGCCAATGCTGACCCACACGGAAGGCCAATACATCACATCTAAACACAAGGAAAGCCAAGTAACACTGTATCAATCACCTGAGATACCACAGTAATGGTCAAGCATTCATTTTTCGGACCCTCCAGCAAGTTTAACAGACACATATTGTACAGAAATGTAAGTATTTAGTAGACAAATAGCTCAATATTTCAATACGGTTATGCAGTGCTTAATTAGTGCTGGATCTTGCAGGAACAATATCCGGCACCTCTCATATTTCAGGTACCTGTGTTCCAGAACTTATTTATGTGGATCCACCACCTCTTTGACGTCTTTTTTTTTGTAGGACACCAAAAGCTATTCGTCCAGTGGCATCTCTGAGATTTTATGGTTGCAGCTCCTTACTGCAGTCATTAAAGCTAAGATTACTTTATTGTTTAGAATGCTATTATGTTAGATGGACACTTGAAGCACTGTTGTGTCTATGCGTTCCAGGACCTTTTACCTCACTGCCACTTGCTGGATCACCCCACCTTTAGTGTTCCATTACCTGATGTTTTACAAATTAAGCACTGTGGTTATGTCTCAGGGTGCTAGGGGGACGTTAACATGCACACAATGGACAAAACACCTCTATATAACATTCCAGATTCAATGCAGTTGGATCACCACCATCCGTGCATGGATGCGTTTTTACACCCTTAGTAAAGACCATGAAAGTGACAAGGCCAAACTGTCTGACCCCAATCAGAGAGAGAAGAGGACAGAGAGTTATGGCTGATTGATTGATTGGGGGAGACAGAGACAGCGAGAGAGGGTGAATGGAGGTCTCTGTGCACCGTGTAAAAGTAACTCCGACAGGTCAGGGTGTTTGAGGGTCAGGACTGATAGTTTTAATCAGCCGCTGCTGATGGTGGACTTCGGGGGGCAATCTCTCTCTCTCTATTTGCACTAATTACACAGCACCTGCGGGGGAGAGGGGAACATAAATAGACTAAAAAGGGGTCCTGCGTGTCACCTTTGGCCAGTAAATGAGTGATAATGTTCATACAGACCAGACATATTCAGAGGAATATATTATCTACTGATTATAAAACGTCCCCCCCTGTCTCAGCGTTAGAGATACGGCGCCAATTATACCACAATGGCCACTTTATTAGAAAGCCTTCCTTGTAGCACCACCTGTAGTCAATCTGCTGACTTGTAGGGTGTATTAGTCACTCAGACCCTGCATGAGTGGATGACCCCAGGGCTGTTCTTGTGTGGATATATTTGGATGGTGCATCATTCTTAACACAGCAATGACACTTAAATCGAGTAGCACCACACATACCACCCTCACCCAAATACTATCTGGTCAGTTGTGGTCCTGTGATCAGAAACTGACCACTGATAAAGGTTTATCATGTGGGATTCAACCTATAATTGTTCCTATATATCTGTACCTGTATAGACATATATGCAGGCGTTGGTAACAACATGTTACAATAAATGTTTCAAATACAGCCAATGAGCAGAGCCAGTACTCTAAATCTGCACGCCCTTAACTCAACACAAGGGGGCAACATTGCTACAGTGTTTTAAACCTGGGACTCACACTGTGGCACTGCAGGTCTCTCACTTTGTCAAAGGAGGATGGTGATTAGACAGTTCATGGCTGAAGCTATGATTTCAAATGAAAGTCGCAGACAGCTTATATGGCAGTCTTAAACCTAATTAGAGATAAGATATTAAAACCAATTTAACTGCACTGAATGTGGGTTATTAATGGGAGGCATTGGGGAAGGCGTAGGTGCAGTATTGGTATTAAGGTATGGAATCATGACAAAGTTGGAAAAATATGTGACAGATGTTCACTAAAGGGCTCATATGCCATATTTTCCTGTTTTTTTTTATTAATGTTTTGGTTCCCTTGCAGTGATTTTATGATGTTTGTGTGTTTTTTGTGTACCAAAACCAGTCATAATTAATTTCTACCATTATTATCACCATTGCCCAACCTCTTTTCAGCCCTTAGAATGAAACAGGCTATTACTGCGCCTTCAAGACTGATATATGTTACTGATATAAGTGACATCTGCTCTGTTTAAAACAAGCTGTTTTCGCAGCTGTATGCATTGTCAACACTGATAAATGCAGTGCATAAACAGTGCCGTCTGAATGTTTATGAACCCTTTATCATTAATGTGGTCTAACATGTGATAATATCCTCATTTAACTCATCACAGTAAATAAAGAGAACCCGATAAAGCAAATAACATAAAGAGTTGCACGGTTTGCCATTTATGGATTGAACAAACTGATGCAACTTTCAATGTCTTTGTTGGCAAAAGTATGTGAACCTCTAGAACTATTAGTTTTGTAAAGGTAATAGTGAGGGTCAGAGTGTGACTAAGTGTGGCCAGCCCTGCCCTGAAACATCAACGTCTGGTCTTTACCACACACTCAAGTCAAGTCAAGTACAAAGTGGAGTAAAATTACGTTACTTCAGTAACAACATGGTGCAACATAGAACTAAGAGTACTGAGTGCAGATGTGCAGACATGAGTGTGCAGCAAATTTTAACCAGAAACAACTAAATAAATACAATAAATTAAGAGACATTACATACAGTAGACAGACAGGACAGGGCAACACTAAACATGTTTCTATACATGAGGTTTTGGAATAAAGTTATAGTTCATGCCATGTCTTGTTACATTTCTAAGGACCTCAAGAATTATTGTCAAGGGTCATTATTAGGCCGGAAGAGGTTCCAAAACCTTTTTATGGTCTTCACTGATCCACTGTCAGGCATATACTGTAAATTAAATCCAGTGCTCCTCTTCTCTAGAATAGTAATCCAAGAAAAATGACTCCAAGGCTAAGGCATAACATATTCTGGGAGACCACACAGAATCCCAGGCCTCCCTTTTACTGGCTAATGTGAGTATTCATGTGTCCACAATTAGGCAACAACTAAAAAAGGATAGACATTTGTACTACAGACCACCAGGATGTCTCAGAAGACTATTGGAATAATGTTAGGTGGACGGAAAAGACAAAAATCGATCTACATGGCTGAAATGAGAGATGTTCGGCAAAACCTGACACTGAATTCCAGCAGAAGAACTTCAACATGGTGGTGGCAGTATCATGGTTGGGGTCTGTTTTGCTATCATTTGAAGTAGCTATGAATTTTGGAGTGTATCAAGAAATTCTACTGGAGAATGTTAGGGCATCTGACCGTAACCTGAACGTCAACAGAAGGCAGGTCCTGGAGAAAGTCAACAACCTTAAAAACACCACCAAGAATTGCTAAATCAGACGAAAGACTACATTCTGGAATGGCTCAGTTAAAGTCCAGACCTTAATCTAATAGAAATGTTGAGGTGTGGTGTTCCTGCAAGTTCAGTACAGTATTCAGTACTTGTAAGATGCAGTTTGTGATCCTAATCATCCAACGTCAGTAGCTGACGTCTTTAACTCTCTTGTAGCTGAATGCAATCAAATCCTCTCATCGATGTTCCAACATCTAGTGTAAACTCCTTAATAGCCCCATTAACTTTAAAAGAAATGCTGAACAAGCACGTGTATACAATGGTATTGGACATTTACAGCTTCCAATAACACATAAACGCTTTTTTTATATGATCTGGATCTGATACTGAATCTATCATACTTTTACAATGGCTGTGCACAACAGATGGAATTGTCTTGTTAGTAGGAATCACTACTGATCTCGTCCTGCAGGTCATATTGCAGACCAAGGCCCGGGTGTTGATGCACAAAGACTTATCTCTCTTTCACCTTGCTTTCTTTTCTGCTGTGTCATGTTTCTTTAAAGCAGCAGTGCATTATTTAACAGCATCCGGGACAGTAAGGTGTGGGATATTTATCACCCCAGTATTGCGCCTTTGTTACATGAGGAAGGTGAGCGTGGACCTCCTGGCTTCAAATTGAGAGAAGCGAATACGTTCCCTTTGAAAAGCTTTTGAACAGATGTAAGGTGCTGAGATGAAGCTGCCCTTGAGGGAACCAACTAGAGCAGGCCCACCGGGCCTTCCTGTCATCTGAACTGCAGTTACCTACAGGCTCCACAAAGATGTGCTATGTGCTGTATCACATGGACCATTTGATTGAATTTGTTAAAACTGTGTTCTCACAATCCAAACATGTATCCTTGGATATTTACTAGGCCTTTGAATCCTAGAACATTCATGGATTTGTAGGATTCTTTGGCAAGGTGGCTGTCCTACACCCCAATCTGTAAAACTAAAAATTTGAAATTATATTTTTGCATTTTTTCCATGTTTTAATGTTGCCTGTTGTGTATTGGGTATTTCCAAATTGGTCATAAATGATTATTCCTTCTAAGAAACCACATAGTTTCAAACCATTCAAATATCATTATCTCTAACCTATACAACAACAGGGTTGCATCAGGTTCAGTTACATTTGTACATGAATCAAATACCCCTGGAGCCGCATTCACTGATAAGGAATCGATACTAAACCAGCTGAACGAAACTAACTAACTGAAAAGTAAAGAAGGAAGGCGTAAATCTTCACTTTGCCGCAGTTTGGATTATTAAATTGAGGATCGGTTGATTGAATTGGCAGCGATTGTATTCAGATGGCCGTGCCCTCCGCCTCCAGGCTGCCATGGTGGTGCTGTTGGCTTTGTATGCAATAGTTCCACCACAGCACAATTCACTGAAGTCTCACTTATGCACTTATGTATTGAGAATAAAGATCAAACGTGAGCAGATAAACCTGTTTATTTATGTGTTGAGCTGTTATCCTAAGACAATGGTTAATGGTAGTTTCAGTTAAAGTGCTATTCATTTCTGTGGCATGATTGGTTTCGATTAGACTAGATTGTATTCCTAATACGTGTTCTCTTCGTATTTAAGAAAAATAATTCTAAATAGGTTTAAGGAGGCTTAGTTGCAACTAAACTGTTGTTGCATGAGGTAATTGCTGGTGTTTAATCAATACACTAATGACTGCAAGGCTAAGGCATACCAAATTCTGGGAGACCACACAGAATCCCAGACCTCCCTTTCACTGGCTTATGTGAGTAGTCAGGTGTCCACAATTAGGCAACAACTAAACTGTCATACAGACCACCTGGATGTTTCAGAAGACTATTGGAATAATGTTATGTGGATGGAAAAGACAAAAATGGATCTATATGGCAGAAATGAGAGATGACACTGAATTCCAGCAGAAGAACCTCATTCTAACTTGGAAACATGGTGGTGGCAGTATCATGGTTGGGGACTGTTTTGCTATCATTTGATGGAGCTATGAATTCTGGAGTGTATCAAGAAATTCTACTGGAGAATGTTAGAGCATCTGACCGTAACCTGAACCTCAACAGAAGGCAAGTCCTGGAGAAAGGCAACAACCTTGAAAAACACAACCAAGAATAGCTAAAGATTGTAGAAATGTTAAGGGTTCAATACAGTATTCAGTACTTGTAAGATGCAGTATGTGATCCTAATCATCCAACATCAGTAGCTGACAGTGGACTCAGTGGTCAGTTCCAGCCCTCTGAAGAATCAACTCACCATCACCAGCACAGTGGGGATACATCAGGTGCTGAAATCCACTGCTCAAGACCCAAAGAAGCAACCAACCTGTGATATATATGAACTACAGAGTTCAGGGAAAGGTACCAGGCTCACTCCATTTGTCTCCAGAGACGTCTCCCACGGAAAAGCTAAAATCTCACTGGAACTAAATATTCGAGTAAGAGAGGCACTGCGAAAAGGCACAAGCGCTTAGCGTCGAGATTTATGATTGGTCATGTAACCAGAGGGGCCTTGTGCCATAAAATGTAGTTGCTTGGTGACTAAGCATTTCCTCTCCGTTCTCCCCTCTTTCTCCTTCTCTCCCCGAGCTGTGGAGACAAGTCACCGTGACCTGCACTCTTGGCACGGCAACTTTGTCTTTTTCGCTTCTGCATCGTGAACTCCCAATAGAGAGGCGCCAAGGGCACCCGAGCAGATCCCTAATAGAACATGCTCTCTCATTTACATCTAACATGCAACACGAACCCCCCCTTCACCCAACCCCTTTCCAAACCAATCTCAGAGCGGGTGCCTGTGGAGATGCAGCCGCAGGTCCACCAGTAGATGGCAGTGTTACATTTCATGCAGTCGTCCTCTGTGCCACCACGGACAGATTGGGCTCCATTCTGCTATTCCTTCAACAACAAAAAAAGAAAAACGGGAATAGTAAGCTTCGGGTACATCAAGTCACTCCCCGCACTTGTGATTCCTCATAAATGACGATTACCACCATTTCCAGGCAAATAGCAGAGGCCCTAATGGAGCCATAGCTCCTACGTCTCGGTACTCCCCCGTGTGCTTGGGGGTTGACTTTTATGCACATTTCCCAGGAGTGTTCCATCTTTAGCCGCATAGTCGAGTCCCCAAATATGGTGACAAATGTCTCAACTTCCGCCGCCGCACCACTTATGGCGTAGCGTATGCAATGATGGCCGTGGCGGGGAAAAAAAAAAACGTTACACGCCTGACAACTTCATGCCTCCGACAAAAAGAGCGTATCTTCCCCCAGGATACGTTCCCCTGAGAGCACTTCCACCTCAGGGTAAGTGGATGTGCAGCGCAGGTACTGACAATGGCAAAGCAGCAGCCACTTCACTGACAGCTGGAGCTGCCTCAGTCATTCGTGCGACCCGAAATAGGTTAGCACAGCTTTCTGCTCCGGCACAACTGCTCATCTAGATTTGTTGTATAAGATAAGATGAGAAACAACACTACTGCACTGTACATTACATTTGTCTGAAAACTGTAGGTGTCCAGCTTTCTTCTCAGATTCCTGGTACCTTGACAGTGCCCATGAATCCTGGTCGTGATGAAGGTGCTAGAAGGAGCTGAAGGATTGATCAGAGCTGTGAGCACTGAGGCAGAGAAGAGGGCTGGGTAAAGTGCCATGACCCGTGAGCCCTGACATGGAGTTAATGATAACTGAGCGATATCGATTCACAGGTGTTTAAGGAACAACTGGAGAGAGGAGCAAGAACGAGGACAGACAGATAGATGTAACCCCACCACATTTAGTACATGTTAAATACTGGGGTTCATACTTTGTGTATGTATGCGTCTTCTGCAGGAAAGCTGCTATTTTCTTTTTAATTACTGAGGTTAAATGATAACTAACTAAATAAATAAATAAATAAAAGCTACATGTATTGTGAACATGCGTTCTACTCAAGTTGTAAGAGTCTGATTTTCTACCCTTTTTTTATTTTATATCTTAAAGATGTGAGGAACCTTTGCGAAACTACTGCTTTGCAGAGATTTGATCTAATTTCAATCTCTCAAATTTAAACTTGATTGTGTGATTGAATTATGAGCCTTTTTTTTGGCTAAGAAGACGAGCGTATAATTAATCTGGCGTGTAGCCTAAATGCTTAACACAGTGTGCCAGCCTCCCAGTTGTCTGTGGTTGTGATGTCACAACCCATGGAGTTTGGTTGCTTCTGATTAGTCAAATTCCATGTCATAAGGATAAATTTTCTCATCGTTCAGCCCAAGCAAGCAGTTTAGCAGTTTCATAGCTAATGTTAATGCAAAAAAGCCAAATATAAAACCCCTTATAGGGTTTGGGAGTGTGAGATCATAATGCAATGTATTATTTGCAATCCACAGTGGGAAGGTATGTCAGTCTAGGCTGGTTAACAATGACAGATAAGCCACTGAGATGAGTAGTACAACCAGCTAAAAGGTGAAGTTAGCTACCTAGATATATAGATATAGCCTCTGTCCCAAAACCTAGTGAGTGTCTAAGTAGGCTGTCTACGTGGCAGCTGTTTAAGTAGCAGCGCTCTCCCCTTATCTCTCCTCATAAAACAGATTACTGAGACGCTCTAGTTAGAGAGAGACTGTGTCACGGCTTGTTCCCGCCCACTGCAGCACACGACCAGTGGTTTAGCTGGTTGCTAAGTTATCAGCCGGCATCCAAAACAATAGCCAGAGGCTTAAAAATCCGCTAGCATAAATGCTAATGGCTCGAGTATAAAACTACTAAATGGTCAACGACTCGTTGAAAAGTTGTAAATAAAATACTGTTTTGTGTGATTATATGACAAGAAATACATTAAAACACCAGACAGAATCGAAAATAACTTGCATTTTAAAACCACTTCACTGCTCGTAGATTTGAACCATGGGATTGTCTTAGCGGCTGAGGAAGCATTTGATGCTTCCCAAAATCAGGCCAAAATAAGGTTCCTTAGTAGACAGCATGTTTAAGATATGTAAGAATTGGGTCAGCCTACTAGACAGGATGCCGCATACTATGACGTAAAATGCTGTCTATGTAGGCAACTCACTAGGTTTTGAGACACACCCAATATACATCAGACGGGCTTCATTTCCCTGGCTTTTCTCTGGCGTCTATTTTAAGCTAAATAAAGACAAAATGAACAGCCAAATTAAGAGTACATGAACTCAGTTGTAGGCTATGTGTTAACCAGTGGCTTGGCTGGCAGTCAGAATTGGTTTACATTTCAGCTGATTATCTATAGTTTTATGATAAAATGCATTCTGGGTGTTGTAGTGAGTGAACACTTATGAATGAAAACATGAAAAAAGTCAGCATGTGCAGGTCAAAAACAGCAGTCTTGCAGTAATTATATGCTGTATGGTAACGAGAACGAATCCTTCCAACATGGCGAAACGATCCTATAATGAATGTAGTACGACATGACAAACCTTCCCAAGCTCTATTACAGCAGTATAACTGTAGTGACTGTCTTCAGACTTCAGGACTACAGTGAAGTGAATGGATTACTGCAGATAAGCAGATAAGCAGATAAGATGAGTAGTACAACCAGCTAAAGGGTGACGTTAGCAATGTAGCTAGCTACCTGGATATCTACATACTGTACGTCAGACTGGCTTCGTTTCCCAGGCTTTTCTCTTGCGTCCAATTTGGACTGAATAAAGACAGAATGAACAGCTAAACTAGGAGCTACGCTAATACAAACTCGGTTGTAATCCATATGTTAGCCAGTGGCTTGGCTGGCTGTCAGAATTGATTTTGGGTGTTGTAGAGTGCATTCTGGGTATTGTAGTGAAAGAACATTGCTAAATGAAAAT
Organism: Megaleporinus macrocephalus; assembly: GCA_021613375.1. Classification (NCBI taxonomy): domain Eukaryota; kingdom Metazoa; phylum Chordata; class Actinopteri; order Characiformes; family Anostomidae; genus Megaleporinus; species Megaleporinus macrocephalus. The sequence goes on from CM038720.1 coordinate 12,370,213, forward strand.
ATGGAGAAGTCTGTGAATGGAAGAGGGGATGATGTTAGCATGTGCAGATAAAAATCCAGTAGTTTTGCAGAGGGGTAACAAAGAACGAACCCTTCCAACATGGCAGAAAGATCTCATAATGAAGTTGGCTATGTGTTAACCAGTGGCTTGGCTGGCAGTCAGGATTGGTTTACATCGCAAGTGATTACCTATAGTAATGAATACTGAACAACAAACAAACAAATAATACTAAGTGAGGTAATGCTGCAGTACAGACCACACAACAAGCGTGTTAAACAGTTGTTGTAGGTCGTAAGGCCCTTTTAAAGTTTGGTTTAGGGTTTAGGCTAAGCCTTAACACTAAATATATTATTTATGACATGCCATAAGACTATATAAAAAACAAACCAGCATATATGTGTGTGTGTGCACACAAGCACTCTTGCACAATGCACAAGCGTATTATTGATGCCTTGCTCATGCATCACAGGCAGATTTCAGATTCATGGGGAGAGGCTTGGAGAGACGGATTTGTCAGCCAGGGAAAAGCGGTTTGTATAGGATTTCTGGCCCAGTGTGCTGACAGCCACGTGAAGTTTATACAGGGCTTCAAACTGTGTAGAGTCTATCCCTGCCTGGAGAAGTCAAGCTTATAGAGCTTTCCATGGGTGTGTCAGACTGGTATTTTATTTTTTTTATCTTAAGCGTGAGAATGGGCTTAACTTCTAAGTCTGAACTTCTAAGAACATCTTTCCTTGAACCACTAATTTTAGTATGTCTTCATATCTGTCATCAGTAGGAACATTATCAGCCATTTAAAGTTGACACCACATGACTATTAAGGTTAATTAGCAATAATACACATGTAGTTTAAGGTGTTCACGCTTCTGCACATTGCTCCCCCATATGAACTGTTTCGATAATTTACATGTGACACCAAAGACATTTAAGATTAATAACTGCATAAAAGGTCTACAGTTTAGAGGTTCTCCGAATGTTTGCACATCCTTCATCTGCATGAGTGTTACCAATCATTTAAAAGTGACACTGCAGGACCATTAAGATTAAGGGCTGAAAAATAAGCCTGCAGTTTTAGAGGTTAAAACCTTTGAATATCTCTCATCTGTATTAACATTAGCAGTCCTTTAAAGGTGATACCACAAGACGTTTAGGATTAATAACTGATTTAAAAACATGCATTTTCAGGGATTATAACTTTTGCATGTCTCTCTACTCTATAAACATTACTGATTATTTAAAAGTGATACCACATGACATTTAAAATTAGTAACTGAATTATAAGCCTGCAGTTTAGGCATTTAAACTTTTGCACATCTCTTAACTGTGTGAACTCGGCCAATAAATTAAAGTTGACACCACAGGACATTTAAGATTAATACCTGAATAAAATGTCTACAGGTTTTAAAATGTTTGCACTTCCATCATCTGCATGAGTGTTCCCAATCATTTACAGGAGACACCGCATGACCATTAAGATTAATGGCTGAAAAATAAGCCTGCAGTTATTGAGGTTAAAACTTTTAAATATCTTTCATCTGTATCAACATTACGAAGAATTTAAAGCTGACACCACAGGACGTTTAGGAGTAATAACTGATTTAAAAATCTACAGTTTTAGGGCTATAAAATGAAGAACTATGAAGTTTGCTGATCATTTAAGAGTAACTCCCCAGGATATTTTGGATTAATAACTAAAAAATAAGCCTGTAGTTTAAAAGGTTAAAAAGTTTGCATATCAATCATCTGTATGAATATTACCACTATTTTAAAAGTGACACCACATGATTAGTAATTGAATTATAAACCTGTAGTTTAGGGGTTAAAGCTTTTGCACATCTTTCTACTGTGTGAACCTTGCCGATAAATTAAAGGTGACACCACAGGACATTTAAGATTAATAATTGAATTGTAAGTCTGCAGTTTAAGTGGTTAAAACTTATTTATATCGCTCATCTGTATGACTATTACCAATAAGGTAAGGGTGACACAACAGGACATTTAAGATTAAGAACTAATTATATGTCTGCAGTTTAAGGGGTTCAACTTTTGCACATTTCTCTACTGTATGAACTTTGCCGATAATTTAAAGGTGATGCCACAGGACATTTAAGATTAATAACTGAATAATAAGCTTGCCAGTTAAGGTTTTAATTGGCAGTTAGATCTGATATACAGTTGTTGTCGACAGAACAAGATTGGCACCATGAATTTGCTCTATTTTAAAGCCCAACTACAGGTCCAGAGATCAGTGTAAATAATTCAGCCACCTGCAACACCATGAAAAGAAGCGGCTCCAGCATAACAAGCCCACATGCAGAGTGCTTGGTTAAGAAATCCCCACGAGTCAGCGGGTGGCAGCCTGACTTCGTATAGAACAAACGTGTCATCGCCTGCCCGATACATGGACTAACGCTAGAATTTAATGAAGTGGCCATAGTCTGCTGGCTACGATAAGTAACAGCAGCCTGTTACTTTACCCAGAAAGAGAGTGGTGATTGGGATTGCTTTGATGAGAGCGGTTAGCTGAGAGCGCATGGCCAGCAGCACAGGCATCAGTGTGGCTATTGCAAATGACACGCTTATTAAAGGGACCATGCCACGGAAAGCGGAATTGTCCTTGTCTGAAAATCAGCGTGTGGCATTAGGAGCCGTCACTGCCGAAAGACATTTTCGCTGCAATTAGTGAAACCTTTTTTGTTTTAATGAACAATATTCTTCAGGACACGTGTGTTTGTTAGGGCTCCAGTGTCATGTATTTATAATGTGTTCCTAATTTGCTGTAACTGATTTTAATAGCTGTTACAGCAGTTCGTACCAGCAGCTACTTAAATCAGCCTGTGTGGATTCATTTATGGAACAGCAGCAGAGACAGCACGTCAGAGTAAGAAATGAATAGAACTATTAAACTAATCCGCTGAGAATGCAGGAGGAACTGCTCTCCATACTCAGCACTTCACTTGGATGAACTTTACTTGCATTCTGCAGAAATGTTTAACAAATGTATTAATGGTTTAGTACAGGGGTATTTAATTAGAGTTCAGTAAGGTCCGGTCAGAGGAAATTTCCTCAGGCCGTCATCATTTATAACTTATAATTCAGTACCATACCCTGTATACTGAAGTAGCCTAGTATCAGCACCTAATACCATCAGAAACTGAAAGACTAAACAAGCGTTCCATTAAAAAAAGAGCATCTTAAAGTGTTTATTTATAAAAATAGTAAATCAAGTTTGCGTCTTCTCGTTAACTCAGATTCACATCTTGACCTGTTGGTTTGGCGCTGCCTGTGAAGAATTTTATCTCCGACTCGCTTCATTCTCTGACTCGCTTTATTCTCCAACTTGCTTCATTCTCTGACTGACTTTATTCTTCGACTGCTGCTTCTTGCTTTGTACCTTGCCGGTGAGTGCGCCACGCCCAAATCTGCACAGATCACACGTGATTGGTCTGTTTACCTCACCGCAAAGCCCGTATACATATATATAAAATAAACCCTGTCTAAATTAAATCCTTCTTAACAGATAATACAGCGGTCCGCATATTGATGACCTCTGGTATAGGATAACAACAACAACAACAATGTGAAGTTTGCTTCTTTAGTATTGCACAGAGGTTTTGCTTAGCATCTTACACACCAATTTCTTTTTCAGATTATACTAGTTTTCAGTCTGTAACACTCTGTAACTTTCAATAATTTATACAGAAACTGATGTCCACTGTGTCCATCTACTCTACAAAAAAACTATAAAAGTGTTTCAGTGTGAACAAGAACACGTGTATTTGTGTTGTAGACATAATGACCCCTGGTTCCCATCACCATCTCTTTAAGGATTCACCAAGTGTCTCTACATACTGTATTTACCCGTTCACACCAAATCACTCTGAATGGCTGTTTTTAGTGAAATAAATTATGACATTTAAGTTTAAGAATTCCACTTGGAGCAAAAACAGAATCGACATAAATGGACATTAACTGTGTCCATCTTTTTCGTCGCTGTCCATAGAAAAACATGCATCTCCATTTTTTGTCGATTTTCATTTTTCTAAATAATTTAAACACGACAGCTGCTTTTTATATCCTGTGGAAGTTTCTTAATGAATGGACCAGTAGAAATGCTGCAAAATCTCTTGGTTCCAGAGAGATCTGGTTCCATTGACTTCCATTAAAAGAGAGCAATGTTTTTGTCTTTTATTCTAAAGTTGCTATTTTGGAGAAACTTGTTTTTTTCTATTTCACACCTGTGATAAATATGATTTGACAATAAATATGGTCTGATTTGACTAATATTTAGCTACTTTAGCCTCGTAGCTCCAGTGCAAAACTAAAGACATCAAACATGGCTTGGCTGCTTAACTTTATTTGGGCTTCTTTAAGGGGAATTCCACAGTTTTTTTTTAAATTTCTGCAGGATTCAATGATTGCATTGCCATTCACATATATTGAATATTACATAATTCATTTGTAGAGAAACTTACGGACTCTGATTTCTTAACAGTGATGGCGATGGAAACCAGGAGTCATGTCATCTATAGCCTTTAAACCACCAGTGAACCTACATGTGTCTTAAGTTTTTATATGTAATGCTGATGTTAGAATAGTGAGCAGTGGTTTTCTTTGAGGACCATTGCCTCATAATACCCTGCATGGACTTCTTTGCCTTGAAAGGCTTACAAAATAGAGTTTAAGGTCTTAAAACTATCAGAAAGCAACAACAATTTCTATGTAATAACTGTGTGAGGGAGTCTCCCGACATCTGGTTCCCATCACCACCACTGTGAGCAATCCTGACTCTGCATGTTTGTCTAGAAGAGAGCATTTCATATCAAACCACTGTGAATAACTTTGTAAAGATCTCAACAATTAAATTGTGCTGCAATTTTAGAAAGATTGGTGAAATTCTTCTTTTAAGGGTAAACTGTGTAAGTTTGATCTTTGGTTCGAGCTCCCCCCTTTAAAAGCACAGCAAAGCATTTGGCTGTTATGATGTAATCCAGGAAAAGAAGGGTGGGAGTGGAGCGAGAGGAGAGGAGAGAGCAGTGATGAATCGCAGGATCAGTCCTCTCCTGCTAGAGTAATCACTCTCTGGCTCTGACCTAAACCTTCCCTCCCTCCCTTCTACACACACCCCCCCCACAACACACACACACCACCACCACCACCGCCAATCCCACAGGCCCACGCCGAGCTGTCTCATGCCAAGCTGTCTCAATCACTCGCTCTTTTTCCCCCTTATTACTCTATCTCTCTCTTTTTCTCCCTTGTTGGCCCGCCCCCCCCCCCCCCCCCCCCCCCCCAACTCCTCTGTTTCCATTTACTACGCCCCTGTGGGTTTTTCACCCCATTCAAAGGGGCTTACCTTCTCTTTATTTGTCTCGTGTCTCTAAAGCCGCGCTTGTATTTGTAGTCGTTCTTGAAGACGGAGTCGACATCCATTGCACGTATTAGAAGCTCTGAGTGTCTATATTAGTCCATCCAGGGCAGGATGCAGTGCTTTTTCTTCAGCCGTTCTTGAGGGATGAGTGCGCACAGAGCGCTACAGTCCATGTTGCGTTATTGACCAATGGTCCTGCAAGCCAGAGATCTGTCCAGGAATTTGTACGAGCAGTGCAGCATGAAGGTCTCGAATCCAGTATGGTCGCCTGATCAAAGCTCTGCAAGAAAGTGTAGCCCCTTGCAGTTTATCAGTCTCAGTGCAGTTTCATTGCATCGGTGTCTGTTTTGGGGACCCTTGGGATAATTCATAGGTTGACACTAGAAGATGAGCACATTTGGGGCGTTTAGACTCCATCGCCATCTCCATCAATCAATTTGTCATTTACTCGTTGCAGAAGGGCTTTTTGGGTAATGATAAGGCTCGGCTTCCTGAAATTGCTAACGATTTTTTGGGTAGAGCGTCATGAGGTGCATTCCGGAGACAATTGAGCTTCTTTGGCTCGATTGAAACGGAAGTGCAGCGAAAAATCAAACGAACACCGCTTTCCACAATTGTAGGTGGTCTGCCAAAATGTAGATCATTCCAACTAACTGGTTCAAAGTTAGAGTTGAAAACACATTTTGGACTTATTTGGAAGTTAGACTAAAACATTTTGCTTCAAATAAAAGTATGCCTTAATTATGCTGATTTTATTATAATAAAGATTCTTAGCACGGCTACAAGCTTCGAAATATTGTACAGTTGTATCAAATCATAACAGTTTCCATAAATACTTGAAAAATTCATTAATGACAATTCTTAGTGTTCTAAAATACAGGGGCTTGCCGTCATTGATGGGACAATGAATTTGGATTATACCAAATAATTCTAAAGGAAAATGATTGGACATCTGTCAGTGAAATGAATTTCAAGAGATCTCTGACCATGGCCCTAAGGATACATGTCATTCTGTCAAAAAATGCTTAAAGATAATGTATTAAATGACTAAGTCAAAGTCTTGACCTTAATCCTATTAAAAATGTGGTAGCACCTAGTGAGCAGTTCATGTGAGGAAACTGACCAACCTATCTCAGAGCTGAGGTGGTTTTATACAGAGGAAAAACTAGTATTCCCTAAGCCAATAGGTTGTACTGTTGTCGTTATACAAGCGTGCTTCAAAGTTTGTGAACTCTTTAGAATTTCCTATATTTCTCCATAAATATGAGCTAAAACATCAAACAAGGCCTAAAGGTAGGTAGAGAGAACTGTTTTTTAGCAAATAAGACCAATTATACCAATTTATTGATAAAATGATTTAATATTTTCTATCTGTGGGTGGCAAAAGCATGTGAACCTCTAGATTTAGCAGTTAACTTGAAGGTAAAATAAGTGTTTTCAGATGTTTTCAGTCAATGTGATGACAATCAGTTTGTGGAAATGTATCATAGAGATGAAATGAAATGAGATTCCTGAGAACCTCAGAGAATAAACGATTGATTTAGAGGCCAGACATGTTAATTCCTATTTATACCCCTTTACCCACAAAAACCAATATGTCCATTTAAATGCTGTAAGTATCTCTGCCAACATACTTCCATACATCCTTTATGTTGGCATAGATATTGAGCAGTACATCCACTAGAGGGCAGTCCACAGTTTCTGATAACAACAAACATGACGCTGGCCATAATAATTTACCTACTTTTGAAGAGATCAAAGAGAAAGCATTGTGGACGGCCATGGTCTGTGTGGCCATTAAGAATTTTTGCGACATGTGGACGGAGAATTCCTTTCACTTATATTTCCAATGAAAGAAACTGATGTCGCTTGAGCTACTGGCTCAATGTCCCCATGATTTCCAGTGGTGCTGCAATATCCATAAAATTTCAAAGAAAAGATGAAATTAACCCAAAGCATGGACAGAAGGCTCTGTCTATTGAGCATAATTGAGCGTTTACTTTTCCTGGTAGATGTTGTTCAACAAACTCCAAGTGGAAAGCGTTCAATATGTAAACGTTGGGTACATATTACACTTTGAGGGTAACCTCGAAGCAACTTTAGGTCACTGTTACAGTGGCTTATGGTAATATTCACCATCAGAATAACACTAAAGGTAGTGTGCATTCATGGCAGGGATGCAGGGAGAAAAGACACTGCTCTCCAGAAAGAGCACAGCTTCCCATCAGTAGTTAGTCAAAGATCACAAGCTAAAGGCCTACTGGAAAAATGTCTTGTGGACAGATTAGACCAAAACAGAACCTTGATTTAAAAGAAAAACACAGCATTCCAGCAAAAGAACACTATTTAATTTGTGAAACATGGTGGTGGTAGTTATCATAGTTCGGGCCCATTTTGCTGCATCTGGGCCAGGATGGCTTGCCATCATTGATGGGACAATTTGGATTATACCAAATAATTCTAAAGGAAGATGGCAGGACATCTGTCCTCGAACTGAATTTTTGGAGTCAACAAAACTGTTGTAGGTCATATTTACGCAATAATATAGAAATGTCTAAGTAAAGCATTACTGTATCAGTACCAGCATCTCTGTCAACAATAGCCAGACTATTCACATCAGCTAGAATGCTAGATTCACATAAACTCAGCCAAGTCTGCATCATAATTCACAAAACATAAATAAATCTTGCATCCACTCAACACAGGCCTAACATCTGCCCAATGAATACAGTTGTTCAAACCAGACAGCTGAGATATTGAGGAAAATCAACAACCACCTAACCACCAAACATCCTAGACTTAAACATACAGCCACCGTAGGCATGACAAATGTTTATTTTTATCTTATATTTCAAGACTTTATGCAAAGTAGTAGCCTTTGAGATTTAGTCATAGCCTATTTGAGCTGTAGTAAACAAAGCCCTGTAAGTCCTGAATATACAGGCCCAAAAAGCAGCCAGCTTCTACAACACATGCTGTCGTTTTGTAGATTTTAGGGTTTTTAAATGGGTTGAAAACAACATACTTCACGTTGTCGGGGACTCAATTTTACATGTACCCAAAGGCACGTCACAATGCACAACACAGCAGCGCACTCCGATTCACTCTCCTCCAACAACAGCTCTGGGATGCCTGTGTTATTTACAGCTGCAGTGTTCAGAGCTGGAATGTGTCTCAGGCACACGCAGATGTATTTTCATTTTCTTGCATCTGATTGGCTTGTTGTGTAAATGAATAGCAAAGCACATAAATAGTTATTTTACACAGTGTTCTCGTTCTTTGTGCTTAAAGGTGCAATAGATCGCATTTATTCAGCATTTAAACTGGTTTCTTGATATCTTCTAAGAAGTAGGGATGGGCGATATGGCCCTGGAATAATATCACAATATTTCATGGTATTTTTGTGATAACGGTACTCTTGTCGATATGACAAAACATTAAGTTAAAAAAAAATCAAGAATACACTACAGCAACAAAATGAAAATTAAATTGTATTATTGCATACGACATGATATGGCCCTAACTGAGATATTTAAAAATTACAAGAATTTTCATCAGATTGTAACACAAGTCAACACAAGTCAATGATCCAGAATGTCACGATACTAAATAAAGCACTCCAAATATTTATAAGCTATATATATTATATAATATATATATATATATTATTGTGTACGATACGATATGGCACACCCCTACTCAGAAGGTATGTGACTTGGGTGAAAAATGATCAGATTTTTATTTACATGCCCATTTATGCCCATTAACTTAACCCTAAAATAAAACAAGATGTTTCCCCTGTTTTGTGAGCTTATAAATATTTTGATGAGCTCTGCTCTGATTGGCTAGTTTACAGTGAGACACAGTATCATCACACTGAATGAGAATGTTGAATTAGACACAGACAAGACAAGGCTCCTACATCCAGGTTTTTTTGGGGTTGTAATATGTCAGCGGTCAGCATGTAATTGCTGCACCATATAAGGTGGGAAAGTAAAATTTGAATAAGAATTTGGCGAATAAGAAGTCAGCCTTATATTAAAACTACACAGTCGAGTCACACTGCACATTACACTTCCTACTTTCGACAGCGGCAGTGCGTAGGTGGCAGCGTTATGGTCTAGGGAATGTTTTCGTCAAGGGCGTTGATTGGCTTTTGACATTGCTGGAGACCTATGAATCCCCCCTTATTTTGAATAACAAGTTATAATTTAAGTCATGATAATATATAATTGTGTAATGGTAAATTAATGTTGACTTCAGTGCAAATCAAACAGGTCTCATACGTTAAGAATAATAAAAGTAGATGGAGCAGCATAATCTCCACACAACCAACAAAGTAATAATCACAGAAAAACAATCTCTTTCAAAATGTCAATGAATGTACAAGACATATCTTAATCCAGGAACAAGTAACAATCCCATAAAAAAAGTATTTCTTAATTAGTCTTAATTAAACTACAAGACATAGACTTGTTTAACCAGTTTCAAACTAGCAATCAGTGAGTTTTCATCTAAAGACTTAGCCATAGTGCAACTGACATCTCTAATACATTAGCAATAATAAAAGTAGGAACACTGCTCGTTATTCATAGCTACAATGTTAGCCTGTTGTATGCTGTGCGCCAAAGCCTAACATCGCTATTAACGCTATTATGATGGACTCATTTCATTAGTGAACTAGACTTTTACCATCCTCACTCGCTTTTGACACACGTCACCCACAATGCATGGTCAGTCTCACATACATGACTGTGTCTCGCATACATGAGTTTTCCTTCCAGGCTCAGCCAATCACACTCTATGTTATTGAGACATTGACAAATCGGGTTTCTTCTGGAGGGGATCAGATTATTGGTGGGGACAATTCAATAATATTGGTGGAGTAATGTTACTTCAGTCCATGCTCATTCTGTGCCCTTGGTTTTCGTGGCATTCTCTGGGCCCACTCATCTATGTGGAAGGCACTTTCAACCGATTTCGGCATGTATCCATCCTAGCAGGTCACATAAACCCATACATGCTGATTGTCTTGCCTGGGGTGGATGGGATCTTCCCGCAAGACAATGTGACAGGTCACACAGCTAGTCTGACATTGGTTGGAAGAGCTGACCAAAACTACCAAGTACTACCCTCGACCTCTAATTCCCCAGACTTGAACCCAATGTTCGCTCTATGGAACCGTGTTCGCTCTATGGATCCTCCCTCATGCGCCCTCCTGCAACTGTGGGATGCACTGCTGTTAACATGGCTTTAGATGACAACTCCATACACTATACCACTTTACTCATCTCTAAAGGAATCTAATAGTGAATTTTATGCAATGCTCATCATTTAACAGCATGTCATACAGTATCAGAAAACCACATAAAGAAATCCACTATAGATAAAAATGATTTAGGAATGCCATTTGCACATTGGTAATTGGTAGCCATGGACTTGTTAGCTGCATAAGCTTTGTTGCTCCAGTGTGAAACAAAACTAAGCTGAGCATGTTTTGGCTGACTAAATATACTGGCTCACTGGCGGTCATGAGAACCAGGGCTCTCAATGTCTACAACACAAGTGTAGACATCTTGTTTACAATACAAAATGACTAGTAAACCTAAACATGTCTTCTGAGATTAAATATTGTCACTGTGCTAATGGCATCCTAGGAAGACCCCTAAGAGCGTATGCCAGCCAGCTGGTTGCCACCTTCACAGACATCTTCAACCTCTCCCTGGCACTGTTCCCACAAGCTAGCATCTCAATATATATATATATATATATATATATATATATATATATATATATATATATATATATATATATATATATATATATATATATGTATATATATATATATATATATATATATATGTGTGTGTGTGTGTGTGTGTGTGTGTGTTTGACATTTCCATATTAGCTGGTGCTTAGCCTTTAAACAGGTCTAAAACCAGGTCTAGGCCCAAAAAAAACCCCCAAAAAACAAACAAAAAAAAAATCTTTTAGGGGTATAGTAAGCCAAAAGCTTAAAACAACATCCCAAGATTTAGGCAATGCATTCATAAGCGTTTCATTTAAAAAATAACTCTCTGTGAATGAGTTTTCAAATCCTTTAAAGCTCTTCAGATGTAGTCTAGTTCCTATCACTGTCAATGTGAAGAGCCCTGTTTCAGTAAGATTCTCTAGAACAGAATATTTCACACCAGACCATCATCTAATTCTGTCAAGTTTTAGGGACCAGATTCTTGGTCCGCTAAGATAAGACTGGAAGATATTTGGCACGTGGGTTCTTTATGGAACTTTAACCACCAAGCCCCACGCACAGCTGCTCTTCTGGACTTTGGCAGTGGGGAGGAAACCAGATGGCCTGGGAAGTATCTGCAGAGCCTAGCCTGTTGACACACCATGCCAGAGATAAGGAGATGTGAGAATCAGGAGGCAGGAAGGGAAAAGGTTCATGGTAGCCACACGTACAGACAGCGACGGCGCACATGACAAAAGCGAGAGTGAGAATGATAAGATCGGTACCAAAAGAAGAAAGAAAACAGAAGGAAGCAAAAACAGGAAGATAAAAAGAAAGACAAAGGCACAGACCCTACCCCACCCCCCGTGCTTGTTAAGGGTAAATATGTCCCTGGCCTGTGTGATGTATAGCATTGGTTGTTGCGCGAGTGCATCTCAGACAGCACTCTCCTGCTAACCCACCATTCCCACCCCATTACGGGGGGAAGCAAGGGCTGTCTCTGAAGACCGAGCCCCAAGCCTGACGAGCCCCTGATGGCCCACCCGCTGTTTACCCACTCCACCTCTGTTTACTGCCACAGAACAGAGGCATTTGCCACCGCCGCATAGCATTCTGGAGCCCTGCACCCTGTCCACAGCCAGCGAGAGAGAGGTGCTATACATGATGCAAGCATCCACATGCCATGAAAACAGACCAGATGTCAACCCAAATGTACTAAGAAGAATGTTTCACCCAGCAAGACTGGATACCTGTTTCAGAAAACTTCCACTCTTTTTTGCGGTTTCATCAAAACTGCTATTAAGTACAAAATAAGTATTTCAATTTTGCTCCTTCAGGAGTCAAAACAGATACAACACCGAAGACTTTCAACACCAGTTAACCAAAAAACATATATATATATATATATATATATGTATATACCTACACCACCACTCAAAAGTTTTAGAACACTACTGGTCAACAGTTTTAGTACACTACCAGTCAAAGGTTTTAAAGCTGTTTTAAAACATTTGACTTGTAGTGAACTAAAACGTTTGACTGGTAGTGTACTAAAAGGTTTTTCTGGTGGTGTACTAAAACTTTTGACTGGTAGTGTATCTAAAACGTTTGACTGGTAGTGTATCTAAAACGTTTGGCTGGTAGTGTACTAAAGCGTTTGGCTGGTAGTGTTCTAAAATGTTTGACTGGTAGTATACTAAAGCGTTTGGCTGGTAGTGTACTAAAACGTTTGACTGGTAGTGATCTAAAACGTTTGGCTGGTAGTGTTCTAAAATGTTTGACTCGTAGTGTACTAAAACGTTTGACTGGTAGTGTACTAAAATGCTTGACTGGTAGTGTACTAAAACGTTTGACTGGTAGTGTATCTAAAACGTTTGGCTGGTAGTGTACTAAAACGTTTGGCTGGTAGTGTTCTAAAATGTTTGACTCGTAGTGTACTAAAACGTTTGACTGGTAGTGTACTAAAATGCTTGACTGGTAGTGTACTAAAACGTTTGACTGGTAGTGTATCTAAAACGTTTGGCTGGTAGTGTACTAAAACGTTTGGCTGGTAGTGTTCTAAAAAGTTTGGCTGGTAGTGTTCTAAAACGTTTGACTGGTAGTGTATCTAAAACGCTTGGCTGGTAGTGTACTTAAACGTTTGACTGGTAGTGTACTTAAACGTTTGGCTGGTAGTTTACTTAAACGTTTGGCTGCTAGTGTACTAAAACGTTTGGCTGGTAGTGTACTAAAACGTTTGACTGGTAGTGTACTAAAATGTTTGGCTGGTAGTGTACTAAAACGTTTGACTGGTAGTGTACTTAAACGTTTGGCTGGTAGTTTACTTAAACGTTTGGCTGCTAGTGTACTAAAACGTTTGGCTGGTAGTGTACTAAAACGTTTGGCTGGTAGTGTTACTAAAACGTTTGGCTGGTAGTGTACTAAAATGTTTGACTGGTAGTGTACTTAAACGTTTGGCTGGTAGTTTACTAAACATTTGGCTGCTAGTGTATTAAAACGTTTGGCTGGTATTGTACTAAAACGTTTGGCTGGTAGTGTAATAAAATGTTTGACTGGTAGTGTACTTAAACGTTTGGCTGGTAGTTTACTTAAACGTTTGGCTGCTAGTGTACTAAAACGTTTGGCTGGTAGTGTACTAAAATGTTTGGCTGGTATTGTGAAAGAAGTAGATCAGATCTTGAGCTCCAGTTTGAAGAACAAAGTGAAGTTCCAGATTTCTCCTGGACGCCCCAGATATTGCATGAATGTATTCAGTTCCTTTAGCAGCAATCTTGATTTAGCTTAATGAAGTACTGAGCAGTCAAAGCAGGTATTAGATGAAAACTGTAAATAATACTGGGTTGTTTCCACAAGGAGGAGCTTGGAAAGGGTTAAATAAACACATGTATGAACACACAAAAACTTTGTTCGAATTTAGGAGAGGTCTCAAAAATCTGGGAAGGAGAGGAGGTCATTTATAGTACACAGCAGCTACATTAAAAATAAATATCGTGTGTTTGGTCTCTTGATCGAGGTGCTTAAATGCATTATATGTAAGTCATTAAAATGGATAAATAATTAATTGAAGGATAAAGAGTAAAAATATATACACTGGTTCGATTTTTAGAGTGGTCACTCACAAGGCTTATACTGTAAGTCATTAGGGCTGATTTGTGGACCCTGAAACCAGAGACTAATTTGAAATATGATGCAAGCTTCCAGATGTCAAGAAAACAGAACAGATGTCAAGCATCTTAATTTAGAAGCATGATTCACCAGCAGTGCTGGTGTCAGTATCTAACTAATCTAACTTACCAAATACACAGGCCGGCCTCTTCATCTCCTTGTATCTACACTGTCCGTTTAATCACCTCCCCTTACCATATAGGAGCACTTTGTATCAAAGGTGTCAAAAGTATTCACCTTCATTACTCAGGCAAAAGTATAGATACTAGTGTTTAAAAATACTTCTGTACAGCTTGAAATATCAACTCAAGCTTTTTACTCCAGTAAAAGTGTAAAAGTACTGCTTTTTTATAAAACTAATAAAATATAATATAATATAAAAGTAAAAGTAATGTAAGTAAAAAATGCCATTAAGGACAAAAGCTTAGGCTGCACCACATGGGTCTATAAGCCATAATGACTATAATGTTATATTAAAATGTTAATGTTGATAAATTTGGGATGCGCTAGGCCTCCTGTTTCAGCCACGTATACGCCCATTGAACATGAATGTAGTTTAGTAAAATGTAAACATATTAAAGAAGCATATCTGTGTACTACTGAACATTAACATGTGTTTCATGGAGCTGAAGATATGATGACTAGTTGTCTATAAGTATTGTAATGGTGCAAAAAGTCAAACTTCAAAGACATGTTATCAATAATCTTTACTGGAATGTAAATGTACATGAATGAAAACAAGCTGTAATGAAATAGGAGTAACATGTTTAAAATGTAAGGAGTAGAAAGTACTGATAATGGAGTGTAAATGTAAGGAGTACAAAGTACAGATGATGGAGTGTAAATGTAAGGAGTAGAAAGTACAGATAATGGAGTGTAAATGTAAGGAGTAGAAAGTACAGATAATGGAGTGTAAAAAAATGTAAGGAGTAGAAAGTACTGATAATGGAGTGTAAATGTAAGGAGTAGAAAGTACTGATAATGGAGTGTAAATGTAAGGAGTAGAAAGTACAGATAATGGAGTTTAAATGTAAGGAGTAGAAAGTACAGATAATGGAGTGTAAATGTAAGGAGTAGAAAGTACTGATAATGGAGTGTTAATGTAAGGAGTAGAAAGTACTGATATTGGAGTGTAAATGTAAGGAGTAGAAAGTACTGATAATGGAGTGTAAATGTAAGGAGTAGAATGTACTGATAATGGAGTGTAAATGTAAGGAGTAGAAAGTCCAGATAATGGAATGTAAATGTAAGGAGTAGAAAGTACTGATAATGGAGTGTAAATGTAAGGAGTAGAAAGTACAGATAATGGAGTGTAAATGTAAGGAGTAGAAAGTACTGATAATGGAGTGTAAATGTAAGGAGTAGAAAGTACAGATAATGGAGTGTAAATGTAAGGAGTAGAAAGTACAGATAATGGAGTGTAAATGTAAGGAGTAGAAAGTACAGATAATGGAGTTTAAATGTAAGGAGTAGAAAGTACTGATAATGGAGTGTAAATGTAAGGAGTAGAAAGTACTAATAATAGAGTGTAAATGTAAGGAGTAGAAAGTACTGATAATGATGTGTAAATGTAAGGAGTAGAAAGTACTAATAATAGAGTGTAAATGTAAGGTGTAGAAAGTACTGATAATGGAGTGAAAATGTAAGGAGTAGAAAGTACTGATAATGGAGTGTAAATGTAAGGAGTAGAAAGTACTGATAATGGAGTGTAAATGTAAGGAGTAGAAAGTACTGATAATGATGTGTAAATGTAAGGAGTACTAAAAAGTTAGCTGAAAAATAATTACTCCAGTAAAGTACAAATAACCAAAATTTCTACTTAAGTAAGGTAATGAAGTATTTGTACTTTGTTACTTGACACCTCTGCTTTGTATATCAACAATTACAGACTGTAGTCCATCTGATTCTCTGTACACTTTGTTATTCTGTTCTTCAATGATCAGGACCCCCACAGCACCCCCATAGAGCAGATATCATGTGGGTGGTGGATCATTTTTAGCACTGCAGTGACACTAACATGGTGGTGGTTTGTTAGTGTGTGTTGTGCTGGCGTGAGTGGATCAGACACAGCAGTTTTGCTGGAGTGTTTAAACACCTCAGTGTCACTGCAGGACTGAAAATCATCCCCCAAGCAAAAGTGTCCAGCCAACAGTGTCCTGTGGGCAACGTTCTGTGGTCTATGATGAAGAACTAGAGGAACACAAACTGTGTAGCAACAGATGAGCTACTGTCTCTGACATTACGTCTACAAGGTGGACCAGCAAGGTAGGAGTATCTAATAGAGTGGACAGTGAGTGGACACAGTGTTTAAAAACTCCAGCAGCACTGCTGTATCTGATCCACTCATACCAGTACAACACACACTTACACACCACCACCACAGCAGTGCTGAGAATGATCCGCCAACCAAATAGTACCTGCTCTGTGGTGGTCCTGTGGGCGCCCTGACCACAGGGTAATAAAGTGTACAGAGAAACAAGTGGACTACAGTCTATAATTGTAGAACCACAAAGTGCTGCTATATGTATATGTACACAAACAGACACACGCTTATATAAGCATGTTGTGTTGGTCAGTCAGCTCCCACTGAAACCTGTTTGGTCTGAATCCTGGAGCATTAGTGACCCTCCAAATACATGATGCAATATAGACAAGTTGTCAACGATTATATATCATGAAGTCCTGAGAAGCAAGTTTCACCAGCAAGACTGTGTGTGTCTTCAAATCCAACAAAACCAAAATAGAGGAAAACACTCCTGTGAATGTTTGTCTATGCATTGGTCACTCTGGGTGCTTAGACTGAAACCTGTTTGATCTGATTCCTAGAGCGCTTGGGACCCTGAATCTCCTCACGAAGAGTGTGTGAGGCGCATGTGAATCTGTCAGCGTGAGATGCTCCAAGCAGAGCATCACCTGTTGTGACACAAGAAGCTGATGGGTTCAGATCTTATACCTGCTGAGTGCAAAGCAGAAAGCTCTAACACTCGAGCGAATTGCACTAGGAACCTGAACATTCCTCTGAACCATCGGATTTGGGTCGGAATCATTGCGAAAGGGGGTTTTAGTGAACATTAGTTGAAAAGGTTAGAGATATCCCTCAAAACGTTCATCTCGTTGTTGTTATATATGGAATTCTATATGGAACCAAAACGGTACATTTAACCAGCTGCAGGATGAACATATGGTGAGCACATTTATGTACAGAATCCATGGAGTGAGCTGTTCTGGTTTGAAGACTAGGGAAAAAAGACACTTTCTGTTGATGTATCTTAAAGGATTGAGGAACATTTGAAAAGCTGTAATAGCTTTCGTGGTGGATATGTGAGGAAAGGCTGTTTGTCACATTACACATTTCTTTCTGGTGAATGTTTTCGTGGCATTTCGTGGCTGTGGGTTGCGCTGCAGTCATCATGGCTCCAGATAGCTGCAACAACCTACCAGTCATCCAGTCCATCTAGCTGCTGTCTGTGCTGCACACACCGGTTACTCTAGATATTAGAATATATTGTGGTCATAACAATGTGACTCAATTTGGTATAATACACATTACATGGCCACCAAGTATATTATAAGGATTTTGGGTGACCCAAGAAAAATTGAAACAATAAAGTTAAGTCTAAGTCTAAGTCTCAAGTATGCAGACACCTTACCACCGACATTCCAAAACCATTGACATTAATATGCACTTGCTTTCAGCTGTAACAGTCTCTGCTCTACTAGGAAGGAATTCCATGAGATGTTGGAATGTGTCTGCTGGAATTTGTGCTCATTTAGTCCAAAAAATCTTTGTTAGGCTAGGCTATGTTGTATGAGAAGTCCAGGCTCACAAATAAGTTCATCTCATTTGTGTTAAGTGGAGGCCCAACTCATAACACCATGTCTTCATTAAGCGCTCTTTGTGCCCAGGGGCATCGTCATGCTGGAACAGAAAAGGCTCTTCCTTAAAATCGTTGCCACAAATATGGAAGCGTATAATTGTGTTTACATGCTGTCACAATACCCTTTACTCAGGGGCCCAAACCTTGAAAAACAGTCCCAGACCCCATTATTCCTCCTCAACCAAACTTTACTGTTGGCACTAAGCATTCCGGAAGGCAGCATTCTTCTGGGGTCTACTAATCCCAGATTCGTCTATCAGCCTTTTAGTAAAGCGAGATTAATTATTCCAGAGAACATGCTTCCACTTCTTCAGAGTCTAGTAGCAATGTACGCTTTACACCACTTCAGCTTACGCTTGGCATTGCGCATAGAGATCTTAGGCTTGTGTAGCAGAAAGCTCAGGCTGATAGATGAAGCTCATCCATATAAGCTCATTTCCTAAAGCTCCTCACACACAGTTCCTGTGCTGATGTTGCTTTCCAAAGACACTCTAGACCTCTTCAGTGATCAGTGCAACAGGGAATAGGTGATTGACACATGCTACAGCCTTCAGCGCTATGAGTTTACATGGTCTACTGCTATGCGGGTGAGCTGTTCTTGCTTGTGGCATGCTTGTGGCATGCTTGTGGAATCCTATGACAGTGTGGCTTTTGGCCATATAGTGTTTTTTTGCAATGTATGCTGGCCATTGTAGAAAGACAGATAGATTAATAACAGGAAATCATCCGTTCTGTCAAACTGCATAGCACTACATTACACTAAATTCTAGTTTTAGGCTGGTATGCTTCTTGAAATGAAGCTTCTATGAATAATAGAAGAGTTTAAAAGAACAATGTTATCTTAAATAAAAATGGAATTCATAGAAATAGAAGCAAAAACTTTGAGAAATTACAAATGAAATTTTAAAACCGAACACGACCAATGTACCGCACGTCCGCTCAAACAGTTGGAGAAGCTTAGCTTTATCTCATGAATTTAAACAAGAGCATTTTTAGGTGGATGAGGACAAATATAAGAGAGGGATTTACGTTTGGTTGGTGGGCATATCGTGGCTTTAACTTCAAAGCTTTGGAAATGCAGTCAGATAACCTTCAAAAGAAATCCTTTATCACTTCTCTGGGTCTCCAGACATGCCTCGTGGCACATGAGAAGACTTTTTGCAGATAATGAATATGTGTTGAATATGTCCCACGCCATGAATAAAAGCTGATGTTCTGTGATGGTCCATTCTATTGTGCTGAGATGGGTCCACGCATTCCTATAGCAATCAGCCTTTAACATTAAATCTCAATGTAAGGCTCTTAACGTGTTCAACAAAGAGAGAACACCTGGGGAGTCAGGAAATGGAGCTCATTTGTAGGCTCTGGACCTCTTCCATATTGTTAGCGTTTGTTGTATTGTCTATTCCATTTCGCTGAAAGGGGGAGATCTCATTTAACGGATAAAGGATGAACTCTCAGACAAAGCACATCCGACTAAGCTGTACCTAAATACGGGCCGTCAAGTGTAATGCCTGTTGATGCTAATATCATTTGGCCAACATACTTTGCAGTATTGCTTGTATCGCTGTACTGGCCTTCAATACAGTAAAAATGATCCCCTTGTGCTTGGGTCGTCCATCACTGCCCCCAGATTTGGAGTGGACATGTGAGTTGTGAGTCTGTCCATGCCATTCATTGCGGTGACATTTAGACCAATAGTGTCATAGCAGGGGTCGATTCCAAAAAATTGGTCCAGAATCTTAGAACTTTGGTCACAAGGGCTCGAAGTCAGCACATTAGGACCACCAATTTGATCTCATTTGCCATTTTTGCTGCGACATCGCTGTCCGAATAAATTTCCGAGTATCTGCCAAAAAGGTAACTTTACATCAGAAGCCAAAAGTCAAAAGTCAAGGTACAAATATTTTTTATTCCTGGTCATTTTGGGCCATTTCTATTGGTCCAGTCATTATTGCATTTAGATTTGATGTAAAGTTCATTCAAATAATCCAGAAAAACTACAAATAAAATTTATAAATAAATGAAAAATATAGAAGCATGTTTTATTTTAAACAGTATATAGCATACATGTTCTTAAAGGGCACTTTGAAAAATCTCTATGTGGTTGGTTGTAAACATACCAGCTCACCTCCTACAGTGGTGCTACAGTCAATAAGTAGGACTTAAAGACAAAGTGAGCCTTAAAGCCTCAACTAATGACCCCCCAAATTCTGATTAATGTATCTGGAAGGTGGGAGGGACCTTTGGAAAAATACAAACACATTTGGGTTGATACGTAAAGGGCGAAGTGCCTGAATTTGCTGACTGGTTAAGCTGGAAACCATAATAATGAATGTTAATGTCTATATTTACTTATTTACTGGCTCGGCCAGCACTCAGGATCTCTTTATTGCTGTGGGGGGTGAGTCCCAGTGTATGATGTACAGTATTTGCATAATGTATGTTGGCAATCGTCATAAGACTACATTAATGGGTGGAAACACAAAAGGATATCAGAATTGTGAATTCTGAATATTACATAACATGCCAGAATAATATATTGTAGTGTTGGCGTAAAGAAGCCGAGCCAGGAAGCAGAGTGCTTTTTTTACTGAACCACACGGCAGCACTGGAGGCCACTCAACAAAAGCCACACAATGCACATTGACGCTAGATAGCAAATCAAAAGCAACTACCCCAAACCCATCTCCGTCTGCATATAACATGTATATATATTCTCTTAACTGAGCAACAACAACTTTTTTTTACTGGTTAAAGTATTTTTCACTGCGTTTGCGATGCTACCTGTGGTTGTTCACACACTGTCACTGCACAAGACCATGCCTACCATGAACCTATAGCAGGACGCTGTGATGTTAGGTGCTAGTTTTAGGCCAAAAACTAAAACGTTTGACTGGTAGTGTTCTTGAACCTTTAACCGGTAGTGTCCTAAAACTTTTGATTATTTTTTGATTATTGTTTATATATATATATACAGTGTTGTTTTTAACATGGCTACTCATACTTAACACAATATAGTTCATCTCAGCAGTGTAGTGTTTTCCTGGAACCTCAAAATTATGTAGTGACTCAACAAAAGACAACAGTGTTCCCCATTTGGCTGGACTGGCTTTTGCCGACTAACAATAAATCTTATAGCACTTAATCTCTATCTCTGTTTTCAGGTAGATGTACTCATAAATAATGTGAATGTGATATATATAATGCTTATACTAGAAAAGATTACTGTAGTGGGCGGGGCATCGATAGGTCAACTGCAGCTAAGCCACACCGTTCCGTCTGATACATCTGAGCCGATTCCCTCTCAGCAAAATGCCCCACTCCCACCCTCAACCCCCCAAATACCCCTGACAAAAGGGGACAGATTTCCTGCATGTAATCCCATCCATCCAACCTTTTATTGTGGAGGATCCTGTGGTGTCAGGTCAGCCCAGTGGAACCCGCGCACCGGGTTTTTTTTCTATCAAAGGGATTTGCCAAAGCTTGTGCATATGAACTGGTGCCAGAGAAAGGTTTGCATTGTATCAGTTGGATGCAGGAGGAGCAAAAGAGGATATGCTCCCAGCAGGAGGAGCGCTGGCAGTGGTGTGTGTGGGGTGGTGGGGGGTACTTATTATGAGCCCTACCTGTGAGAGTATCACTGACTTGCTCCACCTATTAATTCAGCCTTTTCTCATGACTCTGATCCCTGAAATCGTCAGATGTTGGCGAGCTTTAGGAGAAACTTTCCATGAACAGGTTCTATATGCCACGTTTGGCTAGGCTTTGTCCTCCTCGGGTTTGAAGCTTGGGAGGCTTAGGTTAAGGAGATCAGGAGGAACTTCCGTAACAAAAGGATTGTTTGCTGCTTCTTATAGAGATTCCAATGCCCGGAGGTTAGAAGTAAACCAAATGAATGGAGGAGAGGCCTAAGTTTCTGAGCTGAGGATTACGTAATTAAGTAGATAATTGAGAGAATGTAGGCCCTCCTTTGCCAAGCTGAGAGTGTCATCCCCGTAAGCCGCGAGACATTCAAAGCAGCCATTTCGACAGTCTAATTTCTCCTTTGCTCCCAAATTCATGTCAAATGGTCAAGTGCTAATGTAAATCCCACAGAACGCATGAACAAATATTCAAATTGGGACGAGGGCCTAGATCAGCCCGGTCATTTAGCATGAAGAGCGCTGTGGTAAAGGCCAACTCATTCATTGACCACTGTCATGGAAAATGAAAAAAGCACATTCAAAAGGTCAGAAAGAGGCCATTGTCACTGCTAATAGTGATGGGGAAGTCGCAGGACTTGGGAATGAATGCTCCCACCCCCCGGGCTTCACCCCACCCCGCCACTAGAATAAAGGAGCCTATGTGCATTTCAATTGAAAAAGAGTGATCACCACTAGCAGCTCTACGCAGCTGTTCAGCTGGCAACTACCCAGCTTTTAGCAGGAGGAAATAACTTTGCTTCAGACATCGGATAGCCTACTTACGTTCACCCTTTTCCTTTTTTCCTCCTTTCTCTTTTATGTCTTCACCTTAAGTGCTAGCAATGTGGAATTTAGAAAAGAGGGAGCGAGAAAAGCACATGTATTAATCACAGGTTATAATGGCCTCTGCATACATTAAACCCATATGCATATACCAAAAAAAAAGGACTGAGATTAGGATTCACGGTGGAGCTCCTTCACATTACCCTATCAGGCAGAACTGTACTGCCAAGGCTTTGCTAATCAGAGTACGCAGCACAGTAATAGAAACACCAGGCAATAGAAAGTAATAAAACAGGGTTAGGCCTTGTTTCAAGAGCAGCTCCAGTCACAGATGCACATTTTGGAGAGAACCTCTAGTGAGAAACATTGCTTTCTAGGACAAGAGCATCTAAACAATTCATTAAAAGATGCTCCCAGATAGGCAGCTCTCGTGTTTACCAGACATTCTAGTTTGGGAGTGGCAACTTTTAGGCAAGGAGTTTGGAATTGCTGCATAATTGAATGGTTGACATGAAAACAAAGGCCTTCGGGATCAGCGTGAAATTGTTAACTGGAGAGAAACTTGCTGTCGTTTCTTTACAGTGGTGGTGAGAAGAACTAGGCAACATGTGATTTACAGTTTATTTACTACCAAAAACAACCAAAGAGTTGATATGAGTTGTTTAGGTTTGTCATATGTCACATAAACAAACTTTAGAAACTATATCTTATAGCAAAAGCTTTTAATCTCTGGCATCAAGGAGCCACTTTGGAAGCCTTTCATGTAAAAACTTTCCTGTTTACCTAACAGACTTATCAGATGTCTGGTTGCCATCACTACCATTTTGAATGGTACTTAAGCTGCATGAAAGAAAATCGCATTTGTTTCTTAAACTGGCTGCATTTATCAAATGCCAACACTTTCGTCACTCTGGATTTGACATTGTCATTGTTTGCTGCATTGTGAGTGACGCTAAAGATACTTAGAAATCCAAGATCATCCAGAGTAAGAGTAGAATCATGTTTCAAACCATCTAAAAATGTGGTTTCAATTCTATTTGCAATTCTATTTTATTAAAGATCAATCTGGATATGATCTGGATATGCAGGAAATTAGATTCAGGCTGGGAGTCTGAACAAGGTCCAAGCATTCTACCTCAAATTGCTGTGAATGACTTTGTTTACATAAAGAATTTGGAAAGATTCGTCCCAAGTCGTCCCATTTGAATGGTTCTAGCTACCCAGTTATCGTCCTGCCTTTCATCCTGCCTATATACTGTACATGACTGGCACCCCAAATTTGAACACTATAAAAAAATACATTAGACTTGTTTTAGGTTAATCTTTACCCAGACAAACTCAAACTTAATGTACTGGACATAATTTGGTTAATTTAGAGAAATAACACACTTTCAATCTGTCAAATTACTTTAAACAAGTAAAACATGACTACAAATCAACTACACAGTCTACTATTATTCTTACAACCAACCAATAAATATGGTTCTGGAAGAGGTGAATAGATAGACACGTCTAAAGCCAGATTTATGATTATTTCACTATTTTGGCAGAGTTTAATCTTTCCAGGCACTGAAATGAACATAAATCACACACAGTTCTCGCAAACATTCACATTTAGTTACTTCAGCACGTCTTTTCCCCCATAAATCCCAAATCTGCTACTTTCACTCCAACGTTGTGATTCACCGCCGTGGTTTCTGGTCGTCGTCTTACATCTCCAATGACGACCAGCCAAAATGAGGTCATTAAACAATCAACCACATGAGTTATTGATGTGAAAATTAATTACTCGAGACAACTTCATTCGTCTAGTCGCAGACAGATACAGTACATCTCTCCAAAACTCTATAAGGTCAACGGAGTAGGTCAGAGCAGCCGTCATGATTGATTGGCCTGAGTAATTGTTTGTTTAAGATAAGGAGAAAATAGCAGAAAGGTCAACAATCACGGGTTATCTTAGCATTATCACACTCTCTCCCCATCGAGAGGGACGGCAAACAAACACTTCTGGCCGCAGATGAAGACCACTTTGACAAACAAGTACTCGTGCATTAAATCGTAGATTCCAGCACCTTTGGGAATTCATGTTTATAATAAAAGAAATACAAAAAAAAAATATGAAAAAAAAAAGAAAATCTAAAATGCACACCTACACAAGTACAATATATTTTCAATATAAATCCTATATATACACAGACACACAGGTTCCTTCACATTAAAACAGTTGTTTTGAACACAGCTAGATGGGGAACTTCCACCGGAAGCAAGAATGCATTTCAGTGCTGCTAATAAATGCTGCCTTAAAAGGCGAAACTCCACTGTTGTTCCATCATCTTTGCAGTAATACAAGGGTTCAGATGCAAACAAAGCCAGAGTGGTGCGATGTGAAATGCAACCTTTTAGAGAAACTGACTTTTTCCACAGTGGTGGTGAATGGAACCAGACGTCTGAAGTGTTGATTGCAAAAAGCTCCCTCACAGACAAGATTTGCCTTAAAACACATTCAAATTCTATTCAGAGCAGAGAGGTACACATGGGGTAGTGTGAGGCTAAAATAGCCCCCAAGGCCCTAAAGCTTGGAAAGCTGATTGTAGGTTCACTGGTCGTGTTGGGATAGTAAATAAAAATAAAAAAAGCTATATTTTTTTCTAGACATCAAAACTGCCTGGGCTTCCATCTCAACCACTGTAAAGAAATCAGACCGGCCAAGTGCGTCTACTTGACTGACTGACACATCTAAACCATTGAAGTACTCAGAAACGTTGAACGACCAGTGGTCAACATGAAAAATACACACATATATATCTCATTTAAAAACAATGTGTCTTCTTCTCTTGTGGGTCGGCCTTTACATTCTAATTGTTCTCCTGAACACACTGAAGCGAGTGAAGAAAAAAAAAAAGAATGAGGAGGTCTTCAGAAGAGGAATGAAAGAAGCAAGGCCAGGCACAGGAGAAACTTGGTCAGTACTGTTCTTGGAGCATTCGAACGAAACCAGCGCACATCCTGAGAGTCATCTGCAAAGCAAAGAGAAGAAGAAAGCCCAGTGAATGCATGCACGACCATACAGAGTGCTTGAGATGCGACTTGGGGGGAAATGGGACCATTAGCACATGCTTAGACCAGAATAACAAGCCCCCTCCACTCCCCCCAGACTAATCTTTTATGGGTCTGCTGGAATTAAGCGCTAGCCAGTGGGGATTCGCAACCCTATTTGGTCAGTGGATGAGGTGTGAAGACCTCTTCATGGCCTATTCCAGACAATATCTGATAATGCCTCCTTTTCGGCTCCGAGGCGGACTCTCCATATGCCTCCGGTTATCATGATATTGATGGAGACGGATAAATGTCTGGCTGCGCTGATAGGAAGTAGTTTGAGTGGGCGAATAATATGCAGCGAAGCTCAAAATTTCCCTCAGATATTCTCCGGCCACTACCGCGCGAACGCATCCACGTTGGGACGAAGCTAGACGCTCATCGCCTGTCACCCTCTTAAATAAATCAATGGCGGGTGCAAACGGAAGTAAGTCAATAAACGTACCACAGTCACCATGGAAGACTTCTGGGAAGCAATGCAATACTCCATATCCACATCTGCAGTAGGAGCAGCCTTTCTGTACCCATTCCCCATGTGGAATGACTCCACAATTCCTAAAAAATAGAAAAGAGAAGAAAACAATTCATGCTAAACTGCTCACTTCTTATATCATATTATGGGAGATATTCTGTTGTAGCTTTAGCGCAGCTGCTTTTTCTTACCTGGCACGCTCGTCGTATTCACAGCTCCGCCCGCTAAAGTGTTTCGGACAGGCGCAGAAACTTCCAAGTATGCACGTGCCCCCGTTTTTACAGCAGTTGCGACTCTGCTTAGCACCTTCAACAAAAGCACAAAAAAAGAACCGGGTGTGAACAAACAGAATAGGACAGAGCTTGCTTTCGTTTACTTCTTCTATGTGGTTTAAAACATCTCCAAACAGCTGGTTTCCAGACGTTCTCCAGTGCACATATGGTCCACCGCACAGAGATACCACAACCCAGTTGTTCCTCTAGAGAAACTAAATATTCCTCTTAAAACGACCAAAAAGACCATTTTAATTCTTTTAAAACCTTTTAATGGGTGTTTTTTAAAGAGCTGTTATAGAGAACGGTCACTAAACCAATGCAAGGAAGCATTTTTGCAATCAACTGAGTGGTCATACAACTATATAGAAACATTACCCTTACTGAGGAACCCCTGAAGAACTAGTTTAAAGGGTGATGTTTAATGTTTGAAGATGCTAAAGTACACTGAACCTTTGTTTAAATTGTAATACGGCTCTTAAAACCTGAAACATCCTACAAGCTTAATATATAGGTGCCAGGAAAGTTTCCTGAAGCAGTGGCATAGAAGAAGCACTTCAGAGCACTTTAGGTGTGAATGGGACGTGAAAGGTGTGGAAGGTGAAAAGAACCATCTTTAGAGTTTGAAAACCTCTGCATAATGTACAGGTCCATTACCAGTTGAACTACTAGAACCATTAAAAATAAAAGGTTTCTGAGAGTGTTTCAGGTTTGAAGAGCAGTATTATGATTTAAATTAAGGTTCAATGTGTTTTAGCAACTTTGAATGTTATACTCAACAACCTGGAAACTAGTTCTTCAGTAAAGCTAGGGCTTCTATATGGTTGCATGAACCTCTAGATGAGTGCATAAATGGTTCCTTGCATGGTTTAACAGACAGCCTGCCATTATAGACGACATGGAACCTGCAGTGGGTCCCAATAATTAATATTGGGGCTGCCAATGCTTTGAGGTTTTTCAGGATCAAAGTCATCTGAAGTAGCCCAGACAATCGAATAATATGTTGTGGAAAACCTTAATGCATGTGCACCCTAGGACTGGTGCTGGAACCCTCTGCTAGATGTTACCCCAGCTAGACCCCTGTCCAAGGCCCAGGCCTAGAGCCTTGGTGTCCATCACTTACTTCCAGTGAGCCCAATAAAAGGTAGAACAGCTCCAGGGTCGCGGTGCTGGCGGTCCGCCTTTGGATTCATTTCATTAAACTGATTCAGGAATTCACTGTGTTGATCAGGCCTCCCGGACACTTTAATATTCCCACATTCTGCTCCCTCACAGCCTTGGGGGAGAAAAAAAAAAGATCATATAACTGGGGAACAATTCAGCTACACATCTGGCTTACACAATAAAAAATACTGATGAATAAATAAATAAATAAATGAATACATATTGTGACAAATGGAACACGTAGGGCTGGGTAACACTATAAAAAACGGCTGTACTAAAACCGTGCAGGTATTTGCAATGTAAAATAAGCAAGAACATAAATAAAGTAAATAAATAAATAAGCAAATAAAAGTTTGAATTACATTAACATGGAATAATCCAGGTGCTGATATAAAACAAAGCTGGTGCGGCTGCATTACACCCACTACATTAATTTTTTTAAAGATCCAGTAAAAAAAAGGAACACAATTAGATCTGGCATTAAAATGATTTTAAAACATTAATAAATATTAATTACCTGATCCAACTGCGAGGGTCTGCCAGGCCACAGCTGCAGATAGCAACACCCTGTAGTGCAGAGAGAGCAAATTTCAGGCCTGAGGGGCAAACTTCTTGGACTAGTAAACTCTGAATTTAAAAAAGGAGAAATAGTTACTTACCTCAAAAGTGAGCTGCTCATTGCTCCTCTCCAACACGGCCAGAAACGAAAAGAAGGGTCAAGCTGGTCAGTCTTACACTTCAAGTCGTGCAGCCGAGTTAGCATCAAAACATTATCTGTCCCTCCCGCTCTGATACCAACGAGAGATCACAGATCAGGACACGCCCCCGCCAGCTTCTGATTGGTTCTTGACCTGCTTGGCCACACCCTTCAAAGCGATTGTCCTCGCTCGACTCACCGTTGACTCCCAATTCACACCTACACACGCCCTGCCTCCGCACCCACCCTCCGGAAAGCCCCCTTAAGCAGCACTTTCTATTCACAAACACTCCGGCTGCCTGTTTATTACACTGACTGCCAGACTAAGCATAACTTTTTTAAAAACTTCGTCCATACATTTATTTTACGCAAAGATCTTAAGTGCTGAACAAGTGTCTGCAACAACACTGTCAAATCCAGCTGGGGATGAGTTTGAAGCAGGGGTCTCAAACTGGTCTTTTCCAAGGCGGTGGTCAAGTGAAAATGTAGGCAACAAATAACTTAAATTAAACTAAAACTTGTAAAAAAAAAAAAAAAGCAAACAAAAAAAACATCACACACAAACACACATCTTGAACTCCTGTATGTGCGTCCTACGTCCTTCTTTGTTTATTCGTTTTTGCAAGGTATCTCGTCCAAGACTGTTCTTCCCAAAAAACGCAGCAGATACCTGGCCCCTTCCTATTTTGCTCAATTTTAAGGGGGTGGTCAACTTAAAAAGTAGTATCAACCCCCATCCCCCCAAGTAAATATCTTAATTAGACAATATTGTAAACCAAAACATGATGAACATGTTAATTAAAAAAAGTACATGAAATATATTCATTAAAGAGCATCTTAGTCAAGGTTTATTATGTTTATTTCTTTCATAGTGAAGCACAACTACTGCTACTAATAAATGATAATAATTATTAAAACTATTATGATAATGATGATTGCTATTTTATTAAAATAATAATAATAATTATTATTATTAGTAGTAAGAAGAGTACATAGTAGTGACAAATACATGGAGTGTTTGTTAAATATTTTAGTAAATATTTTTAGTAGTTTAATTAAATAGTTCAGGAAGCACATTTAAAACAATGAAGTACATGAGGACTCTTATTTTGATATCATCGACATTCTCTGTGAACAAGTGAAGCCACAGAGATTCATATATTGTGGAAGGAGAGCATTAGATCTGCGCTTTCCCCCAATTTCGTTCATTTCTTAATTCTGACCGGCTGTATCTTCTGCTAAGCCATGACTAAATCCACTAAACCTGATTTAACTAAATGTCAGCGTAATAGACATTTGATTGCATCTGAAACTGGCTACTTGGACAGTCTGTACTAGATACTGGACATAGTGTGCGCAGTGCGCCACCCCATCCGGAGAGTTATCACCTATTGCATGCGGAACACTGTGTGTTCAGACACATTAGCCGTGATCACCTATTGATTTTGTATAGAAGTAGTAGATTTCTGTTGCAGCTTCTATGCACACAGTGGAACTGCTATACATACGTTAAGAGCCCAGCCAGCTTAATCACCTCTATCACCGCTATCCATACTATTGCTGTGTTTTTTGTCAAATAGCAATAATGTCCCTGAAAAACAGGAATAAGTTTTAATGAACCAACAGCAACTGAACATAGCTGTGTGCCTTTATGTGAAAACTCCAGTAAGTACAACTAAGTAGGCCTACTTTTTCTATACTGATATAGAAACCCAGCAAAAATAAATCAGAGCCCTGCGAAAGGAGAGCTTTACTATTAGTCCTCATAGTCAGTTATTGTAATTGTTGAAGAAGGCTCCAGTGTTTTTTGAGTGGTCAAGACCGGGCCCTGGGAGAGGAGAATGCGGCTGGCAGAGGACGACAGACCGGGCATGAGAACTGTGATTATACCTGTACACTTAGCTCTCGATGAAAACTTCTCTTAGCGAGAAGAGGTCACGCGTCCAGTAGGCTCAGATGCACCAAACCAGTAGAAAAGTTAACATCTGGATTGTATTTAGTCAGGTGGCATGTTTGAGACACACAGTGTGGAGACTGAATTTGAAGAATTGCTGAAGAGGAGTTGATTAGAATTCAGTGGAACTTAACCTGTATTTAACCCATCTGTGCTGTGAAACATATACACACACTAGTGAACAAACACACACTAGGAGGCAGTGGGCACGCTTGCCCAGAGCGGTGGGCAGCCCTGTTCAAAGTGCCCGGGAACAGTTGTATTAAATGGCACTGTAGTGGGTCTGTCCTTTCTGCTCACTCTGACCACTGCTGCAGCATCTTCACCCTCTTAGTTTTACCTGCTTGGACTGAGGTTGTTAAACATGCTGCGTTTATATTAATTTATTACAAACACACACTTTTATCACTGTTTAACCCGCTGTTAGCTCATGAAGGTCTATGTGTTGATTGGTAAGTATTACTGCTACTGAGTCTTGAATGGTTAGTAGTAATGCTCCTGAGTGTTGAATGATTAGTATTATTGTTACTGCGTGTTGAATGTTTAGTATTACTGCTACTGTGTGTTGATTGGTAAGTATTGCCGCTACTGTGTGTTGATTGGTAAGTATTGCCGCTACTGTGTGTTGAATGTTTAGTATTACTGCTACTGTGTGTTGATTGGTAAGTATTACTGCTACTGTGTGTTGAATGTTTAGTATTACTGCTACTGTGTGTTGATTGGTAAGTATTACTGCTACTGTGTGTTGATTGGTAAGTATTGCCGCTACTGTGTGTTGAATGTTTAGTATTACTGCTACTGTGTGTTGATTGGTAAGTATTGCCGCTACTGTGTGTTGAATGTTTAGTATTACTGCTACTGTGTGTTGATTGGTAAGTATTACTGCTACTGCGTGTTGAATGTTTAGTATTACTGCTACTGTGTGTTGATTGGTAAGTATTACTGCTACTGTGTGTTGATTGGTAAGTATTACTGCTACTGTGTGTTGAATGTTTAGTATTACTGCTACTGTGTGTTGATTGGTAAGTATTACTGCTACTGTGTGTTGATTGGTAGGTATTGCCGCTACTGTGTGTTGAATGTTTAGTATTACTGCTACTGTGTGTTGATTGGTAAGTATTGCCGCTACTGTGTGTTGAATGTTTAGTATTACTGCTACTGTGTGTTGATTGGTAAGTATTACTGCTACTGCGTGTTGAATGTTTAGTATTACTGCTACTGTGTGTTGATTGGTAAGTATTACTGCTACTGTGTGTTGAATGTTTAGTATTACTGCTACTGTGTGTTGATTGGTAAGTATTACTGCTACTGCGTGTTGATCAGTAAGTATTACTGCTACTGTGTGTTGATCAGTAAGTATTACTGCTACTGTGTGTTGAATGTTCAGTATTACTGCTACTGTGTGTTGAATGTTCAGTATTACTGCTACTGTGTGTTGATTGGTAAGTATTACTGCTACTGTGTGTTGAATGTTCAGTATTACTGATACTGTGTGTTGAATGTTCAGTATTACTGCTACTGTGTGTTGATTGGTAAGTATTACTGCTACTGTGTGTTGATTGGTAAGTATTACTGCTACTGCGTGTTGATCAGAAAGTATTACTGCTACTGTGTGTTGATTGGTAAGTATTACTGCTACTGTGTGTTGAATGTTCAGTATTACTGATACTGTGTGTTGAATGTTTAGTATTACTGCTACTGTGTGTTGATTGGTAAGTATTACTGCTACTGTGTGTTGAATGTTCAGTATTACTGATACTGTGTGTTGAATGTTCAGTATTACTGCTACTGTGTGTTGAATGTTCAGTATTACTGATGCTGAGTGTTGAATGTTTAGTATTACTGCTACGGTGTGTTGATTGGTTAGTCTTACTGCTACTGCGTGTTGATCAGTAAGTATTACTGCTACTGTGTGTTGAATGTTCAGTATTACTGCTACTGTGTGTTGAATGTTTAGTATTACTGCTACTGTGTGTTGAATGTTCAGTATTACTGCTACTGTGTGTTGATTGGTAAGTATTGCTGCTACTGTGTGTTGAATGTTTAGTATTACTGCTACTGTGTGTTGATTGGTAAGTATTGCCGCTACTGTGTGTTGATTGGTAAGTATTGCCGCTACTGTGTGTTGAATGTTTAGTATTACTGCTACTGTGTGTTGATTGGTAAGTATTACTGCTACTGTGTGTTGAATGTTTAGTATTACTGCTACTGTGTGTTGATTGGTAAGTATTACTGCTACTGTGTGTTGATTGGTAAGTATTGCCGCTACTGTGTGTTGAATGTTTAGTATTACTGCTACTGTGTGTTGATTGGTAAGTATTGCCGCTACTGTGTGTTGAATGTTTAGTATTACTGCTACTGTGTGTTGATTGGTAAGTATTACTGCTACTGCGTGTTGAATGTTTAGTATTACTGCTACTGTGTGTTGATTGGTAAGTATTACTGCTACTGTGTGTTGATTGGTAAGTATTACTGCTACTGTGTGTTGAATGTTTAGTATTACTGCTACTGTGTGTTGATTGGTAAGTATTACTGCTACTGTGTGTTGATTGGTAGGTATTGCCGCTACTGTGTGTTGAATGTTTAGTATTACTGCTACTGTGTGTTGATTGGTAAGTATTGCCGCTACTGTGTGTTGAATGTTTAGTATTACTGCTACTGTGTGTTGATTGGTAAGTATTACTGCTACTGCGTGTTGAATGTTTAGTATTACTGCTACTGTGTGTTGATTGGTAAGTATTACTGCTACTGTGTGTTGAATGTTTAGTATTACTGCTACTGTGTGTTGATTGGTAAGTATTACTGCTACTGCGTGTTGATCAGTAAGTATTACTGCTACTGTGTGTTGATCAGTAAGTATTACTGCTACTGTGTGTTGAATGTTCAGTATTACTGCTACTGTGTGTTGAATGTTCAGTATTACTGCTACTGTGTGTTGATTGGTAAGTATTACTGCTACTGTGTGTTGAATGTTCAGTATTACTGATACTGTGTGTTAAATGTTCAGTATTACTGCTACTGTGTGTTGATTGGTAAGTATTACTGCTACTGTGTGTTGATTGGTAAGTATTACTGCTACTGCGTGTTGATCAGAAAGTATTACTGCTACTGTGTGTTGATTGGTAAGTATTACTGCTACTGTGTGTTGAATGTTCAGTATTACTGATACTGTGTGTTGAATGTTTAGTATTACTGCTACTGTGTGTTGATTGGTAAGTATTACTGCTACTGTGTGTTGAATGTTCAGTATTACTGATACTGTGTGTTGAATGTTCAGTATTACTGCTACTGTGTGTTGAATGTTCAGTATTACTGATGCTGAGTGTTGAATGTTTAGTATTACTGCTACGGTGTGTTGATTGGTTAGTCTTACTGCTACTGCGTGTTGATCAGTAAGTATTACTGCTACTGTGTGTTGAATGTTCAGTATTACTGCTACTGTGTGTTGAATGTTTAGTATTACTGCTACTGTGTGTTGAATGTTCAGTATTACTGCTACTGTGTGTTGATTGGTAAGTATTGCTGCTACTGTGTGTTGAATGTTTAGTATTACTGCTACTGTGTGTTGATTGGTAAGTATTACTGCTACTGTGTGTTGATTGGTAAGTATTGCCGCTACTGTGTGTTGATTGTTTAGTATTACTGCTACTGTGTGTTGATTGGTAAGTATTGCCGCTACTGTGTGTTGAATGTTTAGTATTACTGCTACTGTGTGTTGATTGGTAAGTATTACTGCTACTGCGTGTTGAATGTTTAGTATTACTGCTACTGTGTGTTGATTGGTAAGTATTACTGCTACTGTGTGTTGAATGTTTAGTATTACTGCTACTGTGTGTTGATTGGTAAGTATTACTGCTACTGCGTGTTGATCAGTAAGTATTACTGCTACTGTGTGTTGATCAGTAAGTATTACTGCTACTGTGTGTTGAATGTTCAGTATTACTGCTACTGTGTGTTGAATGTTCAGTATTACTGCTACTGTGTGTTGATTGGTAAGTATTACTGCTACTGTGTGTTGAATGTTCAGTATTACTGATACTGTGTGTTGAATGTTCAGTATTACTGCTACTGTGTGTTGATTGGTAAGTATTACTGCTACTGTGTGTTGATTGGTAAGTATTACTGCTACTGTGTGTTGATTGGTAAGTATTACTGCTACTGCGTGTTGATCAGAAAGTATTACTGCTACTGTGTGTTGATTGGTAAGTATTACTGCTACTGCGTGTTGATCAGAAAGTATTACTGCTACTGTGTGTTGATTGGTAAGTATTACTGCTACTGTGTGTTGAATGTTCAGTATTACTGATGCTGAGTGTTGAATGTTTAGTATTACTGCTACTGTGTGTTGAATGTTCAGTATTACTGATACTGTGTGTTGAATGTTTAGTATTACTGCTACTGTGTGTTGAATGTTCAGTATTACTGCTACTGTGTGTTGATTGGTAAGT
Source organism: Megaleporinus macrocephalus (assembly GCA_021613375.1). NCBI lineage: Eukaryota > Metazoa > Chordata > Actinopteri > Characiformes > Anostomidae > Megaleporinus > Megaleporinus macrocephalus. The sequence continues at coordinate 12,404,930 of CM038720.1, forward strand.
ATTACTGCTACTGTGTGTTGATTGGTAAGTATTACTGCTACTGCGTGTTGATCAGAAAGTATTACTGCTACTGTGTGTTGATTGGTAAGTATTACTGCTACTGTGTGTTGAATGTTCAGTATTACTGATACTGTGTGTTGAATGTTCAGTATTACTGCTACTGTGTGTTGATTGGTAAGTATTACTGCTACTGTGTGTTGATTGGTAAGTATTACTGCTACTGCGTGTTGATCAGAAAGTATTACTGCTACTGTGTGTTGATTGGTAAGTATTACTGCTACTGTGTGTTGAATGTTCAGTATTACTGATGCTGAGTGTTGAATGTTTAGTATTACTGCTACTGTGTGTTGATTGGTTAGTCTTACTGCTACTGCGTGTTGATCAGTAAGTATTACTGCTACTGTGTGTTGAATGTTCAGTATTACTGCTACTGTGTGTTGAATGTTTAGTATTACTGCTACTGTGTGTTGAATGTTCAGTATTACTGCTACTGTGTGTTGATTGGTAAGTATTGCTGCTACTGTGTGTTGAATGTTTAGTATTACTGCTACTGTGTGTTGATTGGTAAGTATTACTGCTACTGTGTGTTGTTTGGTTAGTATTGCTGCTACTGAGTGTTTGTTTGGTTAGTATTGCTGCTACTGTGTGTTGAATGGTTAGTGTTAATGCTACTGAGTGTTGAATGGTTATTAGTAATGCTACTGAGTGTTGAATGGCTAGTATTGCTGCTACTGAGTGTTTGTTTGGTTAGTATTGCTGCTACTGAGTGTTGAATGGTTAGTGTTAATGCTACTGAGTGTTGAATGGTTATTAGTAATGCTACTGAGTGTTGAATGGTTAGTATTGCTGCTACTGAGTGTTGAATGGTTAGTGTTAATGCTACTGAGTGTTGAATGTGTAGTAGTAATGCTACTGAGTGTTAAATGATTAGTATTACTGCTACTGCGTGTTGAATGGTTAGTAGTAATGCTACTGCGTGTTGAATGGTTAGTAGTAATGCTACTGAGTGTTGAATGTTTAGTATTACTGCTACTGTGTGTTGATTGGTAAGTATTACTGCTACTGTGTGTTGATTGGTAAGTATTACTGCTACTGTGTGTTGAATGTTTAGTATTACTGCTACTGTGTGTTTAATGTTCAGTATTACTGCTACTGTGTGTTGATTGGTAAGTATTGCTGCTACTGAGTGTTGAATGTTTAGTATTACTGCTACTGTGTGTTGATTGGTAAGTATTACTGCTACTATGTGTTGTTTGGTTAGTATTGCTGCTACTGAGTGTTTGTTTGGTTAGTATTGCTGCTACTGAGTGTTGAATGGTTAGTGTTAATGCTACTGAGTGTTGAATGGTTATTAGTAATGCTACTGAGTGTTGAATGGTTAGTATTGCTGCTACTGAGTGTTGAATGGTTAGTGTTAATGCTACTGAGTGTTGAATGTGTAGTAGTAATGCTACTGAGTGTTAAATGATTAGTATTACTGCTACTGCGTGTTGAATGGTTAGTAGTAATGCTACTGAGTGTTGAATGTTTAGTATTACTGCTACTGTGTGTTGAATGTTTAGTATTACTGCTACTGTGTGTTGATTGGTAAGTATTGCTGCTACTGTGTGTTGAATGTTTAGTATTACTGCTACTGTGTGTTGATTGGTAAGTATTACTGCTACTGTGTGTTGTTTGGTTAGTATTGCTGCTACTGAGTGTTGAATGGTTAGTGTTAATGCTACTGAGTGTTGAATGGTTATTAGTAATGCTACTGAGTGTTGTTTGGTTAGTATTGCTGCTACTGAGTGTTTGTTTGGTTAGTATTGCTGCTACTGAGTGTTGAATGGTTAGTGTTAATGCTACTGAGTGTTGAATGGTTATTAGTAATGCTACTGAGTGTTGAATGGTTAGTATTGCTGCTACTGAGTGTTGAATGGTTAGTGTTAATGCTACTGAGTGTTGAATGTGTAGTAGTAATGCTACTGAGTGTTAAATGATTAGTATTACTGCTACTGCGTGTTGAATGGTTAGTAGTAATGCTACTGAGTGTTGAATGTTTAGTATTACTGCTACTGTGTGTTGATTGGTAAGTATTACTGCTACTGTGTGTTGATTGGTTAGTATTGCTGCTACTGAGTGTTTGTTTGGTTAGTATTGCTGCTACTGACTGTTGAATGGTTAGTGTTAATGCTACTGAGTGTTGAATGGTTATTAGTAATGCTACTGAGTGTTGAATGGTTAGTATTGCTGCTACTGAGTGTTGAATGGTTAGTGTTAATGCTACTGAGTGTTGAATGGTTATTAGTAATGCTACTGAGTGTTGAATGGTTAGTATTGCTGCTACTGAGTGTTTGTTTGGTTAGTATTGCTGCTACTGAGTGTTGAATGGTTAGTGTTAATGCTACTGAGTGTTGAATGGTTATTAGTAATGCTACTGAGTGTTGAATGGTTAGTATTGCTGCTACTGAGTGTTGAATGGTTAGTGTTAATGCTACTGAGTGTTGAATGTGTAGTAGTAATGCTACTGAGTGTTAAATGATTAGTATTACTGCTACTGCGTGTTGAATGGTTAGTAGTAATGCTACTGAGTGTTGAATGTTTAGTATTACTGCTACTGTGTGTTGATTGGTAAGTATTACTGCTACTGTGTGTTGATTGGTAAGTATTACTGCTACTGTGTGTTGAATGTTTAGTATTACTGCTACTGTGTGTTTAATGTTCAGTATTACTGCTACTGTGTGTTGATTGGTAAGTATTGCTGCTACTGTGTGTTGAATGTTTAGTATTACTGCTACTGTGTGTTGATTGGTAAGTATTACTGCTACTGTGTGTTGTTTGGTTAGTATTGCTGCTACTGAGTGTTTGTTTGGTTAGTATTGCTGCTACTGAGTGTTGAATGGTTAGTGTTAATGCTACTGAGTGTTGAATGGTTATTAGTAATGCTACTGAGTGTTGAATGGTTAGTATTGCTGCTACTGAGTGTTGAATGGTTAGTGTTAATGCTACTGAGTGTTGAATGTGTAGTAGTAATGCTACTGAGTGTTAAATGATTAGTATTACTGCTACTGCGTGTTGAATGGTTAGTAGTAATGCTACTGAGTGTTGAATGTTTAGTATTACTGCTACTGTGTGTTGATTGGTAAGTATTACTGCTACTGTGTGTTGATTGGTAAGTATTACTGCTACTGTGTGTTGAATGTTCAGTATTACTGCTACTGTGTGTTGATTGGTAAGTATTGCTGCTACTGTGTGTTGAATGTTTAGTATTACTGCTACTGTGTGTTGATTGGTAAGTATTACTGCTACTGTGTGTTGTTTGGTTAGTATTGCTGCTACTGAGTGTTTGTTTGGTTAGTATTGCTGCTACTGAGTGTTGAATGGTTAGTGTTAATGCTACTGAGTGTTGAATGGTTATTAGTAATGCTACTGAGTGTTGAATGGTTAGTATTGCTGCTACTGAGTGTTGAATGGTTAGTGTTAATGCTACTGAGTGTTGAATGGTTATTAGTAATGCTACTGAGTGTTGAATGGTTAGTATTGCTGCTACTGAGTGTTGAATGGTTAGTGTTAATGCTACTGAGTGTTGAATGTGTAGTAGTAATGCTACTGAGTGTTGAATGATTAGTATTTTTGCTACTGCGTGTTGAATAGTTAGTAGTAATGCTACTGAGTGTTGAATGTTTAGTATTACTGCTACTGTGTGTTGATTGGTAAGTATTTCTGCTACTGCATGTTGATTGGTTAGTCTTACTGCTACTGAGTGTTTGTTTGGTTACTATTGCTGCTACTGAGTGTTAAATGGTTAGCGTTAATGCTACTGAGTTTTGAATGGTTAGTAGTAATGCTACTGAGTGTTAAATGATTAGTATTACTGCTATTGAGTGTTGATTGGTTAGTATTACTGTTACTGCGTGTTAAATGGTTAGTAGTAATACTACTGAGTGTTGAATGGTTAATATTACTGCTACTGCGTGTTGAGTGGTAAGTAGTAATGCTATTAAGTGTTGAATGGCTAGTATTAATGCTACTTAGTGTTGAAGGATTAGTGTTACTGCTTACTGATTGTTGATTGCTTAGCTTTACTGCTTACTGAGTGTCGATTGGTTAGTGTTACTGCTACTGATTGCTGAGTGTCCTATAACTTGAGCTCCAAAGCACCCAAAAATAGCCTATTTATTTTGGACTTGCTCAGGAGTGCCCTCTAGAATTTGACAAAACTGGAATACACTGTGTGGTAATTTTCCTCACCACACCTTTGATAGTAGCAAGATTACACTCATAACCCACTTAATGTGCAGCTTCATATCCTTATAGGTCCGCCGATCTAGAGGGCAAAACAACCCTTCTAAAAAAAGTCATGCTGGATTAAACTGGTCTTTGCTGGATTAAGTTGGTATAGTGGAGGTCTGATGCCTTTTTTTAACTGGTCACCCAACGTGGTCATGATGATTGATCAGCATACCAGCATCAGAATTACAACATATGTTGATTTTGCTGGTGATCAGCCGTGCTGGTCTGTGCTGGTTTTCTCTGGGCAGGGAATGTTCTTTTTAATCAGCTTTGTTTAGCCAAAATGCAGTATTTGTTGTTCAGTTGAATGCACTCAACCAACGAGGAGACACGTATTGCGATATCTCAATAATAAGCTACATTTTTACTTACTTACTACAATTATATAATGAAATATCAATACTTAGTGCCCATGTTGCCATACAAATACACATAAACACCACAATAATATGCTCTATTGATTTTTCCTCTACCTCTAGTGTTAACCTGACCCGAATATTATTGACTTGTCACTACTGATCTAGAACACTGACTTTAGTGACTCTTAAACTAATGACCCTTGGATCAACGTTGGGCAGGTAGCTAACTCACCGGGCCTTGACATTGAAAAATTTCTTCTCCTTCAAATCACAAATGGAAGCATTATTGACCCATCCACATCAAACGCCGAGCTGTCTGTACATTCTGGCATCCCAGCATTCTCAGTAAGTTACATTATATTGCCAAAAATGTTTACTCATCTGTCCTCACACGCATATGAGCTTGGGTGACATCTCATTCTTAATCCATGGGTTTAATATAATGTTGGCCTAGCGATTCCATGAAGCTCTTTACACACTGTTCTTGAGCTAATCTGAAAGCCACATGAAGTTTGGAGGTCTGCAGCGATTGACTCTGCAGAAAGTTGGCCACCTCTGCGCACTACGCTCCTGACAGTTGATTGTAGAATATTTAGTAGTGAAGAAATTTCATGACTGGACTTGTTGCACAGTTGGCATCCTATTATGGCACCATGCTGGAATTCACTGAGCTCCTGAGAGCAACCAATCCTTTATTAATGTTTCTAAAAGCAGTCTGCATGACTAGGTGCTTGGTTTTATACACATGTGGTCATGGAAGTAATTGGAACACCTGAATACAATGATTTGGATGGGTGAATACTTTTGGCAATATAGTGTATATGTGGCTGGACATCACCAAAGTGGAGCTCTGGTTGGGTAATCACAGTTTGGTCTCATATCTTTGCCTTTTCTTTAGTTAATAAGGCATTCAAATATTAGTTGCAGATGGAAAACGAATAGGCCTGTGTTGCAGTTCTATGGAGTGTCCACTGATGGCCCCAGTATTGGAAGGGCTTTTTGCTGTCCAGTTACTTGACTGAAAACTTTAAATAGTTCCTCTCATATGCTGTGTAAATATTTAACTGCAGAAAAATGAAAACAAATGATTTACAGGTTGAATTTAAGGGTACATTTGAAATATCATCGCTGTCCAATGAAAAACATGGATCTATATCATTTCTATTTTTCTACATCATCTGAATACAGTAGCTGCCACTTGCATTGTGGGACAATGTCATGATGAATGGACCAATAGAAATGCTCCAAAACAGCTTGAAAACATTTGTGGTTCCATTGACTTACATTGAAAGTAAAGAGAGTTTTTGGCCTCTCCTGTAAAGTTGCTATTTTAGAGATACTTCTTTTTCATTGGACAGCGACGATATGCTACAGAATGCATTTAAACTCGAGCAAATGTGTGACCAACATTATGTGCTCCTGCTGGTACAGACGCCTCCTAGTCCCAAAAGAGTTACCTAATTAGAAAGAAAATGAGAAAAGTCAGCAACTGAAGCTGCTTCTCTTCTTTGTGGCCTTCCTAATCAAATCAATCTTAATAACCGTGTCGCTGCGAACTTTGAGTCATTTAGCTGGTCGTAAAAAAACAGCATACACACCTGCCATTTTTCACTGCGAGCCTGATTATAAAAAGTCAACATTTCGATCTTCCTGGCTGGCAGGTGGGCTAACCAGCATTTTTCTTTTGCAGTCAGCACTGCCAGCGGGCTTCTCGGTGTCTGTCAGCACTGAGGAGTAAGAAAGTGTCAGTGTGAGCAAAGAAAGACATCAGAAGCTGCGAAAAATCACTCACCCATCCAGCGTCGAGTTCCACTCAGAAACTACCGCATGCTAGATTAAATATCACTTTGAGCCCTTTTCTCTGCCTTATGCGGCGGTGATTTCCCTGCACAGCGAACGCACATGCCAGGTGCACCAAGGGGATCTTTTTACAATGGCTGACTGAAGAATCCTTTTAGTGGTGGAGAAAATCACCATATCGGAAACATTCACCGCAGTGTAGGCAGAGACGTGTCAAAGACCACCAGGTGCAAAACCCAGTGTTACAGAGTTTGCTCTACCTCACGTAAAAATTGACCCCGTTGATCTCTGGAAGTCGAGGCGGCAAAGCCTAACCATAAGAGCATGTAAGTAAAAAACAAACATTGTTTTTCCCTCACATTCCATCTATATCTGTATATTACAGTAGGTTTGGATATTAACCAGTTGAGCCACATTGTTATGACCACTACTTTCAACTGTGGCAGTGTTATTGTCTGGGGAATGTGTTTGTGGTGTTTTCTGGGCCCATTCATGTCATTACAGATCACGTGCACCCATACATACTAATTGTCTTCCCTGGGATCTTCCAGCAAGACAATGCTACACGTCACACAGCTAGAAAGGTCCCACATTGGTTGGAAGAGCTGACCAAGTACTGCTACCCAGCTACCCTGGACCCTTAATTCCCCAGACTTGAAAACAATTGAGCATCTGTTGGAGCAGCTTGATAATCATGTTCACTCTATGGATCCAACTCCAGATGCAGTCCGTGCTGGTTACTGTAGATATTATCGTCTTGCTGTGAGGCGACAGTGCTAACCACTACACCACCATACTAACCACTACACCACCATACTAACCATTCCACCACCGTACTAACCACTACACCACCGTACTAACCACTACACCACCGTACTAACCACTACACCACCGTACTAACCACTACACCACCATACTAACCACTTCACCACCGTACTGACCACTACACCACCATACTAACCACTACACCACCATACTAACCATTCCACCACCGTACTAACCACTACACCACCGTACTAACCACTACACCACCATACTAACCACTACACCACCGTACTAACCACTACACCACCGTACTAACCACTACACCACCGTACTAACCACTACACCACCATACTAACCACTACACCACCATACTAACCATTCCACCACCGTACTAACCACTACACCACCGTGCAAACCACTACAGCGCCGTACTAACCACTACACCACCGTACTAACCACTACACCACCATACTAACCACTACACCACCATACTAACCATTACACCACCGTACTAACCACTACACCACCATACTAACCATTACACCACCGTACTAACCACTACACCACCATACTAACCACTACACCACCATACTAACCATTCCACCACCGTACTAACCACTACACCACCGTGCAAACCACTACAGCGCCGTACTAACCACTACACCGCCATACTAACCATTACACCACCGTACTAACCACTATACCACCATACTAACCACTACACCACCGTGCTAACCACTATGCCACCGTACTAACCACTACACCACCATACTAACCATTACACCACCGTACTAACCACTATACCACCGTACTAACCACTACACCACCGTGCTAACCACTACACCACCGTACTAACCATTACACCACCGTACTAACCATTACACCACCGTACTAACCATTACACCACCATACTAACCATTACACCACCATACTAACCACTACACCACCGTACCAACCACTACACCACCGTACTAACCGCTACACCACCGTACTAACCGCTACACCACCGTACCAACCACTACACCACCGTACCAACCACTACACCACCGTACTAACCGCTACACCACCGTACTAACCACTACACCACCGTGCTAACCACTACACCACTGTGCTAACCACTACACCACCGTACTAACCACTACACCACCATACTAACCACTACACCACCCTACTAACCACTACACTACCATACTAACCACTACACCACCGTACTAACCACTCTGGTGGCTGATTGAACACTGGATCTGCCAGCCAAGACAATGCACTTAGCTGGACTACCGGTTCACCCATCATCGTCTTTGACACACTGCTTTGCAGGCCCTTGCTGGGCTTGGTCTTCTTTGCTGTCCATCCAGGACTTTGGGGCAGCAGAACCAACGAGTTAGGTCACCATTAACCACAGGCTCACACCTCACTGTGACACACACACACAAAACCCCACATCCCAGAAAACTTTTGTTTTGAAAACTCCATAGGTCAGTTCTCCTAACATGGCTGACCTCAGCAAAAATAACTGGTGACTCACCACTGGCCCTGAAAGTCCTAGTCTAAGGCCAGTCTTAATGCATGTCTGGGAAAGCAACTTTAGAAGTATTTAGGTTACTTCAGTTGCACTTATGATGTGGAATAAGTTAGAGACTGGGAGATTAATTTACAGCATTTCAGCCATTAATACAGACATTATGTCTCTATGTTTTCAGACCACTTCTGGGGGCCGAAAGTGTTTAGAGGAACGCACATTAAAATGAATAATGATGTCATTATAGAAAGCAATGAACTTCTGTATATATATGTAGACAGCCTGTAATGGGCAGACATGACCAGCCCTGGGTATCTTCTCTAATGATACTCAGCAAGACTCTTCAGCCACTCTTAATTCGTAATTATGAAACTGATTTTTAGCTTCCAGTTTCATTTCAAGCATGCTGTGCACTTTATTGTTAACTGAGTGGTTGACTTTAGGGGTCAAATGAGGAGGGGACACCCACTGAGGTATGAAAAATATAATATGTCAATATTTCTCTTAACCTCAGAATTCAAAAGTCACCACGTTCCTTGCATTCTGTTTAAAGAAAGATAACTTGTCTTGTTTTCATATGGGATTGGTTATTGGTTTATTTTGCTATCCGGCATTGCCTCAAGGCTTCGGTTTATTATTGGTACAGTGTTTTTTTTTTTATTTAAAGCTTATACTGTGGCATATGTTGTTTCTTCCCATCTAAAGGCAACAAAACGACATCAGTTTTCTGTCAGGGTCTTTTGGAAAACATCAGTGCAATGGGCTTTGTGAAAAGCTCTCTAACTTTGACTTTACCTTAGTGAATCAAAGATAAGACATAAATGGACATAAATATTTGTGCACCTGCTATGGCAGTATGTTTTTAGCTTTAATTATTAGGTTTAGTTTATTGCATCTGCTGTAGTGTTTTTAGTAGAGTATTGCCAGAATAAACTATATTGCCAAAAGTATTCGCTCGTCTGCCTTTACACACATATAAACTTGAGTGACGTCCCATTCTTAATCCATAAGGTTTAATATGATGTCGGCCCAACCTTTGCAGCTATAACAGTTTCAGTCATGGGCAGTCATGTTGGAACAGGAAGGGCTCGTCCCCAAACTGTTCCCACAAAGCTGGGAGCATGAACTTGTCCAAAATCTATTTGTCTGCTGAAGCACTAAGGGCTCCTTTTACTGGAACTGAGGGGCCGAGCCCAACTCCTGAAAAACATCCCCACATCATAATCCCCTTCCAGTCAAACGTTTTAGTACACTACCAGTCAAACGTTTTAGTACATTACCAGCCAAACGTTTTAGATACACTACTAGTCAAACGTTTTAGTACACTACCAGTCAAACGGTTTAGTACACTACCAGTCAAACATTTTAGTGCATTACCAGTCAAATGTTTTAGTACATTACCAGTCAAACCTTTTAGATACACTACTAGTCAAACGTTTTAGTACACTACCAGTCAAACGGTTTAGTACACTACCAGTCAAACATTTTAGTGCATTACCAGCCAAATGTTTTAGATACACTACCAGTCAAACGTTTTAGTACACTACCAGCCAAACATTCTAGTATACTACCAGCCAAACGTTTTAGTACACTACCAGCCAAACGTTTTAGTACACTACCAGTCAAACGTTTTAGTACACTACCAGCCAAACGTTTTAGTACACTACCAGCCAAACGTTTTATTAACACTACCACTCAAACGTTTTAGATCACTACCAGCCAAACGTTTTAGATACACTACCAGCCGAACGTTTTAGTATACTACCAGCCAAACGTTTTAGTACACTACCAGCCAAACGTTTTAGTACACTACCAGTCAAACGTTTTAGTACACTACCAGCCAAACGTTTTATTAACACTACCACTCAAACGTTTTAGATCACTACCAGTCAAACGTTTTAGTACACTACCAGCCAAACATTCTAGTATACTACCAGCCAAACGTTTTAGTACACTACCAGCCAAACGTTTTAGTACACTACCAGTCAAACGTTTTAGTACACTACCAGTCAAACGTTTTAGTACACTACCAGCCAAACGTTTTATTAACACTACCACTCAAACGTTTTAGATCACTACCAGCCAAACGTTTTAGATACACTACCAGTCAAACGTTTTAGATCACTACCAGTCAAACGATTTAGTATATTACCAGTCAAACGTTTTTGATACACTACCAGCCAAACGATTTAGTACACTACCAGCCAAACGATTTAGTACATTACCAGTCAAACGATTTAGTACACTACCAGTCAAACGATTTAGTACACTACCAGCCAAACGTTTTAGTAACACTACCACTCAAACGTTTTAGATACACTACCAGTCAAACGTTTTAGTATATTACCAGTCAAACGTTTTAGATCACTACCAGCCAAACGTTTTAGATCACTACCAGTCAAACGTTTTAGATCACTACCAGTCAAACGTTTTAGATCACTACCAGTCAAACGTTTTAGATACTCTACCAGTCAAACGTTTTCGTACACTACCAGCCAAACGTTTTAGTAACACTACCACTCAAACGTTTTAGATACACTACCAGCCAAACGTTTTAGTACAACCAGCTTCACAACATCACTACTGAATAAACAACACAGTCACTCAGGAACACACACACAAACAAATAGTCCCGAAGCCTCCTGTAATCAAAGATTAATTTCATACATTCATACATTTATTCATTAATTCATCTTCTAAGCTGGGGATGCTGGAGTCTATCCCAGCGCTCACTGGATGGAAGGCATAAAACCTTGGACAACCCAAGTCCATCACAGAGCAGATACACAGACATACACATCCACACATACACTCGCTCGCATAACCACGGAGGACTTTAGCACCTCCACTCAGCCTGACTGCACGCCTTTGGACTGTGGGAGGAAATTGGGGCCCCTAGAGAAAAAGCACACAAACACAGGGAGAACATGCAAACTCCACACAATCAAACCTAGACCTGTCTTGCTGTTAGGCAGTCATCAAACTCACAGAATTAATTATACAGGCGAGGAGAGGAAATGTTTTTGTTTACTGAGGGTAAATGATTCATTTAGTTACTTTATTTAATTGAATAATTGGAAAAATGGTTGTTTCTTGATGATGAAATTGTGGGAATGAAAGCAAACATCAGTGTTGCTGACATTCACCAGCTTAAAAAGCAACCTATAAATAATGAATCATTGCACTTCCTGTTTATCTGCTAAAAAGAGAATCTGTGCAGACTGCTTTTAGGGTTGGTCATACAGTAAAATAAAAGCTCATTTCAATTTTCACTCAACTGCATACCCACTTGATTGGTTTAACACATTGCATTGTCTTGTTTCATGTCTGGATCATAACTGGATACGTTTTGGCTTGATGCCAATTACACTTTGTATTGAAGTGCGCCCCCTAGCGTGACTAGACAAGATCTAATTTCACTGTTCCTGAATTAAACATCATGTCAGCACATATGTGTTCTGTGTTTCATTTAGTTTAATCCTTTCTTCACTATTACACGAGTGAACAAGCCCACCATTTATCAGACTTGCTTGTTTTGGGGCTAACTTGAGTCTTGCGTATTGATATTTATGCCCTCACCACAGCAGACATATGTGGTTTGTGTGATTTGAATTGGCGTAGGAACAGGGGATGGTGGGAACGTGTCCCACCCAAAAATTTAACCACAGAAAAAGCAGAAACTGTTTAAAAACACTTTATTTTAAAAGTTTTGGCAGCATTCACTGACCGGAGCTCTCGCCTCACTGGAGCATTGGGTAGTTCGCGCCAGCTTTAAAGGCGAGGTCAGTCATGAGAGCAATGAATATCAAAATTTACTGCAGTAAAACAGCTTTTGTATAATAACTTTAGTCTGAAAGCACTCTGAAAGTTACATTACTCTCTGGCCACGCCCCAAACTGCAGACTGCTACTACACTAAATACGTAAAATATGAAATATAATAAATAAAATAAAGTAAAGAATGAATAAATAAAAGGATTCCATCATTAGAAGTGCTTTAAGTAGTGGAGTATGTAATGTCTCAGAGTGAGCTGTTTGGGACACAGCCTTACTGTCTAACATTAATGTTAGTCTTGTCTAGTCAGGAAACCTTAACATACATTGTTTTGTCATTTCATTTCAGCAATATACCACCAAAGAAAATCCAGACATTGCATGAATAATTTAAAAGTTTTCTGACAGCAGTAGCATGTAATGTGGAGTATTTGGTTTAGTTTGTAAAGTGATCTTTAATTGGATTTATCTAATAATAAACAGAAGTACAGATAATGTTGTATTTTGTTTATTTATTTATAATTTACTGTAATTACACAAATGTTGTTCTACGTCACTACACATACAGTGATTTACTACCTTACCTACAGTGGAGTCAGCTTATAGTTAATATTTAGGGCATAGGGTGGGCTTTGATTCATATTAGCAAATGCGTCCAATGTCAAACCCGCTCCTATGTCCTTGTCTGAATATGATCCACTCATATTGTGTTTACATCTGACTTTTTAATGCGGTTCAATAGAATGCATGTTAATGCAAGGTGTACATTTTATCAGCTGAATAACTCTGTTTTACAACCAGCCAGCAGAAAAAAAACAACTCAGTTTCACAGAAAACCCTCAGAACTTCTAAACCAATGTTTTTTAGTTTGAGGTGGCCCTTCCCATTTGGAGCTATGGGCCTCTCAACCCTTATCATCTGAAGCTTTTACCAGCATAACCTAATCACTGAGTCATCACTAGAAAGCGTTCTGCCAGAAAGACTCAAGAAGTAAAGAGATAGAAAACACGGCGTCATCTTCGATTAAGGTGCATAATGTGAAGGTTAATTATTGTAGGAAAGAGCGTAGACCCACCCAGGCGAAAAGAAAGTACACTGAAGTACACTTAACTTAAGTGCATTTAGTATACTTCAATGCATTCCTGGTTAATGTACTAACACTGTGCTATTTTCATGCATTAACTTTGTACTTAGTATGCTATATATATATATATATATATATATATATATATATATATATATATATATATATATAACTAATTTTATTACTAATAAAAATTTATCTGCACTACATTACATACATGTACATACATAAATCTAAGTGTATATTCAGTACACCTATCAAATCTATATTTAAAAAATATATATACTTTTTGTCAACTTTGGAGTACACCATTAAGATTACATTAACTTATATCTAATGACTAATAACTAATAAAATATAAGAAATATATTTATAATTCAATAACAATATCTAAACAATATATTGTAAATGCACTCTAAGTACATCATACATATATTTTAGTGCAAACGAAGACTATTTAAAAAATACTGAATTAGTGAGGAAAAAGTGTACTTAAGATGTATTATATTTAAATGTAATAGCTTCTGTTACATTAACTTCTATTACATTAACTTCTAGTACATTAACTTCTGTTACATTAACTTCTATTACATTAACTTCTATTACATTATTCACAAGTGCACAGTATACTCCCGTGTACTTCGCCTGGGTAACCATTGTGGGGAAAAAAAGATATTTAAGAGCACCAAAAGTATATTTCTATTGGTAAATTATATAAAATGATTCTTTTGAATATATTTTTAGTGCTCTTAATGTCAGGACTGAAAAGATTCTTCTTTTTCACAAGGGCAATCCTAGGACCCTCACAGATCCTGCTGGGCGAAGCCAACTCCCTGGACCGCAGAACTGGGACCAGCCTGGCGGTGGTGTGGAGGAAGGAGGAGAACGTTGAAATGTCAGCACCTGAAAGCAGAGTGGGAATGTAAGTTGAATCATTTGAAAGACAGGTGGTGGACTGCGAGTGGACTAGAGTAATGAATGAAAGAGTGATACAGCGTTGGAGTCTACCTGGCAGACCTGGCGCTAAAGCTCTCATTTCCTTGCGTGCACCAGGTTACATTTTGTCGCCCTCACTTGTGAAGACTTCTAGCGATCAGTCTCTTTCAAGTCCTTTTAATAAAAGGTCCTCCTCAGTTCGCTGCGTTCGAAACTCATTAATGTATTCACTCTCTACATTCTACCGGAGCCGTTTTACTCACATGGTCATCTGTAGAGAATGTCAGGATTGAAAGGATTCTCGGGTCAGCTGTTGTAATAGATTTCCTTGGTCTACCCAGGCCGGTCTAGTTCAGTCGCTGTGCAATCGTAATGCAAAGACCTGCTGGTTAGTAGGAGGTTTGGAAGAAGCAATCATGAATAGCTAGAGTCAAGTAGGAAATGTGCAACTAATGCAACCCCAATATATATTCACCATGCACCTGAAATTAGCATTTGATTATCTGCGGGCAGTCATGCAAACTAGTAATTCTCCAAATCACCCATGAATACAATAATGAATACATTTCATAAGCATAAGTTTACGTCTGGACATGCAGTTCAAAATTAATCCAGTAGGTGGCAACAGTGTGTAAACAGTGCAAACAAAAGCCTAACCTCTTGTTCAACATATCGAGTGCGTCTGAAATTGCCTACTAAGTCAGTAGGTACTACATTGGAGCCAGTATGTCCACTGCTCGAGTGGTAGAGTGGTAGGCAGTTTCAGTACGCAAGTGTTTAGTATCCACACGACCTCAGACAGCACGTCCACCATCTTACCAACGTCCTGTGACACAAGACGTCAGACTACCACTGTAAACGTCCCGCTATTCATTAAAAGCCTCATTTACTGACAGACTTAGATACTGTTTGTGACACTGACTTGGTTTTTTGTCTGGATCTGTACTCAGACGATGTGGAGCTGTAACTCAGAGACAAGGACAAACCCGAAGGACTTCATTTTAACCTCAGAAGAAACAGTAGCACTAACTTCTGTAGCAGCAGTTCAGCAGCGGTAGCTACATACGCACAGCCAACCTACCACTTCCTCCTCTTTGAATTCAGCTCCAGTTGAATCATGGGGTAGCACTGTGTCCTGCGGTCGCATACATAATAACAGCTCTTGATTCAGGAGGTCCTCCGGGTACCGTTGGCACGCTGTTTGATGAATACTGAGTATTCGGACACGCTAGCCGGGCTCGCCTACTGATATAGATACAAGTGACTTCGGATGCACCTATCGTCATGGTCCAATAAAAAAACAATTTTAATTTTTCAGCGTCATTTAAACACGACAGTTACTATTTATGTTGTGTAAACATTTCATGATAAATGGACCAATAGAAATGCTTCAAAATCATATAGAAAAAAATCTGGTTCCATTGACTTTCATTAAAAGTAAAGAAGTTGTGATTGTAGACCTCTCATTCAAATACATCCATCCATCCGCCGCTAAATCCCACCAGTCAGGATCACTGGAGCCAATCCCAGCGTCACTGGGCGAAGTGGGGTACACCATGGACAGGTGGCCAGTCCATCGCATAGCCAACACACACTCGCACCAATTTAGAGTGACCAATCAACCTATCATGCATGTGTTTGGACTGTGGGTGGAAATCAGAGTAGGAAGGAAACCCACTCAAGCACAGGGAGAACATGCAAACATGGACCAGGAATCGAACCTGGATCGCCTTGCAGTGAGGCGACAGTGCTAACCACTACACCACCATCCCGCCCACATTTAAATACAGCTGGAGAATGGATGAGATCAGAACCAGCGTGGAGGCTGCAGTTTCCATTTAGCCAAAGTCACTGCTGAAAGGTGTTCTAGTATAGGCTACAGTGTATGTACACCCATAGAATCTGAACACCAATAGAATGAACATGCACTCAAATTACTCTGGCCAGCCCCGCAAATTAATGATGCTGCAAAACAGCCCCACCCAGCAAGCCATAAAGCCCGCCCGCATGAGCCCGCAACCTGTTGGCTGTTTACCTGCTATCACTGCGGAGCCAAATTATTTTGCAGATCATGCAGGACCCACAGGTGAACCCGCCACATGCAGATCTCTACTGGAGTGAGAATAGTGCTGATCTGCAATCCTACTACACACTGTGTGATTATTCAAATGCATATATGTATGCAAGTTAGTTTAAACTGTGGTCCTGAGGAAATATTCAGACTTGTTTACAAAGATTGTATTTTAACTATTTAAACACACTTTATTGAGATGCTAATAAGACAGATATCATTGCCAACCCAAGAAAAAAGCAGTGCCTTTAAAATTGTAATTTACAGAAGAAATCAAAAACAATCTTAATTTTTTCAATTTAAGTTAATATAAAGAGTTTTTATTCCAAGTTATTTTCATCATGAAAGAATAACAAAGGTCAGCTGTCATATTTAAATGATATAGAAAAATGTTTTGGACAGCGACAATATATACAAAATAATCATTTATAGCGATCTGTTGGCAGGTGTTGGTCCTAAACCCTAAACCTGAATAATTTACATTTGCCATGTGTTTAATTTTTAACAAATATTTCATGCCACTACTAAAATACAGTCAAAGGTCTTCATAGGTGTGGAGCCTTATTTTAGCCACACCCCTGCCTTTTAAATCAGAAAGTAAGACTGCATCCCGGCCCCTCATGGCCACATGGTAAACATTTAAAGCCACTGTGTGTGATTTAAGTTATTTCAAGCAAATGTGTCCCAAAATCTAATATTAAGAATAGTGATTTCTGAAACACGCGCTTTATGTAATTTTTTGTATTTGAAATGAAAACAGTATGATATTTGTGCGTACAGCTGTTCAAAGCAGTGTTAGTTGGTCACGCACGTACTGACTAGTTCTTGAGTTCTGCTCAAACTTAAATTGTCAATACCAACACACATGTTTTTGTACTTAAGTAAATGTTTTGAATTATGTTATATGAACATCTATTGAAAAATATATAGAATTTGTACATGTACATCTGTTCAAAGCTGGGTTTGTTAGACACATACTGGCTAGCGTTTTAAAGTTTTGCTCAATTTTTTTTTTACAATTTATCTACCAAAACACATCTTCTGAAATGTTTATGTTTTAAAGAAAAATATTAGAATTTTTGTTTTTATAATTGCAGAAAATTGTGTTGCCTAGTTATGTGCTGGCTGGTGTTTTCAGGTTTTCACTCAAAATTTTTTTAGTTGTTACTACCTGACAAAAGCAAAAGCTTTATTATCACTTTATACCAAGCCACAGTTTTCTGTAAACATTTTGTGCTTTATTGAAAAAATTGTTTGTTCAAAGCTGCGTTGTACCAGGTAGTGTTTTGGAGTTCCACTCAGAAATTGTTACTACCAAAACAATAATTGTTTGCTAGTCATGTACTAGCTAGTGTTTTGGAGTTCTGCACAAAATGTGTAACAATTGTTTTGACCAAAACACATATTTTCTGCATTTAAGTAAATGTTTTTGTGTTGTAATGAAAAATATGATGATTTGTTGAGTGTACAACTGTCATAAGCTGTGTTTGCTGGTCATGGCTGGTGTTTTGGAATTCCACTAACAATTGATTACAATTGTATCTACCTAAACACATTTTTTGCATTTAAGTAAACTATTAAGTAAATTAAGTAAAATATATATTGTGTGTGTACAACTGTTATAAGCTGTGTTTGCTAGTCATAGTGTTTTGGAGTTCTGCTCCAAATTTGTTACAGTTATTACTACCGAAACACATACTTTCTGCATTTAATTATTTTTGATGAAAAATATATGGTGTTAATAAAAAATACATGTGCTAATTTTTGGGAAGTCATGATTGTGACATCATGAGTGTTTTGGTAATGACAGAATGGAATTTTTAGTCATTTGTTATAAAAAAACACAAGATGATAAAAATAGAACTAACAATTATGATATAGCGTCACTCAAAGCAAAATAATTTTATCCTAAATTCTATATTAAAAGTCTAAAATGAGTTTTCAGCTGAACCAGTTTGATATAAAGACTCTATATAACTACTGTATCAATTAAAAGATCAACCAGCAGTGAGTTAAATAACAAAGCAAGTCGAGCACAATCAGCACGTCGGTACCACAGTGCATCATAAGATGGACATCAAAGTGCCGTCCTGCAGCTCCTCGCAGTGAGACTATTATGAAGATGTATTTGATTAAGAGGATACACAAACCAAAGAAGCTTTCCAGTCTTTTTTTTTTCCTTCCTACTTAACCGTTCTGGGCCTGTGAGGCTTCAGCATCATCGCCCAACTTGGATTCCATTTTTTTACTGAATGTAAATTCACTCAGAGCATTTAAACGCATTGGCAGCTTAATCTGACCATCTAATCTCATCTCCTCCTTCCTGAGTCCCTCCTGCTCAAACGGGCACGCTTGCTTTTGTATGGCTTCGTACATACAAAATAAACGGGTCAGCAAATAAAAAAAAAAGTGGTCTGATAAACGATGCACAGTGGAGGTCTGTTTCCCCTTTTTGACTCCTTTTATATCCACGGGGGTCTGTGTTTCGCGCATCTTTAATTGGTCACATTTTCATCTAGACTAGAAAAATGAAGCCTTTCTGAGAAGAAATTAAATGCAAATGATTTGTCTTGGGTCGATGCGTTTCTCATTTCCCCGTGAAATGTTACTGTGGGGAGGCTTTCCTGCCTTAACGTCTTTAAAATGCATTACATCCAGCCAGCTTTCCCTAATTGTAACAGTCACAACAGAGAGTCCTGCAGGTTTCTGTTCTATATGCCCTCAGCAAGAACTTTTAAACTGTACTATATAGATTATTACCTAATTATTCGCTCTTATTTCAGCAAATATATGAGGGATTTGTCTCGCTGAGTGCACACGTAACATAAGTAAGCAAGACTATTAACACATTTTCCAGAGGAAATATGAGGTGTGCGTGTTTGGGGACACGAATAATGCAGATTCAGAACATTGTCATGATTTTTGCACACCTTCCTAAATTCATCTTTTGACATGATACCCATGTGCTGTTATGAAACTAATAAAACTGATGCAGCAATTTCAGCAGCTGGACTCTCTTTGCATGCCGTATTATGTCCCCGATATTGAATGAATGGAGAATGGAGCATTTCCTTACCTGGCGGGTAGCAGCTTGGCTTTTCTGCATGTCCATTGGTCAGTTTACTCCCAATGTAGACGGAAGCATGAATTACGGCGAGGTAGATGATGTGCATCTAAACCTCACAGTCTTATTACTCTGGATGTGAGTCATGTGTGATCATGTATGACAGCAGATTCAGGATATGATTGAATCATATGTCTGCACAGTATTTGGTGCAAAGATAGAACAATGTTGTCGCTGTCCAAAGAAAAACGTGTGTCTCCATGGTTGCACCTGCTTTTTTACATTGTGTGAAACTTTCATGATGAATGGACCAATAGAAATGCTCAAAACAGCTTGGATTTTTTTTTCCACTGACTTACATTAAAAGTAAAGTAAGTTTTTGTCTTCTACTGTAAAGTTACCAAATATATAGAAATTTGGTGCTCGGACGCTTTTGTTGACCCCATTCAAATAACAAGATAGATGAAATGTATAAAACAATTCTAAAAATGTATATATAAAATTGTATATATATATATATATATATATATATATATATATATATATATATATATATATATATATATATATATATGTACTGAATTACTACTGAATTACTACTATTTTTGTGTTCATAAATGTTTAACTAAAAATATATTTTTATTATATTTTTCATATTTCAGTACAGTAATCATTGGTTGAAAAGCAGGCGCTTTGTGTCTTTAAGCAACCAATATTAACAAAGCAGTTCATAAATAAGGTATTAGGTACGTCATTAATGTCCCAAAATCTGACAATCAGTGTGTTACATAAAGAATCGTCACTAGCAAAACATATATTTACTTTAAACTTTCTTGTGTCTTAGTGAAAAATATAATGATTGTGTACAAAGTTGTAGGTATGTACTTTGTAAGTATGCATTTTCGACAAATAAGTAATGAAACATATATATATATATATACAGGGGTTGGACAATGAAACTGAAACACCTGTCATTTTAGTGTGGGAGGTTTCATGGCTAAATTGGACCAGTCTGGTGGCCAATCTTCATTAACTGCACATTGCACCAGTAAGAGCGGAGTGTGAAGTTCAGTTAGCAGGTAAGAGCACAGTTTAGCTCAAAATATTGCAATAACACAACATTATGGGACATACCAGAGTTCAAACGAGGACAAAATGTTGGTGCACGTCTTGCTGGCGCATCTGTGACCAAGACAGCAAGTCTTTGTGATGTATCAAGAGCCACAGTATCCATGGTAATGTCAGCATACCACCAAGAAGGACGAACCACATCCAACAGGATTAACTGTGGACGCAAGAGGAAGCTGTCTGAACGGGATGTTGGGGTGCTAACCCGGATTGTATCCAAAAAACATAAAACCACGGCTGCCCAAATTACGGCAGAATTAAACGTGCACTCAACTCTCCTGTTTCCACCAGAACTGTCCATCGAAAGCTCCACAGCGTCAATATACACGGCCAGGCTGCTATAGCCAAACCTTTGGTCACTCGTGCCAATGCCAAACGTCGGTTTCAATGGTGCAAGGAGCGCAAATCTTGGGCTGTGGACAATGTAGATGTTCTCTGATGAGTCCACCTTTACTGTTTTTACCCAAAAATGCGCACCACCCAGACTGTTGCATGCCCAGAGTGAAGCATGGAGGTGGATCCGTGATGGTTTGGGCTGTCATATCATGGAATTCCCTTGGCCCAATACTTGTGCTAGATGGGCGCGTCACTGCCAAGGACTACCGAACCATTCTGGAGGACCAATGGTTTAAACTTTGTATCCTGAAGGCGGTGCCGTGTATCAGGATGATAATGCACCAATACACACAGCAAGACTGGTGAAAGACTGGTTTGATGAACATGAAAGTAAAGTTGAACATCTCCCATGACCTGTACAGTCACCAGATCTAAATATTATTGAGCCACTTTGGGGTATTTTGGAGGAGCGAGTCAGAAAACATTAGTAGTGACCTGGCCACAATCCTGCAAGAAGAATGGCTTAAAATCCCTCTGACCACTGGGCAGGACTTGTATATGTCATTCCCAAGATGAATTGACGCTGTATTGGCCACAAAAGGAGGCCCTACACCATACTAATAAATTATTGTGGTCTAAAACCAGGTGTTTCAGTTTCATTGTTCAACCCCTGTATATTGTTATCTGACTGCATAACTCACAAATCACAGTATGATAAATATCTCTGCACTTTATTCACCACCTCATGTTCAGAAAATTAGTGCTGAGTCGGTGCTGTACTGTCCTGTCTGTTTACTGTGTCTAATGTCTGTTAATTTATTGTATTTATTGTTTCTAGTTAAAACTTGTGGCTGCGCGTTTGCACTTTGTACTCTTTGTTCTGTGTTACAACATGTTGTTCCTGAAGATATTGACTATATATATTATTATACTGTTTGGCATGTTTGAGTGTTTAAGCAGTTTAAACACTGTTTAATTTATCAAGCAATATAAATAAAGCACTTAATAAACAAGAAATGAATAAATGAGACAGGTGTTTAATTAATTGGCAGGTAGACATGTTATTAATGAATAAAATAAAGGTTTTTATATGGCAGATGTCTCAGCATATATTTGTTCAGTCCCATCATACCTCTGCTTCGCTGCTTTTGTTTGTTATTGTGAAGTTAGTTCTGTTAAATAAATAAATAACTTTACATTCACTTTCCTACAAGCTCCCCTACAACTCGTACGAAACACAGCAGCGTGGATCCTACCATACACAAAAAACAGCTGCACTGCACTGGCTGCACTGGCTCCCTGTTTATAATCCATATAACATAAACGTGTGATATTTGATCTGTAGATATTGGAATCTCACTAACACCATCTGTAAAAGACAGGAAACATGAAGAGACCACTTTCTGTTATTCTGCTTCTATGCTGAGGAACTCAATTCCAACTTTCATTGGAAGGTCAAGCTCAGCGCTCACATTCTCTATTATAACTATTTGTTTATTTTACATTCATCTCCTAAATTAGATCTAAGTCATTAATCTTTAATAGAACTGATAGTACTCTTAGTTTTATCAGCTCCACCTACCATATAGAAACACTTCAACAATGACAGACTGTAGTCCATCTGATTGGCTGCATACATTGTTTATGTCCTTTTACTCTGTTCTTCAATGGTCAGGACCTCCACAGGACCACCACAGAGCAGCTAATATTAGGGAGGTGGATCATTTTCAGCATTGCAGTGACACCAACATGCTAGTGGTGTGTTTACACACCTCAGTGTCATTGCTGGACTGAGAATAGTCCACCAGCCAGCAACATCCAGACAACAGTGTCTGTCTTTACAACTACAAGGTGGACCAGCATTGTGTGTATGTCTATTAGAGTGGACAGTGAGTGGACACAATGTTTAAAAACTTTAGCAACACTCACACCAGCACAGTACACACTAACACACCATATGAGTGTCACTGCAGTGCTGAGAATGATCCACCATCCGAATAATACTTGCTCTGTGATGGTCCCTTGGGGGTCCTATTAAAGAACAGGGTAACAAAGTATACAGAGAAACAGATGGACTACAGTCTGTGAGTGTAGAACTATTAAGTGCTCCTATATGGTCAGTGGAGCTGATATAATGGACAATGTGTGTAGATACAAGGAGACAGTTTTAATGTTGTGGCTGATCGGTGTTTCTATATACTCCAATAGCAAACTTTAAACTTTAAGTGTCTTCTCTTTACTTTTAACTTTCTTCTGTGTTAGTAAATATATATAATATATATATATATAATGATTGTGTACAAAGTTCTTGGTATGTACTGGCTAGGCATAGGGCTTTATTATCAGGGGATATATATATATATATATATATATATATATATATATATATATATATATATATATAGTCCCTGTCTAGTAAAAAATCTCAATTGCAACTTTACAAGAGAGACCAAAAACATACTTTACTTTTAATGTAAGTCAATGGAACCAAAAGTTTTTTCCAAGCTATTTTGGAGCACTTCTATTGGTCCACTCATCATGAAATTTTCACACAATGCAAACGACCATTGGCTTGTTCGAATGATGTAGAAAACTCAAAATCTGTCCATGTCTATGTTTTTCATTGGACAGCGAAGATATACAAAGACTGATTTAAAAACATTAAAAATATATTCCAAATATAGAAATAGTTTACATATATACATATATTTTTATATTTATACTGTTTGGCATGTTTGAGTGTTTAAGCAGTTAAAAGCTGTTTCATTTACTACTTTACTGTTTACCAAAAACACAAATAAAGCACTTAATACACATAAAAACAGTGTAAACAGAAAAAGTATATATTTCACTTTAAGTGTCTTCTCTTTCCCCCACAGCTCTGCCACAGCCAGAAAAAGACCAGTCCACACAGTCCTACTGCTAAAAAAAGTGACGTCAACATGAGCAGGCTCCCTCCTCTCTCAAAGGCGAAAGGCCGTTCAAAGGGACGCGGCTTTCGGATGTCCTGCCAGCAGCTGCGAGCCGAGGAGTCTCAAATCAACCTCGCGGATGTGAGACGAACGCAGGGAGCTGAATCCTGAATGACCGACCCTTCTTAGGACTGAGTGGAAATCTCTGCCTTTGAATACTAGTTACTGACCTTCGGAGTTGCTGTCACGCAAATGGCCTCATCAGTCTTTGGATCAAACGTGTCAAAATATGAAGATTTATGCGTGCTATTTCGCTCGGCCGGGGATTACTTAACGTGTCATTATTTTCATCATTACATCATTATCAATGTGGCAAAATGAATAGAGCGTTTTTTTCAGGGTTCTTTTTTTATTTTATTTTTTTTGAGGCCACTATCCATAAGACTCTAAAAGCAAGGGAGGGTTAATCAATCCATTTTGCGCTTGTGACGGAGAGCTGATTAGGTTTAATTACAGATGATAAAATGGGGGCAGCGTATCTGGGATGATGAATCTGGTGGAGAATTGAGCTTGATAATGACCAGGCCTCTCTCCTGCGGCGGGCCAAGGTCAGGGATCTCTCTCGGCAGCTTGCGGCGTCTCTTCTGGTTGGTTGGAGGCTCGCCGCGCGGTGACAGAAATAGATGGAGTCAAAAGGTGATGTATTTGGGCCGCTCTCAGGTGCACCTCTGTCTGTTACGGCTGACAACCTGTCATGTTTGCTGTCAGAAGCATACGGGACATAATTAGAGTGACAGGAACAGACGTCTGGGCTCAGATATCCAGTTTCGGAGCCGAGAACCACCTCAGATTGGGCTTTCCTGTATATTTATCTTTCCGAACTTGAATGTCAATAAACATAATCAACCTGAACATGAACAGAATTGATCACTGGTCATCTGATCGATAGCCGAGTCCATTGTAGCTGTGCCTGTGCTGGCTACTTAAGGCGAATAAACTGGAAAACGTTGAGAGGGTTTTGTCGATTTCTTTGGCTGAAAGCTGCTATTAGCTTTCTGTCATAAAGTCAGGTGTATCTTATATACAGGAGCATAAATAATGACATTGTAGAACTTCCCCTTCACCTACATATCGTCACTGTACAATGACAAACAAGTATCTCCAAAATTGCAACTTTATAGGAGAGACCAAAAACCTACTTTGCTTACAGTGTAAGTCAATGGAACCAGAATTTTTTAAAGCTATTTTGGAGCACTTCTATTGGTCCTTTCATCATGAAATTTGCACACAAGGTAAACGACCACTAGCATGTTAAAATCATATAGAAAACTTAAAATCGACAGCGATGGTGTACTTAAATTGATATCTATAATAGCATTCAGTTTAGTTCATTGTACTATTGATAATTATAGTGCAACAAGGCCACACAGTGTGATTAACTGCCCTACTGTTTGGCTTTTCTCAGTGCACATGTTACCTCTAGGTGATGTCATTAGGAAGCATAATGTAAACTTTAATATTTACGCTGAAGACACGCAATTATACATTTCTATTGCTTCTCAATGAATGTCACATGATTTTTACAA
Source organism: Megaleporinus macrocephalus (assembly GCA_021613375.1). NCBI lineage: Eukaryota > Metazoa > Chordata > Actinopteri > Characiformes > Anostomidae > Megaleporinus > Megaleporinus macrocephalus. The sequence continues at coordinate 12,430,535 of CM038720.1, forward strand.
TTAGATCAAGATAAAACTGAAATACTAATAGAAATACTAATAGAAAACTCTGAAACTCTGAGAGAAATGCTTTATGACTGACTCCATTCTTTCACTACTAATATCAAACCTGAAGTACATAAACTGGGTGTGATCTTAGACACTGAGCTCAATTTTATTCCACATGTAAACACAGTCACTAAAGTAGCTTGTTATCTTCTGAGAAATATCACCAAAGTTCAGCCTTTTCTATTCCAGACTGAAGCAGAGAAACTCGTTAATGCGCTTGTTAGCAGAGTTGATCACTGTAATGCTCTTCTTACTGAAGTTCCTAAGAAAACAATCCATCTCGTACAGAATGCAGCAGCTTAGATCCTAACAAACACTAAACAGAGCTCAGGACAGTCCTGTTTTAAAATAGTTGCACTGACTAGCTGTATCCTTTAAAATAGACTTTAAACTTCTGTACTCGTCTGTAAAGCTCTAAATAATCTAGAACCTGTTACATCACAGTATGTCTCTCAGTTTATGTTCCAACTTGAGATCTTAGATCTACAGATCTAAGGACCTTCTGTAAAATGTAGAAAACCTGGAGAAATCTTTTAGTTCGTCTGCTCCTAACCTTAGACAGTTGTAGCACCTCTAAAGTTGAACTTTGTCTTTAAGTTTATATTAATACTGATGAAAACGCACTTTGAGCTGCCACTGGTATGAAAAGTCTAGCTAGCCTACACTAGGAATGCCCACTTTCAACGGATTAGCTAGCATTTGCTTATTAACTCTGTAAAATAAAATATGTTAATGTTTGTTGGGAGCTTTTGTCCCAGTTTAACAGGGCAAATGTTAGCAGGCTAATATTGTTGCCATCCAATGAAAAACAAGTATCTCCAAAATGGCAGCTTTACAGGAGAGGTCAAAAACTGTCTTCACTTTCAATGGAAGTCAATGGAACCAGAATATAGTCCAAGCTTTTTTGCAGCATTTCTGTTGGTCCATTCATCATGAAACTCACAATGTAAACGGCAGCTGCTGCGTTCAAATAAAGTAGAAAAATTAAAATCAAGTTTTTCATAGGACAGTGACGATATGCTAGAGGTAGGCTAAGCTGCCAGCACTTGTGTACCTAAAGCTGTTGAACCTCTGCTATACTTCTTGCCCAAACTTAGCAATAAGTTTGTCTAGTACGTTAGGCCTGTAATGTCTATCAACAATTGCTTTGTGCTTGAGTGGATCATGTTTTTAACTAACAACAATGTGTACACCAAACTCCATACAGTGAAACATTTAAAAACTAACTCAATCAATCAAAGGATGGTGTCTATTTAATGGCAATGCAGGTTTGCAGCTCTGTTCACAATACAGCTGACTTCTTCTTCAAACAGCTGCTCTGTGCACGCCACCTAGTGCCTATTAGGCCAACAGAATTCATCTGCAATATTTTTAATTAATAAAAATTAATAAAATGATTCTTCCCATAACTCTGTTATCAGATTAATTAGGACGCTGCTGTTTGTCTGTTGCTGTGACGAGTTGCTAGCAAGGAATGAGGGCTGCATTTTATAGTTAATGTGAATGGGGATTAAAGCACATGGTTTAGGTTTAAAACAAAATTGTGGTAGGGATGCAAGAATTATCTCAACTATTTTTTACACTAACCAGCAACTTTATTAGGCACACCTGTTCAAATGCTTGTTAGCGCAAGTTCAAAACATCAGATGGCAAAGGTGATTTAAGTGACTTTGAAATGTGGCATGTGGAAATGTGGTTGTTGGTGGTAAATGGCAGGACTGAGTATTTCAGAAAAGGCTAATGTACTGGGAATTTCACACACAGCCATCTTTAGGGTTTACAGAGTTGGTCTACAAAAGAGAAAATATCCAGTGAGTGGCAGTTCTCTGGATGAAAAAAGTAGAGAGTAGAGAATAGAGTCAGTAGAGAATGGCTAGTGTCAGTAGAGAATGGCTAGAGCCAGTAGAGAATGGCCAGACTGGTTCGGGCTGAAAGAAGGGCACCGTAACTCAATAACCACTCATTGCAACTGAGAAATGCAGAAGTTACACCTTGAAGCAGAAGGGCCACAGCAGCAAAGGATCCCACTAGGCGGCAACTCTGTCAGCTAAGTACAAGCAACTGAAGCTACAATTTGGGCTTACCAAAATTGGACAACAGAAGTTTGAAAAACGTGGTCTGATGAGTCTCTGTTTCTGCGGAGACATTTAAATGGTAGCTTCAGAATTTGTCATAAACGATACGAAGATATGGATCCATCCTGCCTTGTGTCAACAATTTAGGCTGCCTCTGGTGGTGTAATGGTGTGGGGGATGTTTTCATGGCACACTTTGGGCCCCTTAATACAAACTGAGCATTGATTAAGTGTCACAGCCTACCTGAGGATTGTTGCTGATCACATCGCTTTGTGACAACAGTGTGCCCATTTTCTGATTGCCACTTTCAGCAGTATAACGCGCCATGTCCCAAAGCCCAGATCATCTCAAACTTGTTTCTTGACCATGACAACGTACCCAAATGGCCTTCACAGCCCCCAGATCAAACTCCAATTGAGCATCATTGGGATGTGGTGGAGCCAGGGAGTCAAACCATGATCGGCAGCATCTACAATTAGGTCAGTTCTGAGGTCAAAATGTGGTCCAACCAGGTACTAGCAAGGTGTACCTCATGAAGCAGCTGCTGAGTGTATAAACTAATTACTTCAATGAGTTTGTAGGAAAGACATACATTTCCAAATGAATACACAAAGGATACATTATTTACTGCAAATTAAGTGCAAATGGAAGAGCTGGATCTGGGAGACTGTTGCTTACCTATATCAAGGTTTGAATGATAATTAAAAGATAAATTAATATCGACTCTCTATATACAACTAAACTATATACATAGTCATAGAGTTCAGTACACAGAGCTGACATACTGTGACTCTCAAACACTGTTGATCTTCTTACAGATACAAAATCCTGTTTTGTAAAAGAGGTCATTAAAACAAACCAATTCAAACGACACTCTCAAAAAATGTATATATACTAGCTCAAGTTCCAAACCAGCAGAACAATGGCAAGGGGTCAAAAGTGGTAGATTATACATGCAGAAATCTACCTTTCCAGGCTGTGAAGGCTGTGTCGGCACTTTTCATGCTGCTTCCACTCATCACCGAGCATTAATGATGTTCACCTTCAGATGAGACTGAAATTGGCTTCCTATTCAGCGGCTACTTAAGCTAATGTTCCTTTCCACCTTAAATGCTACAGTCTGTATGGTCAGACCATGCAGAAATGTGCTTTCCAGGCTCTGCAGAGAATGTCAACACTTTTCATACCCTTTTTACGGGCAACACTGATGTTTATCATCTTCAATTAAGGCTAAAACTGGACTCCTATTTGCCAGCTTCTTAGCTAAATGTAAATACTTCAGCTTGCTCTGGTAGCTTTGGCACCATTAGCAAAACAAGTCTTTAAAAAGACCCTGGCCAACTCAAATCCCAAGACGTTGGTTTGCTGTGCATATAAATATAACTGCAGGTAGTTTCTCAAACCTTGTCCAATATTGAGGCTTTGTGAGAGGGGAAGAGATCTGCCATTCCACCTTAACTACCATGGCAACCGCAACAGCAATCTGGATGTTTTACCCATACTATGTGATTTTACCATTTTTTGGTCAGTGAAACCAGATTACCAGTAACAACTTTAATTTACTTTGTGTTGATATTGAGGTTTATTTTATTTATTTTTTGTCTTTGTCTGTTTCAACATGTTGCTTCTAACCCAGCCAATCAGAGTGGAGCTCATCACAATACTCATAAGCACACCATAATACAGCTCATTCACTTCTAGGGCCAAGTCAAAGGGTGTAAATGGACATGTAAAACCAAATCTCACCAAAGTCACGTAGCTTCTATGTAGAACTCCAGCAAACAATTGTAAATGCTGAATACATGGGTTTTATGGCGTCTTTAAAATCGGAGATTAAATAAGAGAGGGAAGGTGATTTAAGTGGCTTTGAAATATGGCATGATTACTGGAGGTAAACGGGCAGGACTGAGTATTTCAGAAAATGCTAATCTACTGGGAATTACTCACACAGCCATCTTTAGGGTTTACAGAAATGGCCCATACATGATAAAATATCCAGTGAGTGGCAGTTCTCCAGATTAAAGTATGTTGTTGATGCCAGAGGTCAGTAGAGAATGGACAGACTGGTTTGGTCTGAAAGAAATTCAACAATGACTCAATAACCACTCGTTGCAACTGAAGAATGCAAAAGTCAAACCTGGGCGGCAACTCTGTCAGCTAAGTACAAGCAACTGAGGTTTGAAAAACGTGGTCTGATGAGTCTCTATTTTGCTGTGACATTTAAATGGTAGGCTCAGAAACAATACGAAAGCATGGCCCTACCTGCCTTGTGTCAACTAATTAGGCTGCTTCTGGTGGTGTAATGGTGTTGGGGATATTTTCATGGCACACTTTGGGCCCCTTAATACAAACTGAGCATTTATTAAGTGTCACAGCCTACCTGAGGATGGAGCTCATCATAATACTCATGAGCTCACTATAAGACAGCTCATTGACTTCTAGGTCCAAGCTGGAAGGTCTAAATGGATATGTAAAACCAAATCTGGGCGTTTTTCACCCAGACCAAAGTCACAGAGCTTCTATGTAGAACACAAGCAAACAATTTAAAATGCTGAATACATAAATTTCATGGCATCTTTAGAATTTTAATTACTAACCATGATGAATTTTACTGTGATTTACCATAAACCCGTAATTTCACTTCTACTAATTTCTATACACTATTGCAAAAGTTGGGGTGTCCTTAATTAAAACCACAGACTTTGTTGATTTGCAGGATATAAATATGTCTGCGCCCAAACTTTTGCATATTGTTGCAAATTATTCAGTTACCCAAAGGCTTGTTTTAGTCTGTTCTAACTTTTGTAGTAGACCCCATCCACTCGAGCTCAATGTGAAAGAGTGATTTACTCATCTCCAAGTGAGTTACGAGCCAAATTCATGAGGTGTTTTGCATGTACAAAACAAAGTGCTAAAGCGTGAAGAGATAAACTCCACTGGCATTACGGAGTGACGACTGATTAAATCCATGAATCATCATAATCACGTCCCGAAGAGGGTGTGTGGTCAGGCTCTAAACAAAGTGTGCCCTGTGAAAGATGATTGCAGTGCGGTCAGAACGCTAGACACTCCTGGGTTTATTATGCCCCGGCCCTTCCAGCTGGCAAGGCTCAAAATGATTCATGTGTGTGAGCCCTAGGCTTGTGGCTTCTACTTTAGCTCAAGCTCGTATGAGCCCCCTGCTGGCTCTTAATTAATCCACATATCCGGCCTTTTCATTCTCGTAATTAGGTCTTGGCAATAAGGGCTCAGTATCTGACGAGAAATATATCTATATTTTTTTTTGCAGCTAACTTTCATTGACATTTACGCAGGTACGCTTAGTCACAGCGGTTCCACAGCGCTTGTTATTTTTATTCAGAACACACGGTACGATGATGACACGGCCGGACTGTGCTGGAGAAATGACCAAATCACAGTAACTTTGCTCGCCTCTCGTTGCTCGTACGGGCCTATGGTTTGTGCAGGGCCTGGTAATGTAAGCAGGCTTATTCACTGACACAATGAGTTAGCTAAACTCCTCTGGCAGTTCATTACTAAATTGCTAATCAGAAAACCACACAAGCATGTCCATGTGGCCGAAAGTGGACGTGCCGATAGTCTGACGAGACTTTGGGAGGCTAGCCGTGTAATCCCATCCCCTGACAGTGAGTGCAGGCTTGGGCGTCTTTAGCGGAGCAATCGACAGACCTGATTAACGATGCGATTTTTTATTTGGAAAACTGACAGAATGGATGACAGCTGAATAATCATCAGCCACGCAAAGACTGACACTTTCTTTCCTAATGAGCTGTCTGCTCCCGTGAATGGCAGTAGACTTTTTTCATTCAGTCCAAAAGGTTAGGAATCACGGTGTCAACAGCTTTCAATATGAAACCGAGTAATGTGTCCTACGACGTCTCCCTTCCGATTTAGCGAGCCTCCCGCTGACAACTTGAGGGAGAGCGTGAAGGTGTTTAGAGCCGACGTCAAACAAACAAACTTCTGGATGCTCTTAACAAGTGTTGGAACACACTTCCAGGTGCCAAACAGCAGCAAGACTGCAGCCAATGCGCAGGCACGTCACATTATTATGACCACCAGCTAATATCAGCAGCTAGACGGGCTGGGAGTTAATAAGGTGATAGTAGGTTGTCACAGCTATCTGTTGCCATGCTGACTGCAGTGCATCCCACACCTGCTGGAGGACACGTGGGAGAAGATCCATAGAGCAAACATTATGATCCCACAGATGCTCAATCTGGGGTTCAATTCTCAGGAAATAGGTGGTCCAGGGTAGTACTTGGAAGTCTTGGTCAACCAATGTAGGACCAGCCTTGTGACATGTTGCATCGTCTTGCTGGAAGATCCCATCCGCCCCAGGGAAGACAATCAGCAAGTATGGGTGTACAAGATCTGCAAAGATGGATTCTTCCCAAATCAGTTGAGAGTGCTTTCTACATAGAGGAGTGGCATCAGAGAATGCCACAAAAACATTCCCCAGACAAGAACGTGGTCATAGTAAAGTCATTGTCTTGTGTACATTGCAAGTCTACGAGAGACATCTATAATAGATAGCCATCGTTACATGGCCATCAAACATTTGACCATCAAACAAGTTATATGAGCTCCCATTCGAAAACCTTGCACGTCTCCACTCATTCAGGTAGGCTTTCCACAAGATTTCCATTCAGTCAATCAATATAGCAGAAGTAAGGTCAGGCCCTGATGTTGCATGGCTTGCAAATTCATCCAAAAGATGTTCAATGAGGTTAACGTTTTGTGCAGGCCACTAGAGTTCCTCCACACCAAAACCTAAAAAACAGCCCAGACCATTTATCCTTTCTTCAACAAACTTCTGCTGGAACTGTGAATTCCCTGTACGCAGTGTTCTCCTGGCATCTGCCAAACCCGGATTCCTCCATCAGACCGTCTGATGGTAAAGTGGGATTCATTACTCCAGAAAACAGGCTTCTAGTACTGCAGAGTTCAGCGGCGGCGTGCTTTACTCCACTTCAGCTGATGTAAGGTTTTCTTACATGTAGTTGCCTAAAGTGAAACGCAGTTAGGGAAAATTCACAGTGAGAAACATACGGTACAGCTGTGTGAAAGAGCCAGACATGCAGGAGAGAATCAACACATTTACACCAAATGACCAAAGGTTTATTCTTTCTGGCTGGAAGTCTGTTGATGTTTTTATCCCCTACAAAACACAGTACATGCCTAAAATACAGGCAATACGGGGTGATGAAACAAATGTATGAAGCCGTTATATAGTGGGAAGAGCTGCAACCAGGGATTTTAGGCCCTGTGAAAAGATTCCACATTGGACCCCACCACATCGACACTGCAGACCTAACACTGTCCATTTGCACATGCATGCAACATTCTGCATACAGTGGGATTTGATTCAAGGTTATATTTTACAGTATAAAGGCTGTTTTAATAGGAAAAACTCTTGAATGGAAATTGCTTGGAACATGAATGCATTTAAAATTAATTTAACTTTAAATATATCTTAACCTAATCAATTAAAATAAATTGGCATTATCATCTATGAAATGATAAACCAAAGAATGAAATCAGCAGCAGATTGCTAAGAAAAGTATATGTACCAATTAGAAAATTAAGCAGCTGTAAACATTGGAACTGAAATGAACAGGCCTGATGGTGGCGCTTGAAGAAAGATCAAGTGGTCACCAAGCCAGTGGGTTTCTTCCATCAGGCCGATACAGAGATCACTGGTTAAGAATTAATAGCTTGAAAAAAGTTTGCTTGCATTAAATAAAAAATTATATAAAAGAGAAGTGAATTATAAACATGGAAATATGGTGTTATAACTAATGTCGGGAGAGCAAACGTTACTAGCAAGTACCTCTCCTGCTTGGTATTTACTTCACATAAATAGAGGGGAGGAGGGTTGAAGAAAACAGAGGCTCTCTGGATGTATATATTTTTGCCAAAACAAGGGAAAAAAAGTAAGTTTTAATACATTAAGATACATTGTAAATAAAATATGTTTTAATGGTTATACGGTCTTCATTACATAAAAAAATACCTAATGTTACAATACAATTTTTATTTCCTGACAGTTACAGGCTCTTAAACCTAACCTTTCAGGTTTTCAAGCCTGTGCAAACTAGCAGGTTTAGTGTAGAGGTTTAGGTTGGTGACTCACAGATTAAAGGCAGGCCTGCAAATATGTACACAAAAGATTTTGGGAATCTGGGAACAATCCCACGCAAGAAAAGCAAGCCTCAATTGAATGTCCTTGACCTTTAATCCCTGAGATTACATAAAAATCTCTGTGATGGATATCACAGCATGGGTTCAGAGCAAACCGCCTTAAAGAAACACTGTTTAGGTCCAAACATACCAAGAAGAGCGGAAGCCGTAAGTCAACAATGTCCAGAAACCCACTCGAGCTCATCTGAAATGGGATGACGCTCGGTGGAGATGTGTATTCTGGTCTGATAAGTCAACCTTGTGTATTGTTGATGAAAATAAATAATAGACTTTGTGCTCTTCAGGTCAAAGAAGAAATAGATCATCCAGATTGTTACCAGTGTAAAGTTCAAATCCAGGGTCTGTCCTTGTACAGGAGGAGGCAGGGTGGGGCTGTATTAGTGGTAACCTACACATCTGTGAAAGTGCCAGACACATCTATGCATATTTCAACTTGACAACACCAAGAAACATTCTGCACATGCTACAACATGGCTGCATGAGCAGGGAGGGTGGCTGGTGGACCGGCCTCATTCTGAAAACGTGTGGTGTATTACAAAGTATAAAATATGACAACAAATAGTGTCTTTTTGTACAAACAGAACTATTAACTTGTATTTGTTTTCATTAATATTTCACAAACTGTCATAACTTCTTTGGAATTAGGGGTCTGTTTGCTTTTACGGCATGTTCCTTGAAAATAATTTTGGTCTGACATGTGCATAAAACATTATTACTGTACTAGTGTCCTTCAGCGCTGGCTGAATGTAGACTGCATTTTATTAGCTGTAGGTGAAGGAACTGTCTGATTTGAACAGACATCAATGGACTGGACTGCAGCCTAGTTTCGGGTACGCAGCTGTTTGCGGAGCGTAGCTCATCTCATGCTGCACAAATGATCAGCCCTCCTCTACCCTCTGTCCATCAATAGCAAAGGACTGCCATACGACCACACTGCAGCTCTCACATATCAGTGTCTGATCTAACTTGTTCTTAACTTAAATAAATATTGCAGTACATATTGTATAGAATTAAACTGCCCAGCCCACATATTACATAGAACTCTACATTTTAAAAGGCTTTAAAAGAACCAGTTTATCATAAGTGGTCCACACATGGGGGATGGCATGTTTATGCATGCTCATTGGTTTCAGCTGTTAAGGCTATGCTAGTCACGTTCCCACAGTTTATTTAATACAGCACCTGATGGGTGAGTCATGTGTTGGTGAATATGCCATGGAAAAAAAATGGTAATGCAGGATCATCACTCTTCACAAGCAGAAATGATGGGGATTTGGCAGCAAGTTACATTAGGCTGTGCAAAAATTCAAAACCCCAAGGAAGATACATACAGCAAATGCTTTGATCAATCTAAAAATAGAAGTTTCTACTCTGCAACACTTAGTATTGGCGTACTAGTGCTTGTTTCTCACTAGGAGGAGTAAATAAGTGGTCAAGAGGCGTTGCTGTCGGTTTAACTCTTCCTCAGTAGCGTCTGGTTCAACTGATAGCAAAGAAAGATCAGAAATAGCTTAAACACACTAATCATCAGACACAGTTGATGTGTGCTGCACAGTTGGTTTGGCAGCTGTCATGTGTTATTTTGACAGATAACTGTTACTGTTTAAACTATTTATGAAACATGTTTCCATGCAGTTGCTATGCAGTAACTACGCAGTTGACTACCAAAACTAAATATCTTATACTTACCATTTGACTTATCTCTGGTTGCCTGATGTGTGAAGCTCTACAGCGATGAAGTGAAGGCCTTGTTGGGTAGGCATATTTAAATGGACCACAAGGATGGAATAGTGGTGGGTGGCATTCCATCCTCGTGGTCCTAAGATTCCAGCATCTTTTGAATAACATAGCTGTAGACTATGTACTTGTTCTCCTGTCTCTCCACAACACCAGTGGGGAAGTAGATAGATGCTCTTTATGGCCTATATCAAGTGGTGTCAGTATACAGTTCCAAGTGCATTGCAATACTGGCTGCTTGATGAGGCAAACAAATTGTCTATATCTTCTTTAAGTCAATGAAAATATTAGTATGTTTTTTTCCCCCATATTCTGCCTAACAAAGCATCATTTCAACATTTCAAGACTTTGGACTACATATAGAGAGCTTTTGCCTACTCTTGTCGGCCATTTTATCAGAAACACCTACCCTGAGGTGTACATGCAGACTGTAGCTGCATGGTCTCTCAGCTCTGCTCCTCAATCGATAGAAAGAGACCACCATAGGATACCAAGACAAAGTTTTTTTTCTTGGGCGGCTGCTTATTTTCAGCACAGCAATGACATCTCAGTGGCACCAATTAGGTTCACAATGGCTCCCATCCAAATAATATCTGACCAAGCAGTGGCTCTGCGGTCAAGCACAGTGGCAAAGTCATGTCCATAGCCTCGAACTGTATATATTAACTTTAATTCTGCAAGGTGGGCCAACAAAGTAGGTGTAAATTCAATCTGTATCTGCCCAATCTGATCCTGGTGGTGTCGCTATGACAAATCCAGTGGGGTTCAGGTCAGGGTCCAGACCAGGGCCTAGAGGTGTTGGATCTCAAAGTTGTGGATACGGGTCACGTTCAGAACAGCATGCACTTTCATGCAGTTGTTACTCTGAGAATGATGCACCACCCATATAATGCCTGATCAGGACTAGTCTAGTGGTGGTCCCTTTCCATTGACAGATGGTTCTAGAGGGGGGTATAGGTGAGATACAAAATCTCCTGAAATATTTAAACGACACTGTCAGTTTCATGATTTTATGCTCTCTTAGTTTTTTAGTAATAGTAATAAATAGTCCAAATAGTCCAACAACCTCAAACTAGAGAAGACAAAACACATGTAAAAAGAGAAAATATAATGAAGATGATTTAAATATAGGTATATAGGTTTACTTCCATCGAAGTATGTGGATAAGCAAGGCTACAGTGTGTCACCTGCTAATGACAGCTTGAAACCAACTAAACTAAAGTGAACTTTTGACATGAAACAATCACTGTTCGAGAGAAAGTAATAAACAAAATAAAATAAACAAATAAACAATAAACAAAAGTTCTGCAGAAATGGAATGATTTGACTTGATTTGTTTCATACAGAAGCTGTAGTAGTTTGCATATTGGCAAGTTGGGGGCCCAAGTTCTCAAAGGGGTCTTTATGAGAAAAAGTTTGAATACCACTGGGTTGAAGGTTGGCTGCTAATAGTAATAGTAACAGGGCTGTTGTGGTTTGACATTAGTCTGTAATTGTAACCCTACATTAGTTAGGTGTTTCTGATAAAATGGCCATTGGCTGTAAGTAGGTAGGTCTTTTTCACAAGCTGGCAACTCACTGTATGTATATAATAAGCTGTCTTTTTACTGAAGGCTGCAAACCTTTCCTCATTCTGCTCCACAAATGAGTGCAGTATGTTACTGTTCAGCCTAATTTATTACTGTGTGGGGGGGGGAGTGTGACATGTCAAGATATGTAATAGGGTAAGGGCAAAGACCAAGTATGTGAGGTCATCATTAGGGAACAGCCTGTTCGGGGCTATTTTTACTTGTCTGTAAGGTGGCATATCCCACACATGCCTGAATATTGTGCGCACGTTCTAAATGCTTTGACTGTAACACAGACATGCAGCATATGTGTTGGTGACATGGTTTCTATACTCAGTCTGTCCTTTACATAAAACTAATATATATATATTCAGTATGCTCCTGTGTAAAAAGGAGCATACTGAAGTGCATACATAGAAAACTTGAAGTATACAGTAAATAAAAAGTATATTTGATAGGAATACACAAAAATAGTATGTATATTTTATTAAAGTACACTTACAGATTTAATTTTTTTAAAGATTTCATGCGTGTATATCTGCTCAAGGCTGTGTCATTACTGAAGCATTTTTTATAGTTTTGGTAGCGTTATGAATGTTTTGCAGTAACAGATTGGAATGTTTAATCATGTGTTTTAATATAATTATCATATTTAAGCTATAGAGTTACTCAAAGCAAATTTAGTTTAGTTTAAAATCCATGACTACGTCAACACAAGCTATTACAACAGAATATATTTAGCATGTATTGATGTGTAAACATTATAAATGTAATCGCTGTCCATAGAAAAAGGTGTATTTCCAAAATGGCAACTTTACAGGAGAGGACAAAAACTTCTTTACTTTTAATGTAAGTCAATGGCAACAGAACATTTTCCAAGTTATTTGGGAGCACTTCTATTGGTTCATTCATCATGACATTTTCACACAATGTAAATGGCAGCTGCTGCGTTCAAGTGATAACAATCAACAAAAATGGAGAGACATATTTTACTTTAGACAGCTACAATGTGGACTTTTTCATTTATATTTGAAGGAGCAGTGTGTAAGATTTAGGGGAAATCTATCAAAAGAATTTTTTTTCAGTGTATATTTGCCTGTATCTTTACATCATTGTGGTTTTGTTAGCTTAGAATGAGCCAATCATATGAACCTAGGAGATTATAGGTTTCTAGTAGAGGCTGCAGTGTTTCTACAGTCACCCAAAATGGCCAAACCACACATTGTCTGCAGAGAGTGACTTTTTACCCAACTTTGTGTTTGCTTCATTGGTTTAGGAGTTGTAACACACATTATCAACTACAGTCATTTCCTTTTCTCTTTCTCATCATGATTCATTATTAAAATGATACTTAAGTAGTTTATCTGGAGTCAGGTCTATGCAAATAACAAGAGTCTCAGTCAGTGCACTAGTGGTTATGTCCCAGGTTAACAAGCGGAAAACGCCTCAGGCATCAGGCATTAAGGTGGAATGGGAAAATTAGTTAAAAGAGTAATTAGGATGTTTTAAATCGGATTATTGGTGGGAAGTGTGATATATTTAGCAAGGTCTGACCTGATTTAACATTTAAAATACAATAAAATGTCCCATACGCAAATGTAGCATATGTACATATATGAGGTTTTAATATAGGTAATATATGTCCATATGAAGTAAAACCATATAGGAAACCTATTAGAAATTTAGAAATTTCATATATTGACATATATATCTGGCCCATCGAAATATGTATGCTTATGTATGTGTAATGTATTCTTTTGACATATATAATTATATATAAATTACACATACATGAATAGCACATTAGGTCACCAATATATATGTGTCATGGTTTCTGCTATATGGTGGAACTATACATTTAAGTTAAGTACAAATTAAATATATGTAAAAACACAAGTACAATGTATATATTCCTCATATATGTTCTTTTATTGACATTCATATGAATTGCAATTTAATATATGAATTGCCATTTAATGTGGAATGGGAAAATTAATTAAAAGAGTAATTAGGATATTTTAAATTAGATTATTGGTGGGAAATATGATATTAAGCTGAGTCTGTCCTAATTTAACATTAAAAATACAATAAAATGTGTTTGAAACACTACACTTGAGTAATGCTGCGCTAATGATATGAGCATGGTATAACCATGTTCCACTCATTAGCTTTGTGTAATGTTGGGATTTGTGTTCTTATCAGTTGTTGATGGGACACTTATTATGGTAACGATGTACCACCATACCAGCACTTCACTGGCTTTAACAGGTCACATTAAGGTTTGTTATATATGTTAATAACATTTCTGAGGACTGAAGAAACAAACTGATCTAGTTTTAAAAATTTTATTTAATTGCCATATTTCAGTTATACTAGTCTTCAGCTATGGAACCATATGAGGCCTTTGTAGTTGTAATTATGAGCTTTATTAGACACACGTTTTCAGTAAGAGACAGTTCTGAACTGCAGGCAGGTCAGTTTGATTACAGAGCCATGTTGTTCAATCGCGTACAGAATGTCTCTGATTATGTCATTTAGCACTAGTACCAAAATTGTGCAAATAAATAATATCTTGCTAAAAAAGGAAACCAATTATATGAGGTGGAAACATATATATTTGGTGAAAATGGGCCAATTTCTGTGTTGTAATTAACCAACCTTTGAAAAGTTAATTAGCCACACGTTCATGCAGTGACAATCAATGGTTATGGATGTATTCAGCCAATGTGAAAAGCATCAATCATTGTAGCAAATGATGTGGAGAAGATTGTACAACTGATTAACAGTACAGTATGTGTGTGAGGTTTGGTTCCAAGGCATGTTTCACATATATGTTAAAAAAAATATCAATAAAAACACATATTAATTCATGTGTGACATTCAAGTGGGTTGTTTTTCTGTAATACGCTATTCAACTTGTAACCAAGTATGCATGTAGCCAATAAACAAAATTACAGGCATGAAAGAATGAAAAAAAAATGTGGAGGCCTATTCATTCCTATTAAACTAACAAAGAACTCTTCAACCCCTATCCCCCATCCCCCGCTCCACCCTCAGCCCCATCCAGAAATAAGTCATCATAGGCCATGAAATCAAGTCTTGAGTAGATTTTCTTTTCTTTCAGAGCTGAGATGATGTAACTCATATGGGTACAACTGCAATGACATTAAAGTGGCTAGTTGCAGCTTAACATAGCACATGCTGCTTTATTACAGCTGCCATTTTTCATGTCATCCCTCTAAATCATTTTTAAGAGCTGCCGTCTCTCTTTGACATTGTGGAGAAACTACTTGTTATTCAATTAAAGGGAATTTTATTACTGCCTTATATCAGAACTGTTTCTCAGCTTTCCCAAGTCTTCTTTTTTTTAAGCAAACAGCCAATCCCACTCAAATAACTCTGCTCACACACTCAGCCCTCACACAAACCCAGTTCCAGAAAAAAAACTGTGACAGTGAATTACTGATATAAAGTAAGTAATGCTTAATAATCTGAGCTGTATCAAATTCACGCAGTATAAAACTTTATTATTTAATATGTTACCTTATTAACTTTATAGTATCTTGTAAATACATACTCGTTCTAAACATGATGCCTACAACTCATTCCAAACAAGTTGGCACTTTACCACTTCATTATATACTGTATGTTAACAACACTTCTGAGGAGCGAAGAAACAAACTGAGTTTTATTAAACAAACGTTTTCAGTGAGAGACAGTTCTGGACTGCAGGCAGGTCATTTTAGCATCCACACTCCACACTGATTACATAACCACGCTGTTGAATCACGTGCAGAATGTTCTTTTACTTTGTCATGTTGAATTAAGCATCACTGTTCCTGAAAAAGACGAAGTCTAGAAGGCGACATATCATTACTATCTCCAAAATAAGAACTTTACAGGAGAGGACAAAACCATACTTTACTTTTAATATAAGTCAATGGAACCAGAATCTTTTCCAAGCTATTTTTAAGCATTTCTATTGCTCCCTTCATCATGAAATTTCAAGCAATGTAAATGGCTGCGGCCTTGTTCAAATGATGCAGAAAAACAAAAATTGACCAAAAATGGAGATGCATGTGTTTCTTTAGACAGTGATGATATCTGCCAAAATGTGTTCAGAATTATCGGTGCTTTTACTAATGTGCAGGTTACCCACTACTTTTCCTTTACAGACAATTTTTTTTCTGGATTCTTTAACACTTTTGATATTTTCTCAAAAAAAAGCTAAATTCCCTGCAATCTTTGACCAAGAAGGCTTATTTTCAAACTGCTGTATATTTTTTAATGGGTCATGTGGTTAACCTTGATCCATCACTCATAAACCTCTAGGCCTTTTCTGGAGGCTTATTTTATATCCACGCATGACTGAATATTTCACAACGTTTCTAGTTATATATTGTTCTTGTGACAATTCTTTTGGAACGTGTGCAATTTTATAATGAGCATACATTTATAAATAACAATAGAGCTGATAATGATGCCTCTTTTTCCATCCCAACCCTTTTGGAATATAAAATCTATAAATGACTTTGGATTTATTGTAATATTACTTGTATATAGACATGTAAACTAAATATGCAACTTCTTATTATAGTGTGACTTGCAATAACTCATTAATGATGTTGAACAAACCAACAAACAACCAGCCAAGCATGAGTCAAATACAGTATCTCAGCTCTTGTAAACAACATATGGTCAGGCATATTGGCACCCTTAGTAAAAAAAAAGTCATTAAAAAAGTCTTTGTTGTTAATTAGCTCGGTTTCACGCTGAAAGACAAAACAAACCAACAAGGCCCATATCATAGAGAAATGAATTTCCCTCACTTTTTTGATTAAAGGACTAAATGCAGCTTGACTTTCTTTTTAAAGAGTCAAAATCTGTCCTTTACCTTTCGTCCCATGTGTAAAAGCTAAGCTTGAAAAACTAGCTGTTTATAAATAGCTGATTACACAAATGACAACACCTTTACATATGTCTGCCTGTTCTATCTGCAGCAGTAGAGCCCCACTCATTACTGTGGTTGTGTTTCTGAATGAGGCACAATTCAGCCAGTCAGCCAAGGGCCAAACAGAGGTTGGAATCTAGTCTAGTAAAACATCTTTTATACATAAACATCACACGTGGACCTCAAAGAAAAATATTAAATATAAGAAAAATTAAGGATTATAGTCTAAGTAAAGTCTATAGTCTATGTAGTCTAAGAAAGTCTGGCTGGCTTGGTGGTGCAAATGGGTTGTGCCGTCCCCCTTACAGTAAGAATGAACTGGGTTCCGTTCTTGGCCCCGGGGCATGGGGGTCCTTTCTGTGTAGAGTTGTTATGCCCATGTCTGGGTTCCTCCCACAGTCCAAAGATGTTCACAGTTGAACTGGAGATGCTTAATTGCCTCTAGGTGTAAGCGTGTGTCTGTGTTTCCTACCTTCATTGAAAATGAATGAATGAAAACCAAAGATTGTTTTGCCTAGATGACACGTTAGAACAGATTATTGCCACCCCTGCACACGACAGCAATGGACCTTCTCCAATAAAACTTGATGAGACTGGAGAATGCAGCTCCAGTGACCTAGGCCCTCTTCATCTCAAATAGGTTTTTTAGTTGGGTTTACATCATGTCACTGGGCCAGCCAAATCAAAATCTGGTAGTCAGTAAACCATATTTGTGGGGACTTTTTTTATATGGTAATGTCCTGTTACTGACTTGTGTGGCCATAGATGTGCAAAGCCTTCGGAAAGCACTGGACCCCCAGTAAGAGAGACATTCATGTGTAAGTTGCAGTTGTGGACGTTAAAGTGTGATTTGTTTTGTTTTTGACCTGTTTTTGTCCAACATGTACAGGAAAAGGCATGGCTACCTGCTTCCAGACCATATATGCCAGCGCTCGTTGTCACTGCTGGCATGTTCAGTAAAAGAGCATTTATTTGAGGCCCTTATGTTTTCTGTTTCTTTAAGACGTCACATTGATGTCAGAAGTGGGATCTTGCCACAGAGATACAAAAGCTTAAGGGAACAATCAAAGAGCTCTCTGTCAGGCAGCGGTGAAAAAGAACAATCAGAGCTTTGCAGAGGAAGAAGAAGCAGCATGGTGAAGATGGGCTGGTTAGTGAAATTGTCTGGATAGCATGGACGTTCTAGCCATTTGTACTGCTACTATGTTCGATAAAACAGCATTTGCTTAAAACATTATGTCTTCCCATGTCTCCTTCTTTGCCAAGACTTTACATTATATTTAGGATCATTGTCCTGCTAGAGGCTTCAAACACAAACCAGGCTTTTGGCAAAGGCAGCCATATATTCATTTAATTTCTGCTGATGCTTAATAGAGGAATTGGAAAGGATGACCATAATTATGACACATGGTTTTGTGTAAGATTTAAGGGCATCTATTAGCAGAAATGAAATATAGTACACAAAATATTGTACAATTACCCGTAACTACAATTTCCTTTAACTTCATTTAAAGTCATTACAAAGTCAAGTTTTTGTTAGCTTTAAATGAGGCTTCATATCTGCACAGAAGTGGGTCATCAGCATGTAGAGCCGCAGTGTTTCTACAGTAGCCCAGAACAGATAAACAGATAAAGCATTTTAACGCTTAAGTGGGAGTTATGGTGCTACAGCACCGACTGATAGATGTAGAAAGAAGAGGGATATTTTTATAGCTTAAATCTCCTTATCCAAAATATTACCAGCATTAAAACTATGAGGTTAAAGTCAGATTTTTATTCGGCAGCTTCTTGTTAGACCTCAAATGGCACAATGATTATTATAGTGGCTCTGGGGCCAGATTGTAACAAATTTAAGGTAGAATGGGTCAGTGCGATTTAGAAGATGCTTGAAAGGAAGTCAAGTATTAAAACCACAATCAGGACAGTTCATAGTCCATCCATCCATCCACCCATTATCTGATGCTTAAATCCGGCTAGTCGGAGTCACCGGGGGGCTGGAGCCAACCTTAGCATCATCGAGCGAAGGCGGGGTACACCATGGACAGTTCGCCAGTCCATTGCATAGCCAACACTCACTCATGCACTCACACCTACGGGCAATTTAGAGTGACCAATCAGCATATCATGTATGTCTTTGGACTGTGTAAGGAAACTGGAGTACCAGGAGGAAACCCACTCAAGCACGGGGAGAACATACACACTCCACACAGAACAGCCCAGACCAGGAATTGAAACCAGATCATCTTGCTGCGAGGCGACAGTGCTAAGCACTACACCACCGTGCCGCCCGCTCAATAGTCAAAATCAAAAAATGTTACCAGCATTAAAGGAATAATTAGGATTAGGATGTTCATGTCTAAATCAGCTTATCTAGAGGACAAATAGTAATTATTAGGGGTCTGTGCTGAATTAACCTAACAATAAAACAATAACAACCCTGAGTCACTGTACTTTACCAAAGATATGAGTATTCTAGGAGAACCACCTGATGGTTACAATAATCCCAGTGCTAGATAACCATTTTATGTTGTGAGACGTTTGAGAACTAGGGATAGAAATAGGGAGTTGTACTTACTATTTAACTCTAAAAGGAAAGGGTATTGGATCCTCACTATAAAAGAAGTAGAAACACAAAAAAGCAAAAAGAAAGCAGGACATTTTCCAGGAAAGGGAGGAGTGGGAGGAGGGGTGTTGGGGGGGAAGGGGTGGTTTTGGGTGTGGGGGATCAAAAGGTTGCAATACGAGACCTCAGTGCTAGATTTTACACACTGCTCTTTTAAAAATAACATGATATAAACATAACATACATGATACAATTACATAAGGTTACCAGAAAATCATATCTGTGAGAAATGGGCAATCATGCTCACAACATACGCTCCTCTATTTCCTTCGATTTCGGCTGGAGCGTCCCTTTAACTCTATACCTTTGTAATCAAATTACAGCATGTGTTGAAAAGAACACAGGAGCCTATATGTGCTAATGCACTGGGACTGTTAGCAGAGCACGTTGAGATTGTAATTGTTTGAAGTACCATAAAAATAAATCACGGCTGAAGCATTCTGTCGCCTCTGAGCGGTGATGGTATCAGAGGCAGAGTCGCTGGCAGGGTGTTAAAAATAGCAGAAGTGAGGATCAGTCACATGGGGAAGGTTAATTACAGTCGACACAAGGCGATATATAGGAGCTGCGCCTGACGCCTGCGAACAAGTCCTCAAATTTGGCTGGGTGCAGTCACAGCGGTGAGTGCTTTCACTGTTTTCGTAACAGGCTTTCTGCAGGAACATTAAGCCTCTGTTTGGCTTGAAGCAGCTGCCATTAATTCAGAAGCAGGATTAATTGATGTACATGCATGAAATGTGGATGAATATTATCACTATTGGACAATGTGATTAATGTTTTATAAATACAGCCCTTTTTATTTAAGAAATGGATCCGAGAATTAATTATAGAAGCAATTTCATGTGCTGTTGGTTTTGCATTACAATGCAAAGGCAAATATATTTAGACGCCTCCTTGCTATATATATTTTTGACTGAACACGCAAACACTCTAATGAAAGAGACTAAGATGAATAACACAAACGCAGCCTTATATATTATAATCCATTTCCATTTTAAGATATCTTTTCTGGTTATACCCAAAAGAGCCCGAGTGCAGATCGACTTGCTGTCATTCTACATCGATTACAGGTGTTGGCATAATGACGGACAAGAATCCAGAGGTGTTGGCCAGTGGTGCGTCCATTATGAAGAATGTCTGGGAGATCAGGCTCAGGGAGTATGGGCAAAAGATGAAATTTGAGCAGGAAAGACAGGAGAGGAGTGCACTGCAGAGGTAAGATGATGCAAAATTTTATAATCCTTAGTGCATAAAGTAGGGTTCCACTTTTTGTATGCTTAACTGAATTGTGGAGATGGAGAAGCCATTCAGAGAGGTTTAATATGGAATATACAACTAATGGGAAACATTAAAGTGGTGATGATGGGAATCAGGCCTTGCAAGGTATTTCGCATAACATTAAAACCACCTCCTCGTGTCTACACACTATCATTATCCATTCTATCAGCTCCACTTACACATACAGGTGTTTTAGTAGTTCTACACCTACAGACTGTAGTTCATCTGATTCTCTGTATACTTTGTTTCCATGTTCTTCATTGATCAGGACCACCACCGAGCAGGTATTATATGCACTGCAGTGACACTGACGTGGTGGTGGTCTCTTAGGGCGTTTTTACAGCTGTAGTTCGTTTCACTGGTCCGGATCAGTTAATGAGTTTGTTTACTTGGAGCGTTTCCTCCTCGGTTAAGTTTTCACACAGGCTAAAACTGAAACGCACCAAAATGCTTCCCAATGAACCACGTGAGCACGTCGTCTCCTCTGATTGGTCAGAGCTAGCGTGTGAGTAAGAAAGTAAACACAGGGAGAAGATCCGGTTTTCCCAAACTACTGCACATTTCTTGTACAGCGTATCACGGAGCAGCAGCAGAGACAGCATCTGTTCATAGCTGTAATAATAATCTGATAATATACCAAACTACAGTCCACCTGCAGAACACCCAGCTCACTCCAAACATCAAGTAGACAACGTCCCTCACTGCTAGTCCAAGAGAGACTCGCTTCATTGTCCTCGACCTGTTAGCTGCTACAGCTATCCAGTTCTCTGTTTACGCCATCTGCCGCATCCCATAATGCAAAGCACACCTGTCTGCAGGAGATGTTTAGCTCAAACTTGAGGAGTCGGAACGAGGTCGGATGACGCTCTCACCAAAAACAAACCGCTCCGGAGTTCGTTTGGAACCGGACCGAGACCACCTCCTCTCGAGGATCTTGGTGTGGTTATTTTGGTCCGCACCCGAGTGCGATTACAGTTTGCACTCCTGCCCGAACCGCACCAAGGGTACAAACAAACCAGAGTACATTTTAACCAGACTAAATAGCGCTGGTGTGGTGGTGGTGTGTTAGTGCGTGTTGTGCTGGTATGAGTGGATCAGACACAGCAGTGCTGCTGGAGTTTTTAAACACTGTGTCCACTCACTGTCCGCTCTATTAGACACTCCTGCATTGCTAGTCCACTGTGTAGATGTAAAGTCAGAGATGATCTGTTGCTGCACAGTTTGTGTTCTTTAGTCCTTCATCAGTGATCACAGGACGCCGCTCACAGGACACTGTTGGCTGGGTGTTGCTGATTGGTGGACTGTTCTCAGTCCAGCAGTGACACTGAGGTGTTTAAACACTCTTGTCATCATGTCATTGCTGAGAATGATCCACCTCCCTACTAGTATCTGCTCTGTGATGGTCCTGGTTGTGACCATTATAGAACAGGGTGAAAGGGGATAAACAATGTATGCTGAGACACAGATGGACTACAGTCTGTAACTGTGGAACTGTCCTATATGGTAAGTGGAGCTGTTAAAATAGACAATGTGATAGATATAAGGAGGTGGTTTTAATGTTATGGCTGATCAGTGAGTGAAATTGTACATTGTGTTAAAGTTTTTATTTTGAAAATGAATAAACACATCCTCTACACTCTCTAAAAAAGATAGAAAACTTCCAGTGGGGTGGTACCACTCTTGTCTCTGGGGTGGTTATTAAACCTTGTTCCATTTTTTAAAACTGGTATTGCCTCCACACACTCTGTCTTGTCTCCAGCCTTTTCATTTTAATCGCCTGGTTTAAAAAATAAGGTACAAGCATGTACCCCTCACCTCGTAAAATGCATTCAGACTACACAGTGGGACCCTAAAACCACTGATGCACCTTGGAGGGTACATACACTTAGTCTGAATAAAAGATGCACTCACATAGTACCCTTTTGTTCTACACTTTTTGAGTGTAGAGCATAAATATAACATAAATATGGCATTTGTTCTGCATATTTTAGTGCAAAACTTCTGTATAAAACATGAAATATAAATGCTGCTATAACTTTTGCACAGTCTTCATTTTAGGGTTTGTTTTCTTCCCAAAAAGAGGTTGTGCAGAAAGTATTGCAGAAAATTGTTTTCTACAGAAGTCCAGAGAGGTAGTTATTATTTTCTAAACTGTTATCTTGAGATCATGGCTTAATTGTTTAGTGCTCTCAAGTTAACAACCTCACTTTCGAAACCTCACAACTGATTTCTCTTGTGGTCTCAGGATAAAAAAGTGTTTTTAAGTGGTCAAGATCACAACTCACCTTGGGATCAGAAGACAAATATTTAGCATTACTAAGAAAGCTACTTTACTTATCTTGAGATCATATCAGTTCTAAAATGTTTGTCTGGTAGTGATCTAGAACGTTTGTCTGGTAGTGTACTAAAACGTTTGGCTGGTAGTGTACTAAAATGTTTGGCTGGTAGTGATCTAAAACGTTTGACTGGTAGTGTACTAAAACGTTTGACTGGTAGTGTACTAAAATGTTTGGCTGGTAGTGATCTAAAACGTTTGACTGGTAGTGTACTAAAATGTTTGGCTGGTAGTGATCTAAAACTTTTGACTGGTAGTGTACTAAAATGTTTGACTGGTAGTGATCTAAAACATTTGACTGGTAGTGTATCTAAAACGTTTGACTGGTAGTGTATCTAAAATGTTTGGCTGGTAGTGATCTAATACGTTTGACTGGTAGTGTACTAAAACATTTGACTGGTAGTGTTCTAAAATGTTTGACTGGTAGTGTTCTAATACGTTTGGCTGGTAGTGTACTAAAACGTTTGACTGGTAGTGTACTAAAACGCTTGGCTGGTAGTGTACTAAAACGTTTGGCTGGTAGTGTACTAAAATGTTTGGCTGGTAGTGTACTAAAATGTTTGGCTCGTAGTGTTTTAAAACGTTTGGCTGGTAGTGTACTAAAATGTTTGGCTCGTAGTGTTTTAAAACGTTTCGCTGGTAGTGTACTAAAACGTTTGGCTGGTAGTGTACTAAAATGTTTGGCTGGTAGTGTACTAAAATGTTTGGCTCGTAGTGTTTTAAAACGTTTGGCAGGTAGTGTTTTAAAACGTTTGACTGGTAGTGTACTAAAACGTTTGGCTGGTAGTGTACTAAAACATTTGGCTGGTAGTGTACTAAAATGTTTGGCTCGTAGTGTTTTAAAACGTTTGGTTGGTAGTGTACTAAAATGTTTGGCTCGTAGTGTTTCAAAATGTTTGGCTGGTAGTGTATTAAAACGTTTGACTGGTAGTGATCTAAAACGTTTGACTGGTAGTGTACTAAAACGTTTGGCTGGTAGTGTACTAAAACGTTTGGCAGGTAGTGTACTAAAACGTTTGGCTGGTAGTGTACTAAAACGTTTGGCTGGTAGTGTTATAATACGTTTGACTGGTAGTGTTCTAATATGTTTGGCTGGTAGTGTTTTAAA
This sequence comes from Megaleporinus macrocephalus, assembly GCA_021613375.1. Taxonomy (NCBI): domain Eukaryota; kingdom Metazoa; phylum Chordata; class Actinopteri; order Characiformes; family Anostomidae; genus Megaleporinus; species Megaleporinus macrocephalus. The sequence goes on from CM038720.1 coordinate 12,454,483, forward strand.
ACATTTGGCTGGTAGTGTTATAATACGTTTGACTGGTAGTGTTCTAAAACTAAGGCTGAATGTAAAGTTGCTCTCCAGTTTGCATCCAGTTTGGTCCTGTAGGTGTTTTTCTTCTGGCCCCCAGAGAAAGTTACACTGAAATAACTCTAATCTTAGCAGTGGCCTGATAATTTTAGTCCCATCTGAAAACACATCTTTGAGACGTTTCCTGGCAGATGCTGTCTTACTTCAGAAGGATAAGTTTTCTGACCTCAGCTGCTCAACACATTTAGTCTCTTACGGTGCACATGATGGCCACCAGGCATTTGACTCGCCACTTTTTGACCGAGTTTGGAACATGCCTGACCTACAGGAAAGAAAGTGAAAACAATCAAAATGTCCTGTTTATTATATGGGTGGGGGGGTTGGGGGGGTTCCCAAACAACGAAACCTTTAGTAAGAGTACTGCCGCAACTCACTTGATTCAAGAACTAATACATTTGCTTACACAGTTTATGTTCCATACTATGTAAAATGGGACCTGTAATTACATTACAGCCAAAACATATGATGTATGTAATCATCATCAGCAAGTTTCAGGTCTTCAGAAAAAAGTTGTCATTTGTCATTCAGCTGCAGTTCCACCAAACTTGCTCCACCATTTTTGGCGGGTATACCTCTGACATGTACCCATTTTACATGTACCCAGAATCACTTCTACATCTCTCATCTCCCTGAATCACTCAACCATGTACTTGATCTGGGAGGTAGAACTTCATACAGCTTCTACAGTGAGCTGCAGCAGGAGCAAGAAAGGGGTATTTTAGCAGCAGCTACAGAAATAGAACTTGGCTTAGTATACACAAAATCATTAATGATCAGTAAGTAAGTCTCTTTGACGACTTGACCATATGTGACAAAAAGGGTTCAAAAGAAATAAAACCCACTAGAATCTTGCTCAATCCTCCTGTAATTAATCCATTTTTAATCATATATATATATCCTTTTTTTGTTACTGAACTCTCACCTGAAAACTTTTGTAAAGCATTGTCGTAGAGTAATAATAATATCAAATAATAATGTTAAATGAGGTAGATGTTAAAGGCTTTATATACTTTGGATGTCAAACCACCCTGAATGGCATCTTCTGAATGGCTGAGATTACTCTGTAATTCATTCAGTGACCCTCATTGAGCACTTTAACGGGAAAACCTAATACCTTCTACCATTCTTTGTCCATTTGATCAGCTCCACCTACCATGTAGGCGCATTTTGTAGCTCTACAATTACAGGTTGTAATCCCTCTGTTTCTCTGTACACTAAGTTACCCTGTTCTTCAGAGGTCAGGATCCCCACAGGACCACCACAGAGCAGGTATTATTTGGCATGGTGGTAGTGTGTTAGTGTGTGTTGCACGGCTACAAGTCGATCAGTGCTGTTGGAGTCTTTAAACATTGAGTCTACTTTCTGTCCACTCTTTTTAAAGACTCCAACCTTGTGGGTCCACCTTGTAGATTTAAAGTCAGAGGTGATTAGTTGGTTAGTGGACTATTCTCAGTCCAGCAGTGACGCTGAGGTGTTTAAACACTCCAGAAGCACTGCTGTGTCTGATCCACACACACCAACACAACACACCACCACTACATCAGTGTCACTGCAGTGCTGAGAATGATACCAAAATTATACCTGCTCTGTGGTGGTCCAGTGGGGAAAATATGTGGACTACACTGTGTAGCTGTAGAACTATAAAGTGCTCCTATATGGTAAGTGGATCTGAAATGGACTATGAGTATAGAACAAGGTGGTGTTCCTAATAGAGTGCTCAGTGAGTAAATAAACTTGAGTAGTAATAGCTTGATCAATAATTCCTAGTAGGTTGCTTTTAAAAAAAAATACAAATGCAATCTTCAATTTAGCTCCAAGTGATTTTTAGAAACACTCAAGCAAGTTTCCAAACAGTTCTTATTTTCAGTAATTCTACTTCTAATTCTTTACTGCAGAATTAATGAAGACTGGGCTAAACGCATGTCTGGAAAGGTAAAACCAAGAAGGGTTGAAAGAAAAGTCAACCCTCCAGAGGAGTCGCCTGTGCAGACTTACAAGGCCAAGCAGATGGCTTTGGGCAGGCCTAGTGGATTCGTTAGCAGTCGACCACAAAAGCCTGCTGATGTCAAAAAAGACGTCGCAAAAAGAAATAAGCTTACTTTGTTACTTAGTCTGAATGAGAAACAGCCAGGCCTGATGATATGGACAAAGTCTTGGAAGTTCTCACAGCCTTTGCCACAACGAGGGGAGATGCCTCCTGCATCAGACTGGGGTCAGCAATGGAAATGTTTAAATATCCAACCAAGCATTGAGGGCAAATCTTGGACTGAACATGAACATGATGATACAAACAATGATATTGCCTACAAAGGGGTTCTGTTTCCATTGGAGAAGACTGTCAAACCTCTGTACTCTGGGAAATTTGAGGAACATTTGGTTACAATAGAATGGGAAAAATCTTGGAAGTACACCAAGCAAAGCAGCGATAGTCATGGAGGTGGAAAAAATGGTCCCAAGTATTCAAGACAAGAGAAACTCGACATACTCTATCAATCTCACTGTTACAATGAAGAAAGGTGCTCATCCAAGTGGAACGATTCCTGGAAGTCAGGAAAGCCTCCTAGAGAGGAAAGTATTATATTTACATGTAAATCTGAAAGTCAGAAGGAAAACAACATGGAAAATGAAGAACAGTCTACAATGTCATGGGGTCAATCTTGGAAGCATTTTAAGAAAGAGCTTCACATGAAATCAACAAGACCTTCTACTCCACCTGATTGGGTGGACTCTTGGAGAGTTTCGAAACCTGTGCCGCCAATTTTGCAGCAACTGAAGATATCAAATGTATCTGAGCCTCAAATGAGCATGCCCGAGGAGCGGCTAGATCCTAAATCCTACCAAACAATAATGGACGCTTCAAAAGAAGAAAAGTACAACCTGTTGTGGAGTTCCCAATTCCAAGGAAAAGATGTTCCTTTGCCTGCCACTGAGTGGCAAAAGTCATGGATGACCCTTAAGAATGTCTCAGAGTATAAAGAGCAGCCTATGGAGAAAACAGAAAATCCAAAGCTTGCAACAATACAGCAAGTACTCCCAATGAAACATGTTGAATTTGAGGTATTCTTGTATCCAAGGAAACATAAACCTGCAGAGGTGCTTGAGCTCTCAAAGCACATGGACAAAGACACCTTCATTTCGAGGTGGAAAGATTCTTGGAAGTCATTAAAAAACCAACGCAGGCAAGAAAGGATCCAGAGCAGACTACAAAGAATGTCACTCCCGACCCAAGCTGCCACACCACAACCATCTTTAACAGAGTGGGCCAGTTCCTGGAGGTTCACAAATCTAAATGCTAACCAGGACAGCAACCTCTGGCAGCAAGGTTGGTCTACCTATACCCAAAATCGTCCTGACAGGCGGGTTAGGGAGGAGGCGTTGAATGAGGGAGCCCCCCGTAATGGGCCTACAGGTGCCCGTGGATGGGGTGAGTCTTGGAGATCCACCAGACACCAGCACCGTGTGGAAAGGGAAGCCACTCGTACCACACTTCCGTCCACCCAGCTAAAAGATACCCAAATAAACAGGAGAGAGAGATCTTTGGCAGACTGGGAACAATCTTGGCAATTCTCCACCGACCATTCCCACCATGACAGACCGTCCACAACAGAGTGGGCAGATTCTTGGAGATTCTGTAGTTTCCACTGTGAGAATTGGGCGGAAAGTCAACCTAAGTCTAACTGGCATGAGAAGACATTGGAAATCAAAGCCAGAAAGGAGCTTCAACGTCCTTCACATAAACTCAGCAGATCATTTGAGCCTCAAACTTTTAAAGAAAGGTTTCCACCACAGGAATGGAAAGATTCATGGAAGTTAAAAAAGTTTGATGGAAAAGAGCAGCCCAGATCTGGACTTCTCATGAGGGAGTTTGTACAACCCTGGGATGAATCCTGGATGGTTAGTACCACACAGCTTTACAGGAGTGAACATACAATGTCATCATCCATGCACGGTCATTCAGTGTCTAGCGCCACACAGTATGACAGCACATCTGAATGGGGCAAATTATGGAAGATATCAAACCCCCAGCCTCCAGCCAACATTGCGTTGTGGTCTGAAGCCAACCCAAACCCATACAATCCACAACAAATGGTTTTCTGGTCACAATACAAAAGCAACAATTATGTGTTTTTCCCTCTTGACAAAGATTATGCCTCTCTGGGAAGGTGGGGTCATGCCTGGAAGTTCATGAAACTGGAAAGCAAGTCTATGATAAGCCAATCGAAGCAAATAGATGACTCTGTGATAATGAGCAAGAGAGTAAAGGCAAAAAAGCATATGTTTTCTCAGATATACAAAGAAGTACCACAAGCCAAGCGATGGGCAGATGCTTGTAAACTAGCGAAGACTCAGCCACGTCCAAAGCGCGATGTCAGGCGCGCTGCTGGCCAAGGACTAGATGAATCTGATAAAGCAATGTTTGCCAAATGGGCTGAATCGTGGAGATTCGTGACTGACTCAGTGAGTGATGAGCCAGTGAAAACGTCAGTATGTCTTACTGACTGGGAGGACTCCTGGAAGTTCCTGCTCAAAGTTTATCCACCGCAGAATGGCCCGAAGAAGATTAAGGGACGTTCTTGACTTGTTTCCGGTTCAGTGGATACATGTAGATCTAAGTTTCAGGAAGGGATAAGAACGGTATGTGTAGGTTTATGGAATGGTTGGTGAAGGAGAAAGTTGAAAGCAAGCAAGTAAGTATTTAAGTATTATAGTGTATGAGAGAAATACAATAGAGAGAGATACATGCTCCTAAGCCATAATGTGGTTGCTCAGTCTTGTATCAGTATTATGTTTTCACTGTTGTAATTAAAACCTTCTGCCTCCATTTTTGTCATTTTTTTGAGAAATTTTGAGAATGTCCTCTTGCTATTAGGCTGTGGCAAAATTTCTTAATGAATAGATCAATAGCAGTAGTAAGTTACTAGGGATTTTGACGACTTGTTTCTTGTTTCTCCTCGTATTATCCATTTTATTAGCTTCACTTACCTTATAGGTGCATGTTGTTCTGTAATTACAGAATAAGAAACAAAATTGAAAAAAGGCTATTTCTAGTACACAGCTGGACCTTTGAACTATCCTTGGGCCTTTGATGGTACATTTACCTTGGTTGTACCTTAATAACAAAAATATACCAGCACAGTGCCTTTTTCTGACCATACCACCACCCCAATAATACCAACTCTGTGGTGGTAAATTTAGTTAATTTTTGAAAAAAAATGTTTATCCTCTTTCACCCCGATCTTGAATGCTCAGGACCCCCATAGAGCAGCTACAGAGCAGAGCAGCTACTATTAGGGAGATGGATCTTTTTCAGCACTGCAGTCACACTGACATGATGGTGGTGTGTTAGTGTGTGTTGTGCTGGTATGGGTGAATCAGTGTCACTGCTGGACTGAGAATATCCCGCCAACCAGCAACATCCAGCCAACAGTGTCCTGTGGGCAGAATCCTGGGACCACTGAGGAAGGACCAGAGGATGACCAACATAAACTCTGCAGGAACAGATGAGCTATTGTCTCTGACTTCAGATCTACGTGTGATCTTGACCATTAATGAATGGGGTTTAAGTGGAATCACAAATTAGGCAAAGAAGCTCATGGACTACAGTCTGTAATTGTAGAACTGCAAAGTGCTGTTATATCCTTAAAGTTTGAGAATTTCAGAAAGTTGACATGAAATAAGTCTACTAGATGAAAAAAACATGTTACCGTGTTTTTTTTTTTTTCAAAAACATTTTTAATTATTTTTTATGGAATATCCTTTATAGTGGACATCAGGACATTGTTGATGACATATTTCTTGTTTTGTAAATGAACAAGTTTACCTTTTTTGATACCATTTACACTTTTGTCAGTATAAGAAATATTTCAAATGCACTGTATATTAACATAAACAGGAATAAATAATTCCAAAGGTTACCGTTACTTTGATTAAAATAAAAATAAAAAAATCCAGGTTTAAACAGTTTTAGGCACACTAGCTAAACCTGTGATAATCACTCCAAACCTTGAGCCAAAGTTTCACAATTTCCACAGGTGGTACCCAACTTCTCTTACAGCCCATTTCATTTTAATGTTCTATTTTTAAAATGTACAATTATGTAATATTTTCTAATAAATTAGAAATGAATTAAATTAGTAATTAATTAAAAATAAATTAGTAATGATTTTACATGTTTACAGAGCTTACACGTTGCAAGATTATCTCTGCCTCAGTTCCTATCACCTGTGACGCCATTAATTTAATATAAAACCAGATTTAGTCCTAATGTTCACTACGAAGGGCATCAAAAAAGTATGCTGTTAGGTAGTTAAACATTTGTGCATATCAATAAAAAGTGCTTTGAGAACTAGCTACAACAGTTTTATACCTAAAACAGATCAATAATAGGCTTTAAAAACTTAATAAATGCATATTATTTGACAGCTTATCTCTCTTGCTCCCATAAAATGTGGTTACTGAGAGGCAGCACTTCTGTTGTGAATGACACACCCCAACACATGATACATCACTGGAAAGGCCCGGGTGTCCTCTACGTAGCACAACAGGTTTTAGCAAGGTACCACACTTAGTTTTTGAAATATCTTTTGGAGACTCATGTCCCCCCCAGAGGACAAAAATGAATTACCAGGTCTTATGGATATAGCAAGTGAAGCTGATTCACTGAGCACTGAATGTCAATTCAACGCTATTAGGAGCAATGTTACGAGCTACAGACTTTCTTTAATAGATTAATTTTGAACCAAAACTTTACATACCAAACCTTGAACTAAACGATGACTCATATTGCTGAAAAATCAGCAATGGAGCAGTGACACACCATTAACTGGGTTTTGTACAATGCAAGACCTGTTGAACCAGCCATCCACATATTATCTTACACTCAATCCCAGTATCATCAGGCAAAGCTGGGGTACACTATGGACAGGTCACCAGGCCATCAACCTAACATGCATGTGTCTGAACTGCGGAGGCAAACCAGAGTATTCGGACGAAAACCCACTCAATCACAGGGTCACCATGCAAACTCCACACTGAACGGCCTAGACCTGGAATCGAACCCGGGTCGACAGTTTCAACCACTACACCACTGTGTCGCCCCCTTGAGCCACCTTACACTAAAATGTAACCTGTATCGTGGCTCACACATAGAGATAACTTGCAGGAACAACATGCAGTGCACCAAAAAAGTAGTAATAATAGTGAATAATTGACTACAACTTCTGTGAGCACATCGGAATTACACTACATTAAATTGTGCACACAAATGTCTTATATGTAGGCGTGCGACAGTGATCTTTTTTGTATTGGCACAGGATTCATTTCTTCTAGCATATGTGATAGTTCACGCTGGCAGAATCCTGTGTTACTTGAGATAAGGTTCAAAAGACTGAATGTAAAAATTCCACACAACGTGAAAGCCTGCCACTTTCATGTGCTTGGCTGAGTTTTAGTTCTAATTTACAGCTTCTGCTTCTGCAGTGAATGCCCTTGCTACCATCTCACCTCACACCCAGACGTGACAACGTGATGGTCACTCATACAGTTAGTCGAGGGATGCCCAAAGGACACAGCGATGGAAACTGCTGTGAAGTTCTTTTTCATGCTGTATCTGTTTGTGTAATATCATGTTTATTATTGGCAGTGCTGTGCAAAAGTCAATGACTCAAAGTTATTCAAGAGATGTTTCTGAGGAGACTTTCACTTTCCTACATGAAGGAGTAAGTGGGAAACATCTATGAAAATACATGACGAATCAGGACTTTCCAAAGCTGGAGGTTACAGAGAAATAAGGACTCCTAACAAGCCCCGCAAGACCTGCTAGACCATCAAATTCGCCCCCATCAGTTGAGTAGCTTTGAAAGTTTTCATCTTTGAGAGAGAGGAGAACATCAAGCTCCACTTCTGTTTTAATTTTTGTGTTTCTGTCCATCCTTCCACTGTGAGAAGACACCTCAATGTTTTGGCTGTGGAAGGACATGTAGCTGTTCAAGAAGCTCCTCAGTGAGAAAAGAAAACAGACAAAAAACTGGATAACAAGCCAACAGACCACCATAGAGGCCAACCTCAGCATCACTGTTTGGGCTTATTTGGATTGCAAGAAGCAGAAAATGCAACCAGCATTCTGAGATTTGGAGTTGTGGGAAAATTTCCCTGTGGGTTTCTTTGAAAAATGACAGCGAGTTCCCTGAGAAGAATGGAAGCAGCAATAAGGGCAAAGTTTGGGTTTAGGCTGTATTTAGTTACTTTAGTTCACTGTACCCGATGGCCCATTATCTCTACCTTTTGCACACTACTGTATACGCTGTGCTAGTATTGAATAATAAGTTTTAACAGAGCATCAGGTGTGCAAGACAAGTGCACTTAGCACGGTTGTTGCCACAGCGTCACATCTTTCACACAGCAAAGCATTGTGATAGAAAGTCACCAGACCTGTGTGTGAAAGCCTGTCTATAGAGAGATTGATCCTATTAGCACTTCTGCGTCTGACAAGGCAGATATTTACATCAGATCAAAACACGTGGGTTGATGAAACAGATCTGTGTGGTTCCTCATGAGCTCAGTTAAAGCCGGCTAATGGACAGAGGTTGTGTAAACTGAAGTAGTGTTGAGAGTACTTGATTCACATCAGTTGCATGTTCTCCCCGTGCTTCAGTGGGTTTCCTCCAGGTACTCCGGTTTCCACCCACAGTCCAAACACATGTATATGTTAGGTTGATTGGTCATTCTAAATTGCCCAAAGGTGTGAGTGTGTGTATGAGTGTGTGTTGGCCATGCGGTGGACTGGCGATCTGTCCATGGTGTACCCCACCTTCACCCGATGATGCTGGGATTGGAATAGCAAAAAAGATGGAATAGCAACAGTTCAAGGCTAGGATTGTGAAAATAAGTGATGTAATCATGCAGTATATAAAAGGCCCCTCTAGGAAAAGTCTAGTGAAAAAGCAAAAAAAGTCTAAAAGAAATGGACTGATGACTGGTGGAATTGTTTATTGTGGTATGAAAAGACAATCTTTCAGACTATTGATGGAGATAATGGATGTCATGTTCTCCAGACCATCCAGACCAGGCCACTTATTCAAAACCCACATGGGGGCAAGTATTAGTGGGTCGTGTCACTGCACAAGTAAACATGTAAACACCAATGATACAGAACATGTTTTAGAGCAGCATATTCTGCTTTTTAATGTATGTTGAAATCATTTACAGTCTTTAAAGCAAAAACATACTTATGATCAAGAAAAATGGCATCAAACTATCAGCAGTGCCTGAGACCGTCAACGTAAGTAAAGGGGTCTTATTATGCTCAGATTTAATGTGAATTTTATGTATTTATTTATTTATTTATTTTTGGATCTACTCGAACAGAGTTACATGCTTACAGGTTGCATAACATAATTTTTTTCTCATACTCTCCATCTGTATTTACCTTCTGCCTGCCTGTCTTTAAGCCCAGCTTCTTGACAAGCCCAGTGTGCTCTGATTGGTCAGCTTGCCCACTTTGTTCTGACGGGTCAGCCCACCAGAGCGCTTTCCCTCTACAATTTCCGCTCCCACACCACTGTTCTGGCGTCAGTTCTGCAGAATCAGTTTGAGCCAGAGTCTGATCATGAAAATCAGGTGAAACAAGCTAGAGTGAACCAGGATATATAAGAATTTTCCTGTTTTAGCTCTCTTTGTGTGTTGGGCGTGCAAAGCTGGCTTACGTTCTTTTTATTTTTGGCGAGTTTTATTTTTTTTTTCCTATATACTAAATTCAGTAAACAAATAGAAAGCGTGCACATGCCACATCAGAGTCTACTTCCTGTGTAGTACGTGTCGAGCTTATTCCCACTAAGAAAATCCATATATTTATCTGAATGGGAGTGTTTATACTTTTGCATATGACTGTGTATGTGATGCACATCCTTCCTCTCTTCCTAACACGAGCTGAACTGCCGCATGCTGTTGCCGTAGAATAAAAATAACTCAGTAAGAGATACTGCTGGCTACATGCTGGAGACATACAAGAGAGAAGGCTGAGTTTTCTTTGGCATGAGTCCAGCTGGCAAGGCTGCAGGTACTTAGGTATAACACCATCTATACTTGGGAGAAAGTAAAGGACTACATGGAGACGATGTAATACGACATTACATAATGTTGACAAATTAAGTAGTCAATGATATTTAATAGACTTGCATGTCATATTAAGTGTATCTCTCTCTCTCTCTCTCTCTCTCTCTCTCTCTCTCTCTCTCTCTCTCTCTGTGCCTCACACACCCACCCTCCAAATTCTGAGCCTTCAACAGCGTCTCCTATATCCATCCACTGGGAGCTTATAAGCAGGTGATACATGCATTATTATTAATACGACCGCCATGACAGCTATTCAGTTTTCACATTGATTGTATCCCAAGAAGCCATGCATCTCCTTTTGGTTCCTAAATAAGTGTTTTGCTGTTATTTTTATAGAACTAGAAGAGCATTTTTAAAGGACACAAACTGGGGATTTTCTTCAATAATTATTCAATCAATCAGTAATAAACATTTTAAAACAGATTAATCTTTAATTAATGTCTTTTTTCTGTCAATTTTAGTGACCAAGTTAAAATCAGGTTAGCACTGTCGCCTCGACTGTCCAGGTTGGATTCCTGGTCTGGGCTGTTTTGTGTGGAGTTTGCAGGTGTGTCTCAAGACCTAGTGAGCTGCCTACATAGACAGCATAGTATGCCCTCCCGACATGCAGGCTGTCCCAATTCTTAGATATCTTAAACATGCTGTCTACTAAGACACCTTATTTTAACCTGATTGTAAGGAAGCATCGAACACTTCCTTAGCCGCTAAGGCAATCCCATGATGCAACACAGGCAAATCTACGAGCAGTGAAGTAGTTTTAAAATGTGAGGTATTTTGATTCTCTCTGGTGTTTTAATGTGTTTCTTGTCATATAATCACACAAAACAGTATTTTATTATCAACTCTGTAACGAGTCCTTCACCATTTAGCAGTTTTATACTGGAGCTATTAGCATTTATGCTAGCGGATTTTTAGGCCTCTGGCTATTGTTTTAGATGCCGCCTGATAGCTAAGCAACCAGCTAAACCACCGGTCCAGTGCTGCAGTGGGCGGGAACAAGTCATCACGCAGTTTCTAAGCGTCTCAGTAATCTGTTTTATGAGGAGAGATGAGGAGAGAACGCTGCTACTTAAACAGCTGCTACCTAGACAGCCTACTTACACATTCACTAGGTTTTGAGACACACCCTGCATGTTGTCCTCGTGTTTAAGTGGGTTTCCTCCGGGTACTCCGGTTTCCTCCCACAGTCCAAACACATGCCTGTTAGGTTGATCGCTCACTCTAAATTGCCTGTATGTGTGGCTGTATGCTGTCCATTGTGTATCCTGCCTGCGCCTGATGACACTGGGATTGGCTCCAGCCCCCCTGTGACCCCGACTAGCGGGATAAAGCGGAAAATAATAGATGGATGGATGGATGGAAGTTAAAATCGAAATAATGGTACCACAAGTGCACAAGCCACATGTGAAGTTTAGTTTGGCTCCTCCATTAACACCTTTCCTCCAGTATGTTCAATACAGCAAATGAGAAAGAGGATGCGGTAACTCTGCTCTAGATAATTCTCTCAGAGCTGTGGTCATCCCTGTTGCATGCTGTTTCCTACCACATTTTTCAGCTCCAGTCTTTACCACAACACTCTAACAGTAGCTTACCCTCCTTGTGGAGGTTCTCAATGATCATCTTCTGGTCAAAAGCCTTCCTCATGGTTGTGGTTGTGTGCAAAGGTGTCAAAAGTATTCACATTCATTACTCAGGTAGAAGTAGGGTTTAGAAATGCTTCTGTAGAAGTTGAAGTATCAACTCAAGCTTTTTAAACCAGTAAAATTGTAAAAGTGCTGCTTTTAAAACTACTTAATGTATAAAAGTAACACTGTCAAACCAAAGAGGCCTATAATGCACTAGCCCACCTTCTCAAAAACCCCATTCTTCTAAAAGCCATAATGACTATAATGTTAATGTTGATAAATTTGGGATGCGCTAGGCTTCCTGTTTCAGTCGCATATACACCCATTGAACATGAATGTAGTTTAGTACAATGTAAATATATTAAAGAAGCATATCTGTGTACTACTGAACATTAACATGTGTTTCATGGAGCAGAAGATATGATGACTGGTTGTCTATAAGTATTGTAATGGTGCTTCAAAGTCAAACTTGGCATGTTATCAGTAATCTTTACTGGAATGTAAATGTACATGAATGAAAACATGCTGAAATGAAATAGTAACGAGGCTATGTTTAAAATATAAGGAGTAGAAAGTACAGAAAATGGTGAGAAAATGTAAGGAGTAGAAAGACTAATTACTCCAGTAAAGTATAAATAACCAAAATTTCTACTTAAGTAAGGTAACAAAGTATTCATACTTTGTTACTTGACTCCTCTGGTTGCGTTTGCTGAACTAGAAATACACAGTATTTATATGGTTTAAACAGTAATAAACTGAAACCCAATATTTTATTAGTCTGTTGTGGATTTTGAAGTGTGTTAAGAATCATTATTCTGTTTTTGGCAGGGTAAGAAGCTACACTACTATATGGACCAAACTATTAGGAAACCTATACATTACGCCTAGAGAAGCTTTCTTTCATGACATTCCATTCTAAATCTGTGGGCATTCATTTGGAGCTGCCCACATCCCACCTACCCTTTGCAGCTATAACAGCTTCCACTCCTCTGGGAAGACTTTCTACAAGATTTTGTCATGTGTCCATTGGGAATTTTTGATCATTCACCCAGAAGAGCATTCATAAGGTCAGACACAACACTGATGTTGGGCCTGGCTCACAATCTCTGTTCTAGTTCATCCCAAAGGTATTCGATGGGATTGAGGTCAGAGCTCTAAATGAACCAGACCTTCCACACCAAACTCAAACTCACCAACCAGCTTATATGGACCTTGTTTTGTACACTGGGACACAGTCATTTATCCCCAAACTGTTCACACAAATGTGGAAGCATACCATTGTCCAAAATGACTTGGTCTACTGAAGCGTCAAGGTTTCACTTCACTGGAACTAAGAGTCCAAGGCCAACCCCCGAAACAGCAAATAGAAACATTTGCCTGCATTTGTGCACACATTTGAAAACCCACAGAGTTGAGTCTGCTGTAAAAGAGAGCTGACTAAATTCTGTAGACATATGCAAAAATAAATATAATCATTTAGTATAAATCCACGCAAACATAAACATATTCTTATCCCTTCCGAGCTACAACAATACTAATATTAATAAAGATTGCAGTGCTGCTGAGTTATTATTTTCTCTTTGATGTAAGTCAGTGAAGGAGTTTTCGGGGGGTCTTAAACTAATCTCCACCATGGAGTGCCTGCAGGTGCATTTTCTTGAGCTTAGACCTCCTGACCGCTGATTGCTGTTATCATTTGCATAATGCTTGTCACCTGGAGGTCAGCCATTGAGAATAATTTTCATTCGCAAATGTGCTTGCGGTTCATTGCGGGTGATGGTACCGGCTAATCACATAATTGGGTGAAAAATGAACGCTACAATCCAGGCTTTTATATCCTCCATTATTATTTGCTCTTGCTTGTATATATTGTGTCACCATTTCTGTTCATTAAAAAACACTTGTCGGAGACATTGTAATGATGTTTGTGAGTTCCTAGTGTTCGCATGACGCAGTGCTCCAGCATCTGCCATAGATAGATAGATAGATAGATAGATAGATAGATAGATAGATAGATAGATAGATAGATAGATAGATAGATAGATAGATAGATAGATAGATAGATAGATAGATAGATAGATAGATAGATAGATAGATAGATAGATAAAACCAGTAGGCACAAAAAGAGGCAAGGCTAGATCGTGGTCAAATACAGGAATATGTCAAAATACTGAAGAGTAATTAAACCCAAAAAGGGACAAGACAGAAGACATAAATAAATCAAAACCAGTAAACAAACAGAAATGGCCGCTTGGTATGCAATGAGAATTATCAAAGATATCTCTTCATGGATGACAGCTCATCATCTGAAGCTCAATCCCAGCAAGACTGAGCTGCTGTTCATCCCTGGAACTACAGGTCCTCAGCAGGATCTTGCCATCTCATTCGAGAACTCTTTGATTGTTCCGTCTTAAGATGCAAGAAACCTTGGGGTGACTCTGGATGACCAGTTGTCTTCCCAAGTTCACTCATGTCACTCCACTGCTGCGCTCCCTTCACTGGCTTCCTGTAGCTGCTCGCATTCAGTTTAAAGTTCTGATGCTTGCCTACAAAGCCAAGAATGGACCAGCTCCTCCTTACCTTATGGCAATGGTCAAAAGTCGAACCGCACCTCGAGCCCTTCGCGCTTCAAGTACGGCTTGGCTTGACCCGCCATCAGTCAAGATTCATGGAAGACACGCAACAAAACGCTTCTCTGTCCTGGCACCCAGATGGTGGAACAAACTTCCACTGGCTGTCCGAACAGCGAACTCTCTCGCGGTCTTCAAACGCAGACTGAAGACCTATCTCTTTGTAAAGCACTTATAAACACTAATCTACTAAAGTATTGGTATAAACTGTAATTGCACTTTATCTTCTAGGAGCACTGGCTAAGTACTGCACTTGTACTGTATGTAGTCTTGTATTTGTTCTCTTCTCTGTAGGTGTTCCAGTCTTGCTAGGTATTGCATTGTCTTTTTTCTAGGTATCAGCACTGGCCCTGTGTTTATGGCAGTGTTTGAGTATAAGAGTAGTTTGGACCTGTTTGTACTAGATAGAGATACATTCTCTGACCGAACACTAAGCACTTTTGTAAGTCGCTCTGGATAAGAGCGTCTGCTAAATGCCGTAAATGTAAATGTAAATGTAAAGACAATACTTCACAACCTGAAGGACAAACAGACCAGTATATATACACAAACAGTACTAATGAATGGCAGCTGTGTGAAGTTAGTATTCTGGTTACAGGCTTCAGTGATTGGTTATAGGTGGCCATGTGATGGTGCCTTCTGTGTGAAGGATATCATGGGAAATAGAGGTTTGGGATTCGACGGGGACAGCGACTGAATCTGGGAGCATGACAACTTACTTTTAGTTCTTCTAAAGGAATTTGCATGAAAATCTTTTCACACCTCCAAAGTCTTGGAAGTTGGTAGCATTTTCTGCTTCTCATGTTCCAAGTAACCCATAACACATTTAATGAAGTTGGGTCTGGACTGGGTTGGTCAGGCCATTGTCATCATCAATGCATCGCCTTTTTTAGAGTGCGATATGGTTTAAGGAGCCATTAAGCAACTGTATATGAATACTGGGTTATGCATGGATCCCACAAGATGTTGGAAACATTTCTTTGAGATTGTGGTCCATGTTCACATGATCAACTGTGATGGGGTCAGTGAGTCTACACCATCACCAGGTCCGTGAAAGGACACTGGGGCACTCAAGATATTTTTAAAAGGCTAGGTAATTGTAATTTAAGTAATAGTGATACTTACTTGTGACCTTGTCTTTTATGCTGATCCTTAGGGGAGTGCGGGCGCCTTCCAGGGCTTCCCTTGTACCGGCCGGTAGAGCCCATGGCCTTGTGCAGAAGGGGAGAGGTGAAACCTGGGAACCCGTGGGAAAAAATAAAAGAAGGGTTAACTTTGTAAAATAAATTGTATATACTTACCTGTAAATGTAATTGTGTATTGTATGTTCTATTAGTATTTAATGTCTATTGTATTTGTTTTGTTAGTTATGACACCTCCTAGTCCCAGTCCCAGTCCCAGGGTTAATGTGTGGGGCGGGGCTTGGTAGCTCTATAAAGTGGGGGTTTCACACTGGAGGGGGATAGACAGTATAGTGTCTATGTCTCTGACACAAACTGTCTGCTGAGATGCCAGAGCTGGAACTGAGAAGTTGTCACGGAAGCTTTGTAGAGAGTTCCTAAATAATGTTAAACCATATTCATTTATTTTTTCTTAGTTTGTCTTTTCTTTTTTTTTATCTGATCGTGCAAGCCTTCTAATAATTATCACTTATAGTGTGAAATCTACGCCCAGAGTCTGACTTGATCCTTGCAGGGAGAAACCTGCCCTTCTTAACGATGCTCTACCCAAGCTGTGAACTCTAATAACCCACAACATTCCCACTTTGATTTTTCAGGAGCTCTTTCATGCTGCAAATCTCCAAAAGTGGTAGAACAGGAGAACCTGATGGGATTAATTTCCAGCGACTTGGAAAGAACATCCATTACCATGGTTAAAAAAAGCAGCTTAAGTCACTTTGTGAGCGTTAGAAAACGAAGGGATGCACATGTTCAGCAACTCAAATAGGCTCTCTCATCGACAAGGCAGAACTTTTACTCGCTGGATGTTATTTTTCTTTATTGCTTCATTCTGAGTAAACTCTAGAAACTGCTGCGCATGAAAATCCCAAGAGATTAGCAGTTATGTCACGTCTTATTCTGTGGGTTTATTGGCCGGTTGCGAGGCAGAAATCTGATTATTGCCAGACCTGGAGTTTTCCCCTTATCTCACTACTCAGGTACATGTAAATATGGCGACTGAATAAATGACCAAATCTGATGGTCTGCAGATTATTATGTGCATGTAAACATATGCAGTGTTAAACCGAGATAACTAAGCTGCAAAAACAGCACCTGTTTCTGTGATGTCACAAAAACAAACACATTTACATACATTCACCCATTTAGCCTACAACAGGTTTAGCTTTTAAAGGAGGCACAAAACAGCACTGCCAATCAGAACAGAGCTTATTTACATATACCAGTCTTAAAGACTGTAGCATATAAAACACTCATCCTCTGTTCCATCATTTACTACAGTTCCAGACTGCCACAAGCCTAAGATCACTATGCACAATGCCAAGTCAGCCTGAGTGCTGCAAAGCATGTTCTCCAGAGTGATCACTTTTCACTGCCTTGCATTCAAATGTCTGGACAAATCTGGGTTTTGTAGGGGGGGGGGGTACTATCTTCTGGAACACGTGTAAAGTTTGGTGGAGGAAGGATAATGAATAGACGAGTTTGGTGTCAAGGATTCCATTGGAGATGGGAGAGCCCAAACCTCAGCCCCACTGTACATCTCGTCCACCATCAGCGCCTGACTGTACAATCACTCACATGCACAATCCAAAACTTTGGTTGCAGGGGGCAACTCCATATTAGTGCCCATGGTTTTGGAATGGAATGTCCAATAAAGACATAAAGACAAAAAGTGATTGTCAGTAAACGTTAAACATATTCTCTCCTTCTATAAAATGACCAGCGATAAACTTTTGTTATGAGAGAGACAACATGACCAGACTCCCGTATATAAGAAATAACTTCTGTGAAATTAATAAAAGGTCTTTGAGAGGTGAACATCCTTCTTTGAAAACCGGTCACGTCTCCTTTGCCTGTAGGTGATTCTGTTCATGGGACCCTTGAGGAGGAGGTGGGGGGTTTGGGAAGTGCAGGTCTCAGGTTCATGACAAAAATAGGAATTGATTCCCTTTTCAATTTCCTCCCAAAAACACTGAAAAACAAACATAAAGATTGTCATTTCTCAGGAAGTGAAGCTGTGTCTGACACCGCGGCCGTGCTGGCAGGCGATGAAAGCTGATTGGTGAGGTTTGAGAGTCCACACACAGAAGTAGGTCCTGCATTATCAACAACAACAGCAGCAGGCCCTGGAAGCACTTTAACAGAGAACAAGAAAGCAGCAGACAGTATTTGGATAAAGATAAGCCATACTGTGAACTACTATATGTGGTTTAGGGGGTTCCAATACCTCCTGCTTCTTTAAATGCTGGTGGTAACGCTTTGTGGAGCATCCAGTGAACCTGCGCTTAGCGGTTTGTCTTTCAGTCGCCGCGCCATGTGTAGAGCGATCCCCCTATTCGCCGCTGTCAGGGTGCGGTGGTGAAAGGGGAGGGATGTGTGACCACATCCTAATGATGCAGCCACATTTCAGTCCATGGTCTCTGGTGGAAGAGACCCCCGCTGATCCTCTCAGCTCAACATAACCAGCCTTCTCTGTGGCCCCCACCAGCAGCAGGCTGTTTTCTAACAGCCAATTTAGTCTGGTTACTGTCAGCACCAGCAGTCTCCCACAGTCTCCCAGAGCAAAGCTTGCACTGTAATACACTGAGACCGGACAGCTTCCTATACATGAATTCTCTTCCTTTTGCTGACTCACTTCTCAAAGTCAACTTAATTCACTTTCTGGGTTTCTATAAGGCACTGTTTTGCTAATCTTGCCCTTTTTTCCAAGGAAAAGACCAAATGTTGTCTTAACTTAATTATAATAATAAACGTAATTGGTCTGCCAAGACGTGCTTAGCATCTGAAGTCTGCTTATTTAGTTGATGCTAAAGCTATGAGGCTAATCAAGCAAGTATTGATGATTGTAGCCCAACCATTAGCACCAAACCGCTTGTTTAAATCACATGGCCTGAAGCATGGAACTGTAAGTTATCTCAAACAGACTTGCTTATGTGGTTTCCAACACTGTATACAGATATCAACACCTAAATTGCTAATTTGCTAACTGTGAGGTGCTACTTTGCCAACTGTGCTGATTATTGTGGATTTTTTAACTAAGTTAAAAAGAAAACATGTTCACACATTTATTCCTTGCAAATGAGGTGAGTCACTAAAGAGGTGTTTGGTTTGCTTGTTACTTTTGGCACTAGAGATGCTAATGCAGCTAATCAGTAATGGAAGCTAAAACCCCAGTATTTGCTTTAAGAAAATTCTATGTCTAAACCTTCACACAGTGGATTTGAACCCCATCAAGTTGTTAAACAGTCTCACACAGACTTCGACACAGTCCAAAGAAAAACATGCATCTCCAGTTTTGTCGATCATTTGAACACGACAGTTGTGAAGGTTTCATGATGAATGGACCAGTAGAAATGCTCCAACTTCATTTGGAATAAACCAACTTTACATTAACATACACTGAAAGTAAAGAATGTTTTTGGCCTCTCCTTTTACTATTTTGTAGATACTTGTTTGTGTGGTTTCTGACACTGTATGACATAAGGTTATCGACACCTGAATGACTACTAAACTAATTCACACATTTTTTATTTTAGCACTGAATATGTACTAATCTACTAATTTATTAATCACTTTATTATATTGTGGATGGAAATTAGACACACAACTACATCCTTCACAGAGAAACTACAAACAGTGCTTTAGAGGGTATGCTAACATTTAGCTGTGTTTTATGAGCACAGTGTGGGAATTGCTGGAGTTTCAAAACTGGAATTCTAGTCAGAGAAATTACAGAGGTCAGAAATTTCTGATTGATTGTGGAATTATAATATATAACATAGTTATATTGCTTACATACGTTTACATAACGTTATTCTGCCACTAGGTGGCTTGTAACATGACATCACCTCTTTATTGCCAGGCAGCCAAGAAACTCCAAACACTCACTAGAACTGCACCTAACGTTTAATTTCTTAATCGATTAAGCTAATGATTTTATATGTGTGTGTGTGTGTGTATATAAGTGTGTGTAGTAGTAATTTGTTGTCGAAAGAACGCAAGGGGATGTGGAATAGATGACGCCACACCGTGGGGGGTCTCAGAAGCATGAGGAAAACGCACTCACACATGCAGCATTTGTGCAGATACGACTGCGCCTGGCCTTGATGGTCAGCGAGAGCAGCCGGATGCAGTTGGGGAGGAGGTTAGAAAAGAGCCTCAACTCGGACAGTCGCCACCTGCAGCCTACATGAACAATGGCGGGTCTCGCAGTGTTTGCTTTCTTTACAGCTGATGAAGTAGACGCAATAGAAAAATAGTAGAAAGAAATAAAACAAGTAGAAAGAAAAATAGATCCACATAGTGATGGGCTTTTAAAGACAATTACAAAGCATAAGAGCAGTTCAGAACACCTTAGAAGAGCAGAGTATAAATCTATGGCACTTGAGGCTCTTCATGATATGAAATACTAATTAGGAAAAATAAAAATGTTGAACACTGCATGAAAATTAACTGTCATGCTACTAGATATGATAGTATTAGTGTAAATATGAGGTATTTAAAGAGTTTTAGAGGAGATATATATTTTACAATGAAAAAAGTCAAACGTCAGAGGTGTCCGTGGAGCTTCTGACCTATGAGGATTAACTGCGACGACTGTGTGTGAAGCCTGCAGCTGCCTCGCACTCGCGAGAAGTTAACCTAGTATGTCATTGTGAAGTGACAAAAAAGCTAACTGGCATGCACCGCACCAAGCCAGGCACTGACAAAAAGCATAATGACTTTCAGTGGACAGAGCCACTCTCTGGTGAAAACCAATCCACTGTACAATCCATCTACTATCTGTAAAGAGTCAGCAGGATTGGACACAAGCGCAAGCTTTTAAATAAACAGTACTTTTAATTAACCTTCCTGTCGTGTTCGGGTCAAATCTGACCGATTTACAACTTAAAACACAAATAAATAGTGTGTTTTTCATCTGATTGCCTCAAGGCCTTATGGTATCTTCCACACTATACACTTAAACATATAAAAGTGATGATCACATCTTTCATTACATTTTGAGTGTTTTAGTCAGCCTTGTTACCGGTCAAAAGTGAACGCCATAGAAAATTAATAGGTATCCAGACTATATTCATCCATTAGACAGAAAACATCCCCATACACACCTCACTCACTCACTCACACATTTCAGACTAATCAATGTATCATCATCATACAGACTCCATATATAGACGTTGATGTTTGCCTTGCACTCCTTTTACTCTGAGCCCAATGAGTAGGTGACTGACCAAGCGGTTATCTGTCGAAGAGGTTCTGGTGCAGGTTTTTGGACATGATGATACAGATTTAGATCCAAACTTTGAGGAGACTGACCAGTCATCAGATGGAAAGGGAGAAGCACCTGAAGAACAGGCATCTGAAGAGAGATTCCAGACCAAGAGTGGACACTTGCTCTGGTCTTCATCCTACCAGGACAGAGAAAGTAGAGAGAGAGTGGAAAACATAAAGATGACGCCAGGGCCAACACGATATGCAACATCTCGTGTGGATGACATCAAGTTCAGTCCATTGAGGGAATTATAGTGGAAATGACAAACCTGAAGGGGAAGCGTGTGTTTGGGGACACCTGGAGAGAAATCGACCTGGTAGACCTCCAAGCCTACACAGGTCTGTTGATTTTAGCAGGAATATACCGCTTAAACAATGAGGCTACAAAAAGCGTGGTGCAGAGACTGGCTGCCCTATATTCCGGGCAACTATGTCCTTACAACAGTTTCATGTCCTTTTAGGAATTATTCGATTTGATCACAGAGATACAGAGCTGGGAAAATCTTTGGTGACTCCTCTTATTCAACGGCGCCAGCACATTCCCCACACACCAGCCTCTGCCAGTCTGGTTAGGAGTGTGCAAGTCCCAGCCCCAGCCCTGGCTGCGCTCCCCCAACAAGGACATGGGCAGAAAAGGAAGTGCTGTGAGCTCTGTGCTCCTAGAGACAACACAACAAGCCTGAGATGCTGCAAATGTGATGCCTATGTTTGCAAGGCCCACTCTGACTCTGAGTGTCACATGCACACACCCTTACAGAAAATAAGTATACTTAAAGTTCATTTTATTAAGTATACTTTATGCAGTTGCTATACTAATGTCATTGTACTAGTAGTACACATGTATATGTACTATTTTAATACTTCTTGGGACTAAATTGGCCCACTTTTTAGTTTTTAAAAGTATCATTTTAAGTACTCTTTAAGTGAAAGAGAAGTAAACCAAGTATACAACTAGTTTACATCTTTTATACTGCAATTACACTAAAAGTAAACTTAATGGTTTACTGATAGTTTACTAGCTTGTAAGTTTTTTTAAGTGAATTTAACATAATACTTTTAATTTACTGCTTATATTATTGTTGTACTTTAAAGTATAGACTAGGTTTAAGGTTTTTTTTCTACTTAAAATAGAACTAAACAACAGTTACTTACTCACCAGTGGACACACGTAAAATAAACAAGACACACTCAGATTAAGAAACATATTTGTATCTTTATAAATCTTTATAAATCAAATTTTAAATAAATATTGTACTGGGTGTGTTTTTGTGCAGAGCAAGAATACTTACTTCTACTATCTCAATCAAAAGATTTAGTACAAGTAAAGGCCAAATATACTTAGACTGTTCTATACTTGTCAGTATAACCCAAGCATACTCAAGTATAACTGTGTTTAGTATATCACTGAGAAGTACATAAAAAGTAAACTGAAAGCATACTCATTTCCTTTTAGTTTAAAAGAAGTAAACTAATGGTACACTTGAATAAACTTTTTTGTAAGGGCACACACACACACAACCTCATGTTGAGTTTGGTCTTTAGTATTCAGTTTATTATTATTTCAGCACCTATTCGTATTTTCACTGCAGTTATTTTATGTCTAATTCTATAAATTACACTACTTTCAGTCATAGGTCACAGCTAAAAAATGTTGAATAAAAAATTGGTGGTGAAAAGTGTTTTGTGTGCTAATTTAAGAGCAGTTAAAACAGACTGGTCAATTTTGACCGGGAACACTAAAGTAAGGGGAGGGAGGTGAACACGACAGGAGGGATAAACAAACTGAAACGAAAGGCAATACGGTGGAATACACAGACACGGATACCATAACACGAAGCATGCCACGACATACCAAGACAATGACCAACCCAGACAGACTACAAACACAGGGTATGTATAACACAGGGAACAGGTGACGGGAATAAACACTAATAGGGAACAGGTGTACAAGGCGGGGCAAGGGCGGAGACACAGGAGCACATGACAAATGTAAACACAAGCACATGGGACTGACAGAACGTAAACACAGACTTAGACAGGGGAGGACGAGCAGGGCATGACACTATCATCCAATCAGCAACCTGCTTATTGTATGTTCGGATACCTCCAGCATCCAGAGTTGCGGAAGAGGATAGAGTTGCGGAAGAAAAAGTTTAGTGGGGGATCGGACTGAATTGGAGGAGTTAACCGGCCTGACATTAGTCTGTAATGTGACTCACGCAATCGATCCATGGTTTGGATAGAATTTTGCTTGTAAAAGCAAACCAGTGCTAATGAGCCCCTCCCCCAGCAAAGCCTAGAATCGGACCTGGGTAAAAACTCAGAACCTAGCGTGCTCTGATTGGTCTGTTCGCTTGCTCTGTTGGTGCCAAGCTTGTTGTAAGTGGGCAATACAGATTGCGTTTGAACAGAATGAAACTGAAATGTGGGTTCTGTCTGTCTTATTTGGTATATTTGCACAATGCTGTTTGTTTACTTTATTTAGATGGACTGTTTGCTGCTTTTCTCTGGTGCGGTAAAAGTAGTGTTGACATCACAGCTGAACCGATTCGTGCTAAAAAATATCTAAAAAACTTATTGGACTTCATTATCCAACATCAAAGAGTGTTTATGTGGTGCTTCCGGGTGGAAAATTAGTTTTTCCGAAAAAAAACTGGGACCACTTCAAAGCAGGATTAGATCAATGTTCTTACTTTTAGATGCTTGAAAAATACAGGCTCTGGTCTTGTATGACTTCAAATGACTGTCCAGGGGCTTACTGAGACAGCTGCAGTATGGATAGACTTTCCTATAAGCACAAGTCTAAGACACTGTTTAGTCAAATGCATCTCCAATTCCTGTGTGGGACGGAATATACAAATCCACTCATTATGCAGCAACCCATTGCCAATTGTTTATCCGTTCAGCATGTATTGTCTACAGTTTGTTTTGCACAGTAGCGTCTGCCCATACTGCAATTAAGCATTTTGTTTTGTCTGGTCCCCAGACATGTGTGTCCTCTATGATTAGCTTCCTCGCTGGCTCGGATGATCGCGTGCGGAGTGAAGTACTGCATGGGGAGGAGATGCATTTACATTGCTATAATATATGGATCTAATGTGATTCAGGCCACCAACCGTGTGGACACGCCAAAGCAAATCTTTTCAAATCGGATTTGAATCACTTTCATATGTGCTCCTAGATTTATTACATATCTGATTTGTGGGCATGTGACATGAATGTGAGTGTTTAGATCAGATTTCACACTTTTTGTCTGTACATGTGTGTTTAATGCTGTTGTCACCAGCAGCACCGGCAGCTTGGCAGAACAGCAGTTGAGGAACAGCGGTGACGTTCAGTGGAGGAGAAGGACATCGGTGATGGTCAGTGTAGGAGAGGAATGGTGGTGATGGTCAGTGGAGGAGAGGAACAGCAGTGATGGTCAGTGGAGGAGAGGAACAGCAGTGATAGTCAGTTGAGAAGAGGAACAGCAGTGACGGTCAGTGGAGGAGAGGAACAGCATTGACGGTCAGTGGTGGAGAGGAACAGCAGTGATGGTCAGTGGAGGAGAGGAACAGCAGTGATGGTCAGTGGAGAAGAGGAACAGTAGTGGCGTTCAATGGAGGAGAGGAACAGCATTGACGGTCAGTGGAGCAGAGGAACTGCAGTGATGGTTAAAGAAGGAGAGGAACAGTAGTGATGGTCAGTGGAGGAGAGGAACAGCAGTGACGGTCAGTGGAGTAGAGGAACAGCAATAAAGGTCAGAGGAGGAGAGGAAAAACAGTGACAGTCAGTGGAGGAGAGGAACATCAGTGACGATCAGTGGAGGAGAGGAACAGCAGTGACGGTCAGTGGAGGAGAGGAACAGCAGTGGCATTCAGTGGAGGAGAGGAACAGCAGTGATGGTGAGTGGAGGAGAGGAACACCAGTGACAGTCAGTGAAGGAAAGGAACAACAGTGATGGTCAGTGGAGGAGAGGAACATCAGTAACGGTCAGTGGAGGAGAGAGACAGCAGTGATCGTCAGTGAAGGAGTGGAACAGCAGTGATGAGCAGAGAATGACAGGAACAGCAGTGACGGTCAGTGGAGGAGAGGGACAGCAGTGACGGTCAGTGGTGGAGAGGAACTGCAGTGATGGTCAGTGGAGGAGAGGAACAGCAGTGGCATTCAGTGGAGGAGAGGAACAGCAGTGATGGTGAGTGGAGGAGAGGAACACCAGTGACAGTCAGTGAAGGAGAGGAACAGCAGTGACGGTCAGTGGAGGAGAGGGACAGCAGTGATGGTCAGTGGAGGAGAGGAACATCAGTGACGGTCAGTGGAGGAGAGGAACAGCAGTAACGGTCAGTGGAGGAGAGGAACAGCAGTAACGGTCAGTGGAGGAGAGAGACAGCAGTGATGGTCAGTGAATGACAGGAACAGCAGTGACGGTCAGTGGAGGAGAGGAACAGCAGTGATGTGCAGAGAATGACAGGAACAGCAGTGACGGTCAGTGGAGGAGAGGGACAGCAGTGACGGTCAGTGAAGGAGATGAACAGCAGTGAATGTCAGTGAAGGAAAGGAAGAGCAGTGATGGTCAGTGGAGGAGAGGAACAGCAGTGACGGTTAGAGGAGAAGAGGAACAGCAGTGACGGTCAGTGGAGGAGAGGAACAGCAGTGATGGTCAGTGGAGGAGAGGAACAGCAGTGATGGTCAGTGGAGAAGAGGAACAGCATTGACGGTCAGTGGAGAAGAGGAACAGCAGTGACGGTCAGTGGAGGAGAGGAACAGCAGTGATGGTCAGTGGAGGAGAGGAACAGCAGTGACATTCAGTGGAGGATAGCAACAGAAGTGACGGCCAGTAGGAGTACAGGCTGGCTTTGTTTCTCCTTCTCAACCTAAACATGTACAGTCAACAGCTGTTTGTCCTCCTGAGGTCTGAGCAAAAGTCATAATTAATTACTGTGACTTGCACTGTAGCCTAAATCACGAGACACTAGCTTTAAACTACATCAAATACGTCACACACCTACATACTTTCTGACTCTGTATGATGTACCATTATATATAAAAGTATACAAAAGCCTGTAGCATAGCTTATAATGGCAGCCACATGGAAGCCTGGAGTTTGTCTGCACCTCAGTTAATTTTTGTGAAAATATATTCTATTCCTTAAAGATCCCTACCTGTCTCACATTAACTTAGATGATGTGTGCTCCACAGGCTGGCTGGGCAGCAGCAATGAAATGTTGATTTGCTCTGGCAACATTAAAAAATCTGACACTCATACTCAGTAACGTCACTGGATTGCATCTGTCGCCACCCTGCACACACGCTGTGCCATGCAGCGCTCTAGTGCTATACAGACAAGTGGGAAAACACATATGATAGTTTTACAGGCCTGTGAAATTGCTTATTTGAAGCCCCATTTAAGTAGCAAATAATGAACTTGCTGCAACAAATGGAATAATCCAAAATTACACCCATGGATATATTTCCAAACCAGACAATTTGGGAGTAAGAAAATTCCACCGTGTTTAATTAACACTGTGAACCAGTGACTGCACGTGACTGAATTAACACCTGCAGTTTTCGTTTAAAATCCGTGTAAAGCAGTAATAGGTATGGGTTTTGAGTTCTGAGTCACACCACAGAAAAAATGTGTTATTAACCACCTAACCAAATTTGAATGTTCCTTATTTCATATCCATTTCCATGATAAAATAAGAATCATTCTCTGTTCTGAAATCCTGGGGGCGTGAC
This sequence comes from Megaleporinus macrocephalus, assembly GCA_021613375.1. Lineage (NCBI taxonomy): Eukaryota > Metazoa > Chordata > Actinopteri > Characiformes > Anostomidae > Megaleporinus > Megaleporinus macrocephalus. The sequence continues at coordinate 12,481,102 of CM038720.1, forward strand.
CACCAAAGTATTGGAATGATTTTGTAATCGGCCCGTTTTACCGTCCCTCTTTGGTAAGTACAGGATTTGTATTGGAAGGGGAAACAGCAGAGTTTATGGTTCATGGTATGTCAGTTCTATGTACTGAACTCTCCTTACTCAACTACACCAACATAAATACAGCTTTCAATTCTTCTGCACGTTTAATGGCAGTTTCCGCTTGAGGTGTATCGACCTGTATATCTCTACTGCATTGGCGGAGGCTCTTGTTACTTGAATAGATCTGAGTCCAACTCAATTATTATACTAGCACTTTCCTTGTGATGAGAAAGAGGAAAAAGAGAGGAGGAATTGATTGCTGGTAATAAGGTGAGTTAGAATACTAAAACAAATGGGGAACAACAAAGTTTGATGCCAATGGGCTCTAATGGTAAAAGTCAAACTGACCCTTTGTGGATGCCCTTATAAGAGACTATAGGGTTTTACAAGGAGTTTCTTGCTATGAAGCCACATCTTTATGTTTCGGGCCATCAGGTTTGTTGGTTAAGCAAGGGCTGATGAAGATAGCTATCTATCTAGCTTTGGGCTACAGGTAGTTGGGCAGCACATAAAAATAGCTACCAGCTACCAACCAGAACATTAAAATGTAGGTTTATCACAAGTATGAAACCCCTTATTCTCGATCAAGGGCGTCCACAATGGTTTGGCTTTTGGCAGTGGGTGCTAACGTTAACTAGACACCAAATGACACCAAAAGGGGTTCAATGGCCAATGTTTTTTCTTCATTCGTTTAAGAACTGTAACAGACCCTATCAACTGCTGCCATCTCTCTTTCATCTTCTTAGCTGGTTTGGTATGTGTTAATAAGCTAGGAAGCAACTGTAAAAAAGCTTACGTGCTATCAAAGCATCCTACCTAGTTTTATGTATGAAGCTATCTATAAATATATGATAGCATTTCGACGAGGCAGCACAATTCTGAGTAACTCAAGGCAGTTATCTCTGGTCTTTAAGTTTTCTTCAAACTAGGAAGGTTTAGCTACTCAAAGTACCACATAGCTTAGAGTGCTGTTACCCTACTGGTCTGAGGAGGGCCAGCAAGTCATAACTGATGCTAGGGTTTTTATAACGTGTTAAGGGAGGGTTATGCCAAGTATGGCTCCAGTGCGTCATCGATTGCTGATTTCAGGCCCACGCTAGAAATCCTAAATACAAAAATGATGGAAAATAGTTTGACAACACAGTGCCGAGTAGTTCAGCTCTGTTTTCTACTGTATAATGTGTTTAGGAACGTATGTCTGAACTTGCTTTACACTGACTTTTAATACTGCCATACATTCAAATGGTGTTAATTCAGAATTGTGGATTTCATTGCACAATTCAGGCCCATACATACTATTTGCAATGCTGCTACTGAGATAACAATAGAAATGATGAAAAGTGGTAGTTTTCACACCACAGGTAGCACCCGACAAATGTTCTGCCATAACAACATCTCATAGCGTCATATTTCCTGAAAAAAATAATACGCTCTTGAAAATGCACCCAACAAACCATCTTTTTCTTCTCAACTCTCAGTGGATGTTGACAGAGCTGACCATGAATGACAGTTCGCCCCAGAGACTAACAGGAGAACAGTGTGAAGGAAACGCTCCGGTACACATTTGTATGTGATGGATGTGGCACATGCAAGACCTTGTAGCCCACCAAAACTGTCACCATCAGATAAACAGCACTTAAAGCCACCATCTTTACGAGAGAGGAGAAAATCAAGCTTACTTTATGTCTCCAAAATCTCATTTTCCATCCTTCCACCGTGAGAAGACAACTCACCGCTATGAGTCTCAAAGGATGTGCAGCTGTCAAGAAGGCCTTACTGAGAAAAGGAAAGCAAACAAAGAAGCTACCCATGTTCTCAAAGCAATGGCCTGACCACCCCAGAGTGCAGACCTCACCGTGAATCAATGTTTTTGGGGTCTCTTGTAAGATGATGAGAAGCAGAACATGCAAAACCAACATGTGAGACTGATCTTTTGGGGGAAAAAGTCCGAGCGGATCCCAGCACAGAATGGAAGCTGTATTAAAGGCCAGGAGATACTGAAAACAAAGATATTCTAATTAGCTTTCGAGGCTTCTGTGTAATTTGCTCTTATATATATGCATCTGCTTTTGTTTCCTAACCCCAAAAAAAACAAACTTACACTTAATATCTAATTTGACTGGAAATCTAATTAATGAAGGATGGTTGGCGTAGTACTGTAATTGTATTGCTACTACAAATGTCATATGCATCTTTTTTTAATTTGATTAATGACAAGAATGTGTACAGCATGTTGATAAATGTAGCTCTTCAGTAGTTATCTACAAACTTCAGTCAATCAAAGTCAATCAAAGTTTGTTTGTATAGCGCTGTTACAACCGGTGTTGTCTCAAAGCGGTTCATGAGAAAGAGAAAAAAAAGGATAGAAACAAAAAAGAATCCATGCATAAAACAAGAATCCATGCATAAACATGCATAAAAAAAGAATCCATGCATAAACTTAAAACATACAAAAGGGTATCCAGGTTCAAGCCCCCCTAGAGCAAGTCAGAGGCAACAGTGGCGAGGAAAAACTCCCTTGCTAAGAGGAATCCAAGCTCAAGGGAGGAATCCATCCTCGACCCCGGATAGAGAGAGAATGACAAAGCTAATGAGATTTTATGACAACAAGAAACTTGGTGCTTAAACATCCATCCTTCTATCCATCCATCCATCCATCCATTAACTTCTGCTTTATCCTGCTAGTGGAGGTCAGGGGAGTGTGAGGGTGGGTGATGTTGGCATCATCGGGGGAAGGCAGGGTACACCATGCATAGGTTGGCAGTCTATTACATGGCCAACACACACTCACAGCTACGGGCAATTTAGAGTAACCGACCAACCTATCATGAATGTGTTTGGACTGTGGGAGGAAACCGGAGTACCCGGAGAAAACCCACTCAAGCACGAGCAGAACATGCAAACTCCACACAGAAGGGCCCAGACCGGGAATCCAACCCAGATCGTCTTGCTGTGAGGCAACGTTTGAAGAGTTTGAACCACCTTATAGGTTTTCTGTCAGGCTGAAGAGCAGAGTATTAACAGGTCAGACAGGAGGGACAGTTGATCAGCCAGTGGTGATGGAGCTCTGGTGACTTCTAGCAGCTCTGGTGACTTTACTGTGTGATAACTCAGGCAAACGTTGAGAGACAGAGAGACAGTGGCAGAAGGAGAGACAGAAGATAAAGCAAGAGAGAGGCAAGCAGTTGTAAGTTAGCCCGTTTATGGAGAGATGATACACCAAGCAGCTGATATTAGCAGAATCTGGTGCAAACTGGTGAGTTTTGAGTCTAGTTTTAAATTTAGAGAGTGTATCTGATCCCTGAACAGAGGAGGGGATTCCACAAATTCAGGGCTTTGTAGGAGAAAGCTCGACCACCTGTTTTCTAGTTGGAGGAATTGTCAGCAGGCCACTAATTTGTAAGCCGTGGGTTCAACCCCAAGTATGTAAGTGGTTGTGTATGAAACATTTAAGAACCTTCATGTGATGTAAACATTCTAAAACAATGAAATATTTTTGCTGGAACCATATATCCAAGTTATGAGGAATCCTCTATTTTTAAAGGTGCCGTAAAATGAAAAACTGTATTTATATAGTCCTAGTTGAATAAGACGAGTTCAGAACATAGAACTAACATCCCTTACAAAAAAGAAGTTTATTCAAGTTTACCATGAGTTTACTTCTTTTAAACTAAAAAGAAGTGAGTATGCTTTCAGTTTAATTTTTATGTACTTCTCAGTGATATTCTAAACACAGTTATACTTAAGTATACTTGGGTTATACTGACAAGTATAGAACAGTCTAAGTATATTTGACCTTTACTTGTACTTAATCTATTGATTGAGATAGTAGAAGTAAGTATTCTTGCTCTGCACACAAACACATCCAGTACAATATATATTTAAAATTTGATTTATAAAGATTTATAAAGATACATGTTTCTTAATCTGAGTGTGTCTTATTTATTTTATGAGTGTCCACTGGTGAGTAAGTAAACATTGTTAAGTTCTATTATAAGTAGAAAAAAAAACTTAAACCTAGTCATATAATTTAAAGTACAACAATAATATAAGCAGTAAATTATGAGTAATATGTTACGTTCACTTAAAGAAAACTTACAAGGTAGTAAAGTAACAGTAAACCCTTAAGTTTACTTTTAGTGTAGTTGCAGTACAAAATATGTAAACTAGTTGTATACTTGGTTTACTACTCTTACACTTAAAGTGTACTTAAAAGTATACTTTTAAAAACTAGAAAGTAGGCCAATTTAGTCCCAAGAAGTATTAAAATAGTACATATACAAGTCTACTACTAGTCCAATGACATTAGTATAGTATCAAGTATACTTAATAAAATAAACTTTAAGTATACTTATTTTCTGTAAGGGTTTACTGCCAAAAGTAAAGAGTGATTCACGCAGCACTCACGGATTTTCTTTGTTCTCACACAAAATATAAACGTGCTCTCTCACATTTACTCTGCTCGCGCTCAGATATATCCTGCTCTCGCACCAACTCACTCTTCGTGCACACTCCAACACCTCCCGCGCGCTCGCAAACCCTCCCACAAAGCAGACGACTCCGTTCCGGATCCGGGTTTTCTCCGGTCCAGATCCGCACAGCAGTCAGAACCGTTATGCGATTCGGCCCGGGTCCGCTGCGTGTTCGGTTCATGACTCTAAGATCCGGTTTACTGATGATAAATCCGGTAAACGCTTCATTTCACATCTTCAGTACGATTTCAGAGCGGAGTCAGATTCCATATGTAGTTTAGACTCGTTATACAGATTCGGTCCAGATCCGCGGAGGAACACAGAACCGGCACTAATTCAAACTCAGCGCGAGACCAACGGACATCTCCACCAACTGACAGCAGCAGAGCTCCCACACAGCAGAGGTAGGTCACACTTCAGAGTTTATTAAAGTTTATTAAACTTGAATATGTTTTTGTACAGGTTTGTTTTGTTTATGTTGGATGTGCTGGAGATTTATTTGTGTTTTATGATTCTGCATCTTATATTACTCAGTCACTTCTGCTAGCAATGCTAGTTAGCTAACGTTAGCTAGCTACAGAGCTGAACAAATGCTGATAACTTCAACTCGTTTTACTTCTCAAATACACTGCTACGACTTTTTTTTGTAAAGTAAACTAATTTCTATAACGAATTAAAAGTTATTTATTATTTATTGTTTATCAGAAATTTAACATGGGACCACATTCGAACTTGAATTTTGCAGTTCCACCTTAAATAGCTCTACAGGTACAGTCTAGCCCCTCTGAGTCACTCAGGCACTCAGGCACCATTTAAGGTGGAATGGGAGAATTAAAAAAAGAAGCTGTTTTTCAGTCTGAAAATGCTTTTAGCATTACAATAATAATTAGGATAATTAGAGAATTTAGTGAACATTAAAGTCTGAAATGAATTAATATTAAAAACACAAACATTGGAAACACAAAGTTACTATACTGGGCTAATGATATGCATATTTTTACTAGGATCTCTGACAGATTTTTTGAACACCTGAAAGCCAGACCTATTGCTTCCATTCAAGGTGGGTTATATTTAAGTCAGTTCATTACATTTGACTTTTACGTGTTTGGATTAATCTAATACATTAAGTGTTAGGTAACACAGAGTGATCTGTTTGTATTTTATAGGTTATAACTACAGCCTAGTTCTGTAGACAAAAAGATCTAACAGCAACAGCATGTAAGTCTGCCTTAATACTGTTTAGTTTAACTCGTTTTGCTTCGCTAATGCAGCCTTTTGTAAAATTAAGTGAGTTATGAAGAAGTTTAGTTTATCGTATAATGTTCAAGTGTGTTCGGTGTTCAGGCCCTCTCCAGTTAACCTGTGACCTGTGCACAGACTCTTTCATTGGACCCCCTGACCAGCCGAGTTGCATTAATCAGACGAGGTAAGTTGCATTTAGTTCAGTAAATAATAATTTTACAGGTTTGGATTTATCTAATGCATGTTGGAATGTTGGATGATGTTGTGTATTTCATAGTTTACACAGCATATTTTATCCAGCTAATATGTTGGGGCCACAAAATACTGAATGAATGTATTCTAAGTTGTTCTCTGATGCTTTACATAGAAAATATGTGACTTATGTACAGTACTGTACTGTGTACTGTAGGTAAAACTATATTTAAATTGTCATACTTGAAAGATGAGTGTACAATATGTAGAACTGTACCATGAACCTCAAACACTGTTGTTCCTCCTTCAAATTCAAATCCTGACTTTACAAATTAGGGCTGGTAAAACAAGCTGATTCCCAAATCCTAATATGTTACCTGGGAGAACCCGCTCGTTTTATTGTTAATCACCTGATTGCATTTTTAAGCTAATTGCAATTATTTAAGATGACAGCAATTAGTTTGCATTGTTGTCAACTTTGCCAGTTGTTTATGCCACGGTCAACAACAAAGTTTCATCAGTTGGGTTGAGCCAAACACTTCTAAATAAAATAAGACAAAAATGCTTTTATTTACTGTCGGGTCAAGGATCCAATAAAATAGCCAGACACAAAAGTTACAGTGAGGACACAGGGCCAGATCCGTTTTACGGACCCGGGACAGAACTTCAGCATGATGTGCGCCGGATCCGGGCCAGATTATTTTTTTCTATGTGGGTTTTTATGCTCTTGCGCTCGGAATTCACCACAAACAACACTGCCTTAAGTCATCAGCCAATCATAAATCAGTAACATATTTTGACGAATCACATTGTTCCTGCTGCTCTTTTACATTCTCTTTGGTTGCGAAAGGCATGATAAACACATCAGTAGCTTGCTTCACCATGGATTGAGTCAACGACTCGTACGGCGATTAATTACTAATAATATATGTATATATTGTAATATGTTATATTATTAAGTTGCATTTACACTTTTCACCTAGAAGTGGCGCTAAAGATGCATATTTGGTGTCAGCTATTAACTACAGCCTTTGTATTAGCTAAGTTGTTAAGCAGTGTGGCAATGGCTGAAGTGTTTTTGTATTTTATCATGTGCCATCTAACTAACCCTCACAAAAAAATAAATCATTTGGTGATCTAAAGAAATGGTTGTAAATAAGAGGTAAAGACGTGACTGTAGTGAAATGGTATATGGGTTGGTTCTGGTCTATAGTTAGTTTAAAATATACTTTGTACTTTGACAGACTGGCTCCATCTACTGAGCAACGCGTCATCTGATTACTTTAATAAGTAGTAAGATACGAGCAGACAGTCAGCAGCAGACAACAGTGCAGCAATAAATGTCCAGGTTTTTTATATTTAGTAAACAAATACTGTTGTAACATCTACCTTGAAGTTGTCATAGTCAGTAGTGCTGGTCCTATTTTATATTAAATTAATTGTACAGTTAGAAAGCTAATATTTTTAGCATAATTGTTTGACAGGAGATTCTAAGTAATGATGATACATAAGCCTGAATTGCATCTCACAAGTATCAGTTTACACAGAAATGACAGTGCACTACAGCTAAATAAAGATTTGTTTTAATTGTTTACTACATAACTGTGTTTTCAGATCATCCAGTTTTCTTTAGAAAGTCTTTATCTGTATGAGGAAAGAAAAGATTCTCCCACTATAAGATGATCTGCATCAGTGGTAAGACTGTATCCATGCAGTTCTACATTATTTAACTAAACGTGGAAAGAACACCTAAACCTAGCGGGTACGGGGCCACGTACAATAAAACTACCGATCAAACCACCACTTTTTTCACTTTATCACTTTTTTACAATGTAAAACTTACACTGTAGGTACACCTAATAATAATAATAATAATGTAAGCCATCACTTTTTTTAACCTGGTCCTGGAGTAGCCCCTGTCCTGTATATTGTCGTATTTCCTTGGTTCCTCACTGTGAGTCATTAAGGGGTTGTTATTGATTATTTTATGTAGATATTGTACATATGAATATAGTATCTATTCTAAAGCATCTATGCGATGGTTTAAGTACCAGAAAGTGTAGATCATTCTGAGGCAAATGATTAATACTATTACTACTACTACTACTAATAATAATAATAATAATTTTATCCACACCACTTTTATTTTATTTAATCTAGTCCACATTCTCCATAAGTTAACTTGTCATTCCTTTACTTTCTAGAGAAAACACTTTAACCACACTACTTAACAACTTAGCTATTACACAGGCTGTAGGTAATAGCTGACAGAAAATATGCATCTTTAGCGCCACTTCTAGGTGAAAAGTGTAAATGCAACATAATATAACATATTACTATATATATATATATATATATATATATATATATATATATATATATATATATATATATATATATATATATATATAAAATAATTAATCGCCGTATGAGTCGATGACTCAATCCATGGTGAAGCAAGCTACTGATATGTTCATCGTTCCTTTCGCAACCAATGAGAATGCAGAAGAGCAGCAGAAACAATGTGATTGGTCAAAATCTGTTACTGCTTTCTGATTGCCTGACGACTTATGGCAGTGTTGTTTGTGGTGAATTCGGAGCGCAAGAGCATAAAAAGATTCGTGAGTATGCGGGAGGTGTTTGAGTGTGCACGGACGCCCATTAAACGGAAGAAGAGTGAGTTGGTGCGAGAGCAGGATATATCTGATCACCTCATCACCAGTCCATTACCAGTCCAATCACCTTATTCCCAGCCCATTACCAGTCCAATCACCTCATTACCAGTCCATTACCAGTCCAATCACCTCATTACCAGCCCATTACCAGTCTTATCACCTCATTACCAGTCCATTACCAGTCCAATCATCTCTTTACCAGTTTATTACCAGTCCAGTCACCTCATTACCAGTCTATTACCAGTCTAATCACCTCCTTACCTGTCCATTACCAGTCCAATACCAGTCCAATCACCTCATTACCAGTCCAATCACCTCATTACCTGTCCATTACCAGTCCAATCACCTCATTATCAGTCCAATCACCTCATTACCAGTCCATTTCCAGTTAAAATAGGTGTTGAAGCAGAGAAACACTAAAATGTGAGGCAGTGGGTCTCAAAGGCCGAGACTGAGAAACACTGCACTGTATGGAAGTATTAGTACTCATTACACCTACAGGAATTTTAATAATCACATTCTAAACCCATAAGAGTCCTTCAAATAAATGCAAGAAAAGTGAAAAGAGCAGTCTCAGTCGATATAAAAATGGTGAAAAAATACAAATAATTATAAAATAAAATAGCTCTTGGCCTGAAGAAAAGAAAAAAAAGAAAATAGAAATAAATAGAACTTCTATTCAATGAAGCAAGTTCTTTGAAACAACATATAAATAAAAAATAGTACAAAGTTCTTGTTTCCCACAGTTAACAGTAGCTTGATGCAAGAATGAAAACTAGTTTTTACACAACAGCACTCATTTAACAATCAGAATCAGAATCCAGCAAGCATCGTGGCAGTTCAGGGGCGATCCAGGCACTCTTCCTGCGCCCCCTGATTGGAGGAGCCCCACCAACAGAAGTGGAAGTCAGCAGCGAAGCTCCCGCTGCCACCCAGGGCCCAGGCTGCCAGCTCATCCACACAACCGCGCTTGGGCTTTTCGGCTATCCACAGCCGCCGCTGTCAAGAGGGTTGTCACGGCTAGCACCACGGCCTCCAAGAGCACCCATAAGCGGAAACAGAGAACGCGGCGAAAGCAACGCTGAGGCCAGGCCCTCTCGACAGCGGTGGCGGCGGCGGTTCTTGGCTCGGCTAGCCGTGTCGTGCTCTCCTTCTCAAACCTGGCCTTCGAAGCATCGACTTCCGCTTCTGTTGGCGGGGCTCCTCCAGTCAGGGGGCGTAGGAAGAGTGCCTGGATCACCTCCTGAACTGCCACGATGCTTGCTGGATCGTCCACCGGCGTGACAGTCTGTAAGGATTCGGACTCGACAGGTGCGTTACGATCCATGTGCAAGGCTTTATTAACTTTAAAGAAAAACATAACAAACAATGTTAGGGGATTATATACACCCCCGCTGATGAGCAGCAGGTGTATACAGAGTGCTCTCAGGTGTGAGGGGGGTGGGTGCGCTGATAGGCGGTGCTCACATTTTGTAGTCAGCTTTATCTAGCACTTCAAATATATCTACTCATTTTAAAGAAATAGTTTTGACTAAGAATTTTAATAATATCTACTTATATGCTGTTATATGCTGTAGAGCTAAATGTGATTGTTCATATATACTTAATTTTTTTACTTACTTTTACTCAACTCAGATAAATAAAATTCAGAATAAATGAAAGAATTTTCACAGCTTTCAAGTTTACTTGTTTCACCCAAAAATTTAAGTAGATCACTGTTTAATTTTTTAGAGTGTACAGGCTCTTTTACGTCTCCAGTTCAACTGACCACATGTGTTTGGAGACCCCTGGGAGACCACCCTAACTCCACATGGAGAGGAACCTGCTCACTGTGGCTGGGAGTCCAACCCAAATCCTTCATGCTGTGAAGCTGCAGCTCCACCCACTGCACCACCAGGCTGAACCTTATTACTAGCTTATATACTGATATCCCACTGTTTAGTTCATGAACGTACTCTTTTAATTACTCTCTCAGTACAATACTCGTTCAGTAGTATCTAAACTGAAAATATACTCGTACGTTTACTTTAAATGAACATAATACTTATAATTTACTACTTCTATGTTATTTCTGCTTGTTAAGGTATATGACTGGGTTTGGATTTAGATCTTATGTGTTCCACTTCAATTAAAACTTTAACTACTTCTACTTTAAGTATACTCACCAGTGGATACTCATAAACATAAACAAGACATACACAGGATAAGGAACATAGTTCTAGTCTTTATAAATGTTTATAAATCTAAATAACTAAACTAATATTGTACTGGATGCTGTTCTGTGCAGGACGAGAATATTTACTTCTACTTTTCTTCAGTAGATCTGATCAAATGATTAAGTACAACATACTCTTACATGCTCTCCTGTGTACTCGTAAGTATTAACCAAGTATGCTTGAGTAGAACTGTGTTGGTACGTCACTGAGAAGTACATACACAGTAAACTGAACGCAGACTCACAGATGTTGAGTTTAGAAGAAGTGACTAATCTCTCACTTGAGTGAACTTCCTGTTAGTAAGAGGAGCCAATCAAATGTCTAGCTTTGTGTTAGTAGACCAACCAGGCGCTTCACACCGAACCTCCCTGAACAAGTTTATTTACAATATTTACAGACATGAGAAAGGGAACAGTCTCATGTAGGGGGGGAAGGGATGGACAGGGAATGAAGGGCTTGAAGGTGAGAGGTCATCGTCTCTGGTTTTCACCAGTCTGTTGTTCTCCTCTTCTTGCTGGGAGGTTCCTCCTCATCAGCAGCCTCAGATCCTCTGGCAGTTCACTTTCGTTTACGTTAGTTTTCGATGAACTGCAGCTAGGGGGAGCCGACGAGCACTCCAAACTTTCCATGCTACACACATTAGGAGCAGGAGAAGCGGGTGCTGAGCTGTCCCCAGTGGAGGAACTGCTGGATGATGATGACAAAGAGGAGGATGAGGAGTCAGACTGGGAGCTGCTCGCGAGTAGCTCGACACAGTTGCCGGTCCAGGGTTACTGTTGTTACTGACTGGCCGGTCATCATGTCGAGTCTTCACCAGTCTGTTCTCCTCTTCTTCCTGGGAGGTTCTTCCTCATCAGCTGACTCAGATCTGCTGAAAGTCCTCTTTCGTTTACGACTCTCGTCGTTGAAGGAGAGTCGTGGTCTTTTTGGAGGACTTACTGCGTAATCTGGGTCGCCGTCCTCTTCTGAAGCTTCCAGCTTCCTCTTCCGGTTCTTTGGAGCAGGGGCTACCTGTTGATTGCAGGTAACTGAGCCCTCTGCAGAGGATGCTGGGACGTGTGGCTTAGACTGCAGTCCCGCAAACTGGGTTGTCAGGTCAGTCATCATGTCGTCCTCCTGCTTAGGATGTTTAACTGTAGCTAGGGGTAGCTGGCGAGCACTCAGCTCTTTCCATGCCACCCAGATTAGAAGCAGGAGAAGACGATGCTGAGCTGTACCCAGTGGAGGAACTGCTGCATGAAGAGGGGGAGGAGGGGGAGGAGGAGGATGAGGAGTCAGACTGGGAGCTGTCACTGGTCCAGGGTTAGTGCTGCCCCCTGGCTGTGGTGCAGAGGATGCTGGGACCTGTGGCGCAATCTGCAGTCCTGCAAACTGGGCCGTCAGGTCAGACATCATGCTACACAGCTTCTTGACACCGGCCGGCTGGTCACCCGTACGTGGGGCGTCAGAGGCTGATGTTCCAGTCACTGAAGAAACAACAGAAAACAAACGTTACAGCAAACGTGATGATGTCACTGTTCACCTGTGAGGATCAGAGAGCTGTACTGGATCTCAGCTTTACAGTGATGGAGCCACAAAGCATTCTTTAAACATCTCATGGTGGAACAACTTCTAGTACATTCTCTAATTAAGCACTGGGTTCAATCACATGACCTGCAGATCAGATTCTTCTGCATATACAACAGTTCATATACAAACACAGTCACATGACGTCATTTACCAACAACCAGTAATTCAGTATCTACTGTAAATTATTCAGCATGTACTTTAAATTCTTCACTAGCTACTAATAATATAATGTAATATAATATAATATAATATAATATAATATAATATAATATAATATAATATAATATAATAATATACTTACTTATACTTATGCTGTTAGAAGGTGATGTGAACTGAACTGTTGGGTCTCAGAAGGAAATGTTTCTTCTTCAGACGGAAGTTCAGAAATGAAGATCTGGTAAACGACGCAGGGGTTAAATAAACTCTGAGGATGGAATGTTCGCTGATGACATCACATCCCTATTGTGACATCATCACGAGCCGGTGCTCTGAAGGTTCTATCGATCTCCAGTGGACGGAAATTTATCAGAGTCTTTTATCATTATCTTTTATGTTAGTGAGCAGTTTTCTCTTGTGTGGTTTGTGTTGTAGATCAAAGCTGTAATAAAGTTCTAACGCTGGAACAACATCCATATTCATCATGAACATTATAATATGATCATATTATAAATGTAATTATCATACATGTAATAATCTAAATAAAGTTATAATAACATCAATATTAAAAATATGTATTAATTTAATTGTAATATAATAATATTCAGAATGTACATTAAAATTAAATCTATATTTATATATAATAAAATAATGTGAATACAGTTTTATGTATGGATGTGATATTAATGTCCCGAAGGAAGAACTAAATTCAAAATTAATAATATGCATAAAGTAAAATATGCATATTTATATACTGCTGAATGCTGGTGGAGGACTGACGATCAGGGCCTCCTCCTCACCTAAACACCAATCAGCTCTCCTGCTACACCCTCCACCTCATCACTTTCTACACAGACTCAGAGTCAGAGACTGCCTCAGTCAGAGACTGCCTCTACCTGTGCAGTCTCTACGCTCAGTGTCTTGCTAAATCTCACAATAATAAAAAGATATACAGCATGAATAAAATCTCTGAATATGATTTAAGTGATTGTTTGAGTTGGACATATCAAAATAAATGTTGAAATCTCCCAGAGTTCATTTAGTCCTAAGTTTACATCTAATATTAAAGTTATTTCAAGAAAATAAATTGACTTAACTATTGAATTTGATTTTATGAATGTGCTTAATGTTTTTAACAAATTTCAAATAAAATATCTGAGATTGGAGTAATTAAACTGATCAGTTTTAAATTACTACTATTATTATTTATTTTCAATCAATATTTCATTTTCTTCTACAACAACTAAAGAAATGCTACCCTGGCTACCTGCTAATCTTGGTAAGTAGTCAGCTATCAGAAGTTATTATTAGTTTTAATTTAATATTTGACTCTATCTTCTACATACAGAACTTTTACTGTTAGTGATTTTCTGAATTCTGTCACAGCCGGCTTTTTTAGTAGCGTTAGCTAGCGTTAGTTTAGCTAGCTAATTTCTACTACTGGCAGGTCCTGCTGGTAGAAACATGGAGACTTTGTCTCTTTATGGATTCTTTTCTTTCTCTGGAGAAAAGAACAGAGCTCTAGAGGAGTGTGGGGATGGAGTTTAAAAGAGAGGAGAGGAAATGCTGTTGTGTTTCAGAACTTTAGCCTCAGCGTGTCTCAGTGTGGTGAAGTAAACGAGCTACAATGACGGGATGCTAGCAGTGAAGGTGGCGCGGGGTCCTACTCCGACTGGAGCTTCAGCTTGTAGTGTAGCTAGCTAGGCTACCCTTACAAAAAATATGTTTATTCAAGTGTACCATTAGTTTACTTCTTTTAAACTAAAAATAAGTGAGTATGCTTTTAATTTACTTTTTATGTACTTCTCAGTGATATACTAAACACAGTTATACTTAAGTATGCTTGGGTTATACTGACAAGTATAGAACAGTCTAAGTATATTTGACCTTTACTTGTACTTAATCTTTTGATTGAGATAGTAGGAATAAGTATTCTTGCTCTGCACAAAAACACATCCAGTACAATATTTATTTAAAATTTGATTTATAAAGATTTATAAAGATACAGATATGTTTCTTAATCTGAGTGTGTCTTGTTTATTTTACGTGTGTCCACTGGTGAGTAAGTAAATGTTGTTAAATTCTATTTTAAGTGGAAAAAAAACCTTAAACCTAGTCATATACTTTAAAGTACAACAATAATATAAGCAGTAAATTATAAGTATTGTGTTAAGTTCACTTAAAGAAAACTTACAAGTGAGTAAACTAACAGTAAAACCTTAAGTTAACTTTTAGTGTAGTTGCAGTACAAAAGATGTAAACTAGTTGTGTACTTGGTTTACTACTCTTACACTTAAAGTGTACTTAAAAGTATACTTTAAAAAACTGGAAAGTAGGCCAAATTAGACCCAAGAAGTATTAAAATAGTACATATACAAGTCTGCTACTAGTCCAATGACATTAGTATAGTATAAAGTATACTTAATAAAATAAACTTTAAGTATGCCTATTTTCTGTAAGGGATACCATGAGCATTAAACACTGCTGTTTGACCTTCTGATACAAATCCTGCATTTGCAAAAAAGGACAGCAGAACTGGCTGATTCCAGACTCCTTACACAAGTTCTGACATACACCAGCTCTAGTTATAACCCAGCAAATCAACTGCAATGAAGCAACAGCAATGAAAATGGCCGACCGTTCAGATTTTCAGCGTTCTGGGCTGTGAAGGTGGTTTCATCTTCATTCCCTTCCCAAGAAACCGAACGTGATATCTTTAATGTTCATCCTTAAAATGAGGATGCAGTTGGTTTCCTATTCACCACCTTCTTAATCAAATGTTCTGCTGCTAGTACAGATGCTAGAATTTAATGGAGCACCATTTAAGGTGGAACTAAACATTTGGCAATTACAGCTTCTATACCTTTAACCTAAGCTTCAAACTTGTTTGTTTGCTTTGTGCATTTAACTCCCGTCAGTTTCTCAAACCTTGGACAGCATTGAGCAGATTTGCTCAGCGTTTAACACGGAAGAGACTGAAGAAACGAGCAGGTACACCTTTATTAGCATCACAACCCCTACAGTAACCTATAAGTAGCAGCCATGCTGTGTGATTTTATCACAGTTGAAGCAAAATATATTAAACTGAAAGTTTCATAGTCAGTAACAACTTAAATGTACTTTGTGTTGATGTTGAGATGAAGTAGTTAGTATAGGTAACGTAAGCTACCAACTAAATGTTATCATGACTGGGCTTATTATACTAAGGTCAATTTTATTTTTCTTTCTGTGTCTGTTTTGACATGTAACTTCTATGTGATCATTACATTGCCTCACTGTAAACCAACCAATCAGAGCACAGCTCATAAAATTTATTTATGAGCTCACCAAAGTAGGGACAATCACTTGTTTAATCGTAGCTCTAAATCACGTCATACTACCCAGGTCTTGCGATGTCTCCAATCTACCTGTACCTGTATCTGTGTTGCGTGAAGATTTAATAATGAATGGACCAATGAAAATGCTCCAAAATAGCTAGAAAACGTTCAAACTTTGTTTGAACTAAATGAGTAAGTTTTATATTTTAATAAGTGGAAAAATAACTGTTTGGACATATTTTTAATAAAACGTAACTGAAATACTTTAAGATTAGGAAAAAAGCATGTCTGTTGTACAATTATTAATACAACCATTTGCATTAATAACCCCAATCTGGCAAACCCCGATATGGCTCTGTTTCTGGTGAACTTGTCAGAGAATAGGATTCAAAGCCATGTTGGATTTAATCACTTGTTTAATTCTAGCTCTAAATCACATCATACTATCCAGGTCTTCCAATGTCTCCGATCTACCTGTACCTGTATCTGTGTTTCGTGAAAATTTTATGATGAATGGACCAATAAAAAATGCTCCAAAATAGCCTTCAAGAATTTTCTGGTTCCATTGACTTACATCAAAAGTGAACAGGGTTTTTGGCTTGTCCTGTGAAGTTGCCATTATGGAGATCCATGTCTTTCTTAAAACAGCAATGATACCCAGTACCAAGGTATCCAGACATCATAGTCACATGCCCATTACCTACCAATCACAAAGAGGTACAGAGATCCTGGTCTCCATGAGTCCTAACTGCCTTTACCTGTATACAGTATGTATATATATATATATACACACACTACTGCTCAAAAATTTTGGATCACAGTAAAATGTTCTTGTTTTCAATGGAGTATCTTCCTTCCTTAACACAACAATGGACTGACGGGTCTCTAAAGAAAGTTGTTTCTTTCTGGTCATTTTGAGCCGGTCAGCAAGCCGTCAACTGCTGATGCTTCAGATACTAAACTAACCTAGAATATTGTTCTCCCTTTTATGCTCACTTATTAGTAGAATGTTTTTCAGCTGTGCATCACGATTGAACAAGGTTGTCCTAACAACCAATTAGCCCAATAAGATCCTTAACTTGGATTGGCGGCCGTACCTGGAGATTTAGACAGAGGACTGAGAATTGCTGATAATAGGACTATATGAAAAATAAGCCTCTATACAAAAATAGACTTTAATACAAACATTTTTATTCTTTATAAATCATCTGATACACTTAAATTAACTGTGAAATGGACAATATTGTTTTTTGAATTTCATGAAAATTGCATGAAATGAAATTCTAAAGTGATTCTTTTGAGCAGTAGTGTATATATATATCTGTTCATTGTGTCTTGTCTTGTCCCTCGCGAGGTATTGCCAATTGCCTCTGGCCGGCTGAGCACTTTTCTTGTTTCTGCTTATCGTGTTTTTGACCCTATTTCGTCCCTCATTTTCTTTTTCGCTTCTCCCTTGTACTTTGTTTTTTTGGATCGTTTGTTACTCTGACTTTTGACCCGTGTATGTTATTTCACTCTGCTCTCTGGTTCCCCTGATTATTACTCTCATGGTTCTGACCTGGTCTGTTTTTTGTGGCCACTCTTTTGTTTTGCACCTCAGAAAATAAAACTTACAAAAGCATGTGGTCTGTCTGCTTTGCATGACAATAAAGGTGTAAATGGGCATGTAAAACCATAATGGGGCATTTTTTCAGAACGACCAGAAAGTTGCATACCTTTTAGGTAGAACATCAGAGATTCAAATAATGTAAATACTAAAATACATGCATTCTATAGCAGCTTTAAGACTATTGGTCAGTTTGTTAATAGGTCGTGTGGATTGTGTATGGCTAGCAAACTGGGGAAAGCCTACAAATATATGCTGGTCGAGAGATCTCTAGTGGTCGGGGCCCCCGGGCCAATGTCCAGTAGGCCTGGTTTATGTGAATTCTTGTGAAATGAAGCAGAAATATGTCTAACAAGTCGTTTGTATTCCACACTAAAGGTTCATGCTGAAGCTAATAATAATGCATGCGCTGCGTGAAGCAGGTGTTGTCATTAAATTATTTCTGAGCAGGATCACATTCGAATAGCAAACAACTCAGGTGCCCTAACCTCAGCCTTCCAAAGGCAGCCTTTCTCCCCAGGCTGGCATGATGTGCGGAACATTTTGAAACGCCCCTGATGCATCTAGAGAACGGAGTCACATGAAAATTTAAGCCAGACTACATAAGGTGGGTGAACTTTCTGGAAGCCAGCGCAGTCCTGACTGGGTGGAGGCCTGGACTTAAAATGTGGGCCTCTGCAGAATGAGGTAGGCATGGTAATGAGGACAAGCATGGTGTTACATGTCTATTAGTGTTATTACGAACACTGTTCTGGTATCAGGTTTGGGATATAGTGTATTTAAAAATATGTATCCAGAATACAAAAACAATGTAAAAAATGATGACCTGCTCTTTAACAGGGCTGCAAAAATCTAAATTTCAAACTTTGTTCTGAAAATCAAGACAAAACGAGTAAGTGTTATATTTTAATAAGTGGAAAAATAACTTTTTTTAATAAAACATAAGTGAAATTCTTTAAGGTTAGGAAAAAAGCATGTCTGTTGTACACTTATTTCAAAACCAATTTGCATTAATAACCACCATCTGGCAACCCCGATATGGCTCTGTTTCTGGTGAACTTGTCAGAGAATAGGGGGGAGGATTCAAAGCCATGTTGGATTTAACTGCCAGTGCAGTTTGAATAATAATTGTCTGACAGCTTTGGAAAAAGTCAGGCAACCACCATGATCTCCTTTTATACTCGCACCTGAGAGCCCGCTAGCTACCCTTACCAAAAAGTTTATTCACGCGTACCTGTTTAAACTAAAAAGAAGTTAGTGTGCTTTCAGTTTATTTGTGTATGTATTTTTCAATGATGTACTAAACACAATTATACTGAGGTATAAGTATATCCTCTGGCTTGCTCTAGGCGGGGCTTGGACCCGAATACCCTTAGGGTTTTCTCCAACAGCCCAAAGACATACAGTCAGATGAACTGAAACTGCAAAATAGCCCCTAGAAGTAAGTATGTCTGACTGAATGAATGAATGATTAAACTAGTAAACTAATACCTTTAAGTACACTTTTAGTGTAAAAAATGTAAACTAATTTTGAACCCAAAGTTCATTCAAAAAAATTTACATTCATCATACTTAAAAGTGGGCCAACTTAGCTCCAAGAAGTATTTAAATAGTGGAACAATTAAGTATACTACCTGTACCTTAATATTGCAGTACTTACTACATAAAGTACACTTATGAAATATACTTCAACTTTACTGAATAAAAGTAACCTAAAGTATACTTATTTTTTGTAAGGGTAGGTAGAAATCTGGAGAAGTGAGAAACTTGTGCTGCTTATGCTACTGAAGCTCGTAAATCTGAATTTCCCGCCTCTGACTAGGAAACATCAAAGAAAATTGTCCTTTAACTGGGAATTCAAGAACTTGGAATGTTGTTCTTAATTCTGAGCTTAGTGTACAACGTCAATTCAACAAGGCTGTTCACCTGTCGATAGATCAAGTCATATGAACAATCTGTAGTTGGTGTCATATCTTACCCATATACGAAACTATAAGGAATCTATAAGGAATTTTCTCTATAAAACAAATAAATAGATTTTTGAAAACTGCCTTGCATCCTGTGGTGATCAATAATGTTCCACAGACATCACATACTCATATAAGGATTTAAGAGTTTGTGGTTCTATATAGAACCTTTTTGGTGCTAAAGAACCCTTGAAGAACCATATTTTATGTGCTACAGTAGCACATTTCACCAGAACAGATGACTCTTTTTCATTTTTCTTAGTGATGCCAAATTGATGCTCAGCAGCATTTAGCATTACTAGCATTAGCTTGCACGTAGCAATACGAGCACACAATTCAGATGATCATAATTCAGTGATATATGCGAGAGAGATGTACACAGGACCAAAGATTTCATTGACAATGTTAATGTACTCCAGGCTGTGATAGACGCAAAGGATGTCACCCCACTGCATTGCTATGGTGCGAACAGCAGCTGGAGGGCCAGAAGTGATCTTCCACTTATGGGGGCGCTGTTATACACTTTTAAAATGCCTGTGGATTACATTGTATATAGTGGCTTAAAATCAGTTTAACCAAGAAATCACAAGAAGCTTCTATCGTGTACCAGTTTTTGTTCATGACTGAGAAAATGCGAGAAAATGGCAATGAAAATGACTAGCGAGCATCTGTCTGTGGTCAGGACGAGCCTGAATGAGTTTCCTGTTCGAGTTCCGTGTTTCCAGTTTGTAATCATTGATGTTTCTTGTAGCTGTTGTTTTAAATCTATCACCAGTGCGCAATCACGGCCCCCACAGACCAACTATTTACAACATATTACTCACAATGACCGTGAAGTCAACTTTTATTTGCTGATTTTCTTGTTACACCCTAAATGTTTTAGCTGACGCAAGAATGTTGGCTAACTGCCGCACTGTTTAAAGGGGAACGGGAATTAAAGCTGACTTTGTGCGGTCCGTAGAACAGAGTATTGTATCGTGTACAGTTGATGTGAGGGTGAGCACTGGTGATAGATTTAAAACATACATTACGTTATGTTACGTTATGTTATGTTATGTTGAGAGGTGGTGGAGTTGAATGTTCGTTGCTGGTTGATCCAGAGAACTACGGTGGCTGAAAAGACCCAACGTGCTGCAAATTCACAAACACTGCAAACAGAAAACACTTTCGTCAAAATGGCAACACAAATTCACGAGCGCACTGCAAAAACCGTCCACAACACAACGGAAGTGTTATCTGAGGACACTTAAAGGACATGGGACCACATACGACGACGCAATGTAAACAGAAACACACGGAGCTGCGGTAGCGTCTTATGAGAAGTAAGTATGGCTATATTTGCTAACTATCCAGACTTACTTCTCATTACACGCTAGTGATGGCCAGATCAAGCCTCTTGAAGCGTTGAAGCGTTTATTGTTAAAAAAATGGTTTATTACTCAAAGCTTTTTGTGCACACGAAGCCCCCTGCTGGCTAAAACTTTTATTGTCATTTCAACTATTTGCAACTTTGTCAGCATGGAAACAAGTATATACATAAAACACCTTAATTTCATTTTCTGTGGTTCATTCATCTGTTCATCTGACCTGTAAAAACTTCCCAGTATGATTTCAGTCAGTAAATAAATCCAATAGTACGTGAAATATTAATGTTAAAACTGTTGCAGTGGTTTTAGAAGATGGGACAGTGATTGTGGGGTGATGATGGCTTTAATTTTTATTAAGAAACAATAAATCACGGCAATACTTGAACCACGTCCTGAGCCAACAAGTCCTTAACGAAGCAAGCCTTGATACACGCTTCATAAACGAGTTTCTGGATTTCTCTACACAAGCTCCGAAGCATCAGTATCATTTGCCCATCACTATTAGACGCTACCGCAGCTCAGCGTGGTTCTGTTTACATTGCGTCATCGTATGTGGTCCCACGTCCTTTAAGTGTCCTCTGGAAACACTTCTGTTGTGTTATTGCAGTGCGTTTGTTAAATGTAGTGTCCATGTTGCCGTTTTGATGAAAGTGTTTTCTGTTTGCAGGGCGTTTGTGAATCAGCAGCATGTTGAGTCTTCTTGGCCACCGTAGTGAACAGTAAAAGAAAATCAAACCACAGACACTGTGGAGCACCTAGGTACCGAGGTCAACCGACCACTAACAAACAGTTTTGTACATGTTTAGTTAATTTTTTTGAGAAGAGCGTCGTCTAGACAAGAAGGTAGTTCTTATATCTGCTGCTTGGATAGCAGCTAGTCTTTCAGTTCAGTTACAAATTGCTCTTCATAACATCAGGATCACGTGCAGCATATGTTGTGATTTCGCGTCTGTATCTTCCTCTCGAAATATCATGTAAACCAGAGCAGTACGGGCTCCTCGTCTCTATCTCCTCCATTCTGTTACTGCACTTACTGCCCTGCATGTGGAATTTGAACATCACTGGAATGATGTGAGAAAAAACAAGCTATTTTTCAACTAAGACTTGAACTAAGACTTCCCTTCTGAAAAATATGTATATTAAACCTAAGCCTAATTTTCATACACTTAGGTAAAGTTGAAGAATATTTCCAAAGTATACTTCATGTTGTATACTAATATCTTTGTACCAGTATTAACTTGTAAGTGTACTATTTAAAAACTTCTTGGGATAAATTGGACCACTTTTGAGTTTATGTAAGTATACTTTAATTGTAAGAGTAGTAAACTTTTAGTACACAACTAGTTTACATATTTGTTTATTACAATAAAGTAAGCTTATAGGTTTAGTGTTAGTTCACTCTTGCATTAATTCATCTTCTAAGCTGCTTATCACACAGGCACTGACACACATACTCCCACCTAGGGGGCTATTTATCTTCTCCGATTCACAGAAGATTTCTTATGCTGTACATTTTATGCAGTCCAACAATATATATATATATATATATATATATATATATATATATATATATATATATATATATATATATATATATATATATATATACAGAGAATGGGTTTGATTCAGATCTATGTAGGCAAAACTGTTTGGGAAAATGCACTGCTGGCGACAAATTTAGTCCCTATGCAGCATAACTGAGAAGATTAGGTTCTGCAGGCTGAACTGACCTCTATCTACCTTCGATTGCTCTGTGAGCATAGCAACCCTTCCACTGAATCAAGCCACTGATGGAGTCCAGGAATTTTACACAGCTGAAGTGCCAACCATACTCGCGGGCTGTGCCAAATCGGAAGGAGTGCGCATTGAGTCCGGTGTGCAGAGCTGGCAGCTGCATGCTGCTTGTGAGAAGCTGGCATTTGGCTTGATGAGCGTTTGTTTTCGTTACAGGAGTTCCGAAAAGTGGTAAACACATCGGTTATTCTAACGGCTCTTTCCCGTTAATGAATATTTGTCAAATATTTGGAATTCTGCGAACGTTTTGAGACATGGCACAGTAGAAGACAGAGGATTTGGGTGGATGAATCTGCAGCTTTTATCTAAAGAAGAGCTGAGCTTAAATGGTCTGAGGATTCCATCTGTGGCGGATTAGAACAAAACACTAAGACCAGCTCCAAATTTCAGCACGTTGGAGAGACTCGGCAAACAGGAGAGGCAAAAAGGAAAGCGTGGTTCTAGGAATGCATGAACACAACACACATTTTGTACTTCAAATCGGGATTCAGAGCAATTCGGCATGCTTGTTATTTCCAAATCTAGGAATAACGTGGAGTAAAGATATTTCACATGCAGCTGATTACGTATTCCACTCGACCTACTACAGTATCAGCAGCTCGTGGCAGATGGCTTTGCGTCGCCTTTTTAAAACCAGCTGTAAATTTGTGTGAGCGTCTCAAAAGACGTGTTGTTGAGAGACTTCCCTCAACAGTGGCAGCTGTCGCAGTGGTGAGATAGAGGCACGAGCATCAAACGCATGCTGAGGAGTGTTTAACGTCAGAATAACACCTTTCTATCATTTTAAAACTGAGCGTTTTAAAAAACAAGGCCGAAATATAATAGCACCTATAAGAGAACTGTCTGGGCATGGCCTAATATTAAGGTTGACAGGCATCCATCCCAGACTCACAGCCTGCTACACCACTGAAGCAGAGCTAAACCTGACTATACAATCAGGGCCAAAGGGGTAAAACAGGCTCTAAATAGGCATGTGGGGCTGTAGACCCTGTGACCTTGCTGTGACCTTGGCTCACTAAAACATTATCCAGCTTTTATATGGGGCCACCTTAAAGAGTTTAAAGTTCTTATTTACTTTACTGCTGGGTGTGCATCCAGGGAACGCTTATGTGGATGATAGTGTGGATGAATAAGTGGTCAACTTGAGGCTCATTGAAGCCCTCATGCAACTTTAGTTGCTTGAAACCTACATGAAAGTGCACTGCACTGATGTAAAGGATCCTGCAACTTATTTGAAACCCAGCCGCAACTGTTGCAAGTATCTTATCTTCATGAAACAAGTTTCAAGAAACAGCAGCATCACATGATCAAATCGAGTGATACTGTTACGTACTTTTAATTGATTTCACCAAATAATTGGACAAGAAATTAAAACAGAAGATGGTCATGTTACTGTCAAGTTGCATGGAAATTATGTTGCAGTCTCACAAGCCTGCAATTAGTGGGCGGGCCTAGTGGTAGTTTGATGCATATTTGATGGCACAGTCTTAGTAAATCAAAAGTCAAATTCAGATTGATTGCGATAGCATGTTGGAGTCGCATCAGGGAGCATCCATACAACTGGCCTCGTGTTGATGAAAACGCCCATCATTCTTATCTGGCCACAAAAATCAGACATTTGGATTTGGCACTGAGAAGCACAGGACGAGCCGTTGTCTTTCCTCCGTTTCTTCTCTCCTCCCTCCGATCTGCCAACAAAGGAAGGCAAAGTGACAGTGACATCTCTGAAATGTTGTCGACATTGAGTGACATGTCTGAGAGGTTGATGGTGGAACATTTAATCCTTCTGTCTGTTGCCCTCCACACCCCATCATCACTGTCATTTTGTGAAACATTGCTTCACCAGGATTTTCTACAATTTCCACTATTAAAGGCACCATGTCATCATTCTTTTTGGAACAGAAGAGTTTGATGCGGTATGGAAACATGGTAAAAGTTTCAAAACTTACTGTTTACTCCCCAGTTGATACATTTCACATATATACAGTGTTGTGAGTATTTGCCCCATTACAGATTTCTTTTATTTTTTATGTACACTACCTGTCAGGTTTTAGAGCAGTACTAAAACGTTTGGCTGGTAGAGTACTAAAACGTTTTGGCTGGTAGTGATCTAAAACGTTTGACTGGTAGTGTACTAAAACGTTTGGCTGGTAGAGTACTAAAACGTTTGGCTGGTAGTGATCTAAAACGTTTGGCTGGTAGTGTACTAAAACGTTTGCCTGGTAGTGTACTAAAACATTTGGCTGGTAGTGTTCTGAAATGTTAGACTGGTAGTGTACTAAAACGTGAGACTGGTAGTGTTCTAAAACGTGAGACTGGTAGTGTTCTAAAACGTGTGACTGGTAGTGTTCTAAAATGTTTGGCTGGTAGTGTACTAAAACGTTTGGCTGGTAGTGTACTAAAACGTTTGGCTGGTAGTGTACTAAAATGTTTGACTGGTAGTGTACTAAAACGTTTGACTGGTAGTGATCTGAAATGTTAGACTGGTAGTGTACTAAAACGTGAGACTGGTAGTGTTCTAAAACGTGAGACTGGTAGTGTTCTAAAACGTGTGACTGGTAGTGTTCTAAAATGTTTGGCTGGTAGTGTACTAAAACGTTTGGCTGGTAGTGTACTAAAATGTTTGACTGGTAGTGTACTAAAACGTTTGACTGGTAGTGATCTAAAACATTTGGCTGGTAGTGTACTAAAACGTTTGGCTGGTAGTGTATCTAAAATGTTTGACTGGTAGTGTACTAAAACGTTTGGCTGGTAGTGTATCTAAAATGTTTGGCTGGTAGTGTACTAAAACGTTTGACTGGTAGTGTTCTAAAATGTTAGACTGGTAGTGTACTAAAACGTGAGACTGGTAGTGTTCTAAAACGTGAGACTGGTAGTGTTCTAAAACGTGTGACTGGTAGTGTTCTAAAATGTTTGGCTGGTAGTGTACTAAAACGTTTGGCTGGTAGTGTACTAAAACGTTTGGCTGGTAGTGTACTAAAATGTTTGACTGGTAGTGTACTAAAACGTTTGGCTGGTAGTGATCTAAAACATTTGGCTGGTAGTGTACTAAAACGTTTGGCTGGTAGTGTATCTAAAATGTTTGACTGGTAGTGTACTAAAACGTTTGGCTGGTAGTGTATCTAAAATGTTTGGCTGGTAGTGTACTAAAACGTTTGACTGGTAGTGTTCTAAAATGTTTAACTGGTAGTGTTCTAAAATGTTTAACTGGTAGTGTTTTAAAATGTTTGACTGGTAGTGTACTAAAATGTTAGACTGGTAGTGTTCTAAAATGTTTAACTGGTAGTGTTCTAAAATGTTTGGCTGGTAGTGTACCAAAATGTTTGGCTGGTAGTGTACTAAAATGTTTGACTGGTAGTGTTCTAAAATGTTTGGCTGGTAGTGTACTAAAACGTTTGACTGGTAGTGTTCTAAAATGTTTAACTGGTAGTGTACTAAAACGTTTGACTGGTAGTGTTCTAAAATGTTTAACTGGTAGTGTTCTAAAATGTTTGGCTGGTAGTGTACTAAAACGTTTGACTGGTAGTGATATAAAACGTTTGGCTGGTAGTGTACTAAAACGTATGGCTGGTAGTGTACTAAAACGTTTGACTGGTAGTGTATCTAAAACGTTTGGCTGGTAGTGTACTAAAACGTGTGACTGGTAGTGTACTAAAACGTTTGGCTGGTAGTGTACTAAAACGTTTGGCTGGTAGTGTACTAAAACGTTTGGCTGGTAGTGTACTAAAACGTTTGGCTGATAGTGTACTAAAACGTTTGGCTGGTAGTGTACTAAAACGTGTGACTGGTAGTGTACTAAAACGTTTGGCTGGTAGTGTACTAAAACGTTTGGCTGGTAGTGTACTAAAATGTTTGGCTGGTAGTGTACTAAAACGTTTGGCTGGTAGTGTACTAAAATGTTTGTCAGATAGTGTACTAAAACGTTTGACTGGTAGTGTACTAAATACTAAACATATATAAATATATGTCCAAAGAAAGACAAGTGTCTCTGAATTGACAACTTTACAGAAAAGGATAGAAACTGTCTTTACTTCTTTTATGTAATTAAATGGAAGCAGAAGTTATTTTCGAGCATTTCTATTTGTCCATTCATCATCAAATTTGTACACCTTGTAAAATGCAGCTGTCAAGTTGAAATGAAGTAGAAAAATAAAAATGAACAAAAATTAGACATATTGTTTTCTGTGAACAGTGACAAAATTTCATCTAAGTCACAATGTTCCCTGCGTTTTACTTGATGTCAAAGCCACAGTGGTGTCAGAACTGGGCTCGACCCCTACATCGAGAAACAGTCAACACATACAGCGCTCAGCGTGTCTCCTGTATCTCTACTTAGATGGTGTTGAGCCTTTCATCCAGTTCTTTAATGTCCAGAACCTGCACAGGACCCCCACAGAGCAGGTACTATTAGGGAGGTAGATCATTCTCAGCACTGCAGTCACACTGGTTAGACTGTTGGTGTGTTAGTGTGTGTTGTGCAAGTATGAGTGGATCAGACACAGCAGTGCTGTTGGTTGGAGTTTTTAAACACCTCAGTGTCACTGCTGGACTGAGAATAGCCCACCAATCAGCAACATCCAGCCAACAGTGTCCTGTGGACAGCGCCCTGTGACCACTGATGAAGGACTGGCGGAACACAAACAGATGAGCTATCATCTCTGACTTTACATATGCACAGTGGACCAGCAAGGTAGGAGTGTCTATTAGAGTGGATGATGATTGGACATAGTGTGTGTGTGTGTTCATGGGGACAAAGGACATTCTGTTACCTAGTAAATGTGCCTGGACTTCGTCTAGACTTTTGAAAGCAGCTTGTTTGGTGGTGGCTGCACATGAGGAGTGGCCATGCGAGCCTAGAGCACCACCATGTTTATCATGTGTTCTTCCTCTACACCAAATTGTTTTCTGCTTTTATTCTTGACACTGAAAAAGAAATAAGTTGCGCATAACAGCAGATTTGTTTGGAAACAACATTCTGGTTTGAACGCCGCTGTATATTTATTGTCAATACAAATGTCATATGCATTAATTTGATTAATGACAAAAACATATGCACATAATGGTAGCTATTTTAATGTCTGTTTACACATGATAGACTTGTTTGTTGAAGCATCCTCAGTAATTATGTGCAAATGTTGACATTTTTAACTCTGGTTTCTATTGTATATGTAAGCAGAGTGTAGACAACTGTGGAAAAGCTTTCATCAGATGTTGAACAGAAATTTATTTAGGGCTTTCTCTAGATTCATTCGAGCCAGGAACCATAAGGAAATAGTAATTTTAATACAGCTTATCAGGTCACTGATGTCTTTTAATACAGAAAAAGCACACAAATGTCATACAGTGCTCCTCACAAATATTTGCATCCCTGGTTAAAGTTTATTTAAGATTTATTTTGATAGTGCCTTCACAACAACATTTGGGTGCAGCCCCCAAAGAACCTAAATTAAAAAAACTCTCTCAGGTCAAGAGGAAAAAACCTTGAGAGGAACTAGACTCAAAAATGAGAACCCATCCTCTTCTGGTCCACACCGGCTAGCAAAACAATTACAAATAAAACAAGAATAAAATTGACTACATTTAGCGTGTCTCCTCACAGCAAGACAATCCAGGTTCGATTTATAGTCTGGGGCGTTCTGTGTGGAGTGTGCATGTTCTCCCCGTGCTTAAGTGGGTTTCTTCCGGGGACTCTGGTTTTCTACGACACCTCCAAACACGTGCATGTTAGGTTGAGCGGTCATTTTAAATTGCCTGTAGGTGTGAGTGTGTATTGGCCATGCGCTGGACTGGCGACCTGAATGATAAGGTGCCAGTGGTATGCAGTTGAGTTTTCCACGAGGCACTGGACAGCACGGAGCTTCATGATGGGCAAACTGGTCCAGAGTGCAGGCAAACAGGGACACACAGTCAAGGCACCCCTGATAAACATGAGCAAAACAGGCTGTAACAACATTCTTCATTGCTGATCCTTTTGGACTTTCATTCTTTGAGATATACAGATTTAAATATAGCCTGAATCTTCTCATGCAAGAGATCTGGGACCATTCCTCCATACAGAAGCCCTCTAGATCCTTTAGAATCTGAGGTTCATGCTTGTGTAGTCTCCTGTTCAGCTCATCCAACACATTTTCCATGAGGTTATGTCAGGGGACTGGGAGGCCATGGCAAGAAAATCTAACCATGGCCCAGTTTAGGCTTCCTGGCTTGTGCGTAAACAGTAGGGAGGAGATGGGTGCAATGTTGTTCGGCACGGGAATAGAGTGCTGTGGGTCAGCATGGGCAGGATTAGGTAACCCCGTCCAAAGGCATTGCATCAAAGAGGCCCATTATGGCAGAATATAGTATGACGTAACTGGATGAGGGTCTTGGAATGGGTCCACTGGGGAAAACTAGCATGCGTCTGATATGGCCTCTTGATGTTGTCTGAGGATGAACATTGTGGGCTCTATGCCAGATATTAACAACGTAAACCTCATTATATACCCCGTGATCAATAGACAGTCTCAAGTTTAACTACATCAAATGCACAGCTATTGCCCAGGGCAGCATACACATGCTTCTGATGCCTTTTTTATGATCTCTGTCTGATTGTAGAGGAGCGTCTGCATGGCTTATTACCCCCTTTGGACTTTTTGTTTCAGAAGGTAAGGTAAAACAAGCTAGCAATCAGCGGATCAAAGCGGAATGTCTGCACTGTGTGGGAATTCCAGTTGCCATTAAACAAGCAGGCCTTGAGTTTCATTTAACATGTTGACCTTTATTCTTTGAGACACTGGACTGCATAGGTCTTTGTGTCTTGCATGAATTCCACATGTGAAAAAGCCAAAGAACTGGGTTGCTGAGGAGGAAATGACTTCACTCCCAAGTAAATACAGTTGCATGAACACCTCATTCATCATCTAAAATGATCCCATAGATCTCATAGATCCCTCAAATTGTGTCCATCCTGATCTGGCAGGATAAGCAGAGGTCTTGATGTTCTAAGACCTGGACCAAGGATGGGGCCTATGCCAATGAAACCTTGAGTTCCAAATAACTGTATCCTTCACATTCCACAGTTATATCCGGGATCACAATTTGCCTCCTCAGGTCTGACTCCTGGTTTTAGGAAAAGTGAATGGCATTTTCAAAGACCGCTAGGCTTTGTCATGTGACATTGGATTTCGGAATGTGTCACTGGATCCCATAAATTATGCTAATCATAAATTATTTCATTCATGCATTGAAATGATGTTGCATGAAACACCAGCTCCTAAAACTGTAGGCCAGATGTCCCAAACCCTTGTAATGGAGGGCTTCCTTCCTGCAGAGCCTATATCAACCACAACTACTCCAGCTAATCAACCTCTTCCCAAGTCCCTGATTGGCTGGATCAGCTGTATTAGGTAAGGGGTAGTGCAGCTTACTGGATACAGGTTGGAACTAAACTCTGCAAGGAAGTTTGCTCTCCAATAGCAATCGTTTGGAAATGTTTCCAAGTCCCTAAGGGTAGTTTTGCAAGGCCAGATATGGTCTACATCTAAAAAAACACACAGAATTTTTGGCCATGCTAACTTATGCTTTATGCATGTGATAACACAGGCCTGGTGACATGTTGTTGACAAGGGCAACATCCCTCCCCTGCTGTGAGCTCCGGCTTTCTTGGACTGGATTTGAAATGTAATACACACAGTTAAGTTGAGCCAGTTAGACTTCTATCTATCTATTCAGCATTTATCACTTTCAGCCTAAATACACTGCAGATGGAAATCAGAAACACAATTACAAGCATCGCCCACAGAGAAACAACAAACCATGATTTAGAAGAAAAGCTAGCTAATATGTGCTTCATGGGCACAGCGTGGGATGGAATTTAGCTTCAGAGAGTGTTCCAATATAAACGTCCTAGTTGGAAGTCCAAGTATGGATCCTAGCACTTTAATACATAGTTAAGTTGTTTAACTAGATGGCTAAACATTATCTCATCTGCGACATTTCAGTTCCGAGCAGCCAAGAAACTCCCAAACAATAAAGCTAGCCTTGTCACTCACACATGCAGCCTGAGGCACAGTGATGTACAGTGGGCAGAGCCAATCAGTTATACCAACCACCTACCATCTAACCAGCGGCAATGACTTTAATGTGATTGAATAGAATTGCGGGAGAAAATACAAGTTTGTCCAGAGGCAGTAGATCGTACTGAACTGTAGAAGTCTCCCAGCCAATGCGGGAGAGTTGGCAGCCCTGTACTCAGCTTGGTCCTACCCTGATAGGTCTAAACCCCTAGTTTAAACAAGATCATGCTAAACGATTCCCAGTGGTTTACGTTTATTTCCAGCCCTGTTAGCCATGTGCAGAGGCATAGCATCCTTTAGCCCTCATCTTCTTCATGGTATGACCACAATAAGATACTTTGATTCTTTCTTCTATTTTAGGATTTCTCTAAGAATAATCTCTTTGAAACAGCCGCTTCCACGGCTGAGAAGGTACTAAATCCAAGCAATATGACTTTGAAATGCTGGACAATGTCCTTGGGCATAGCATGAAACTAGCCTAGCATGAAACTAACCCAGAACGTCTGTATTCAAAGCGATTGAATGGAAATAGGTTAAATACATTTTATTAAAAAAAAGTCCAAAGAGATGTGTGCTGGAGGGGTTGGCGGGGGGGTTGGAGATAAAGCAGAGCGATAGAGCACGCGGCCTTGCTGTCACTCTCCATGTTTCACTGTCAACCCTTTCAATAATGCACTTAGGATTACAGCCGCTTTCTCCACCAGATGCCACATTTGATTTTCAAATGCATCCCAGAAAATGCATAGAAAACCGAGGAGCACATCAAAAAAGACTGCTGACGACGGCACAAAGGGGACTTCATTACTGGTTCGGTACTGAAGTATAAAAAGAAAGCCATGTGAGAAAGACTGTTCATTTAAGCAGCGGAGAGGGATTTCAGAGTGCGGGCCCTTATTCCCACTGAATTACTTGGCAAAAACTACTACATTTATTGGAGAGGTTGGCATTTTAACAGCTGCAGCTTCACGTCCAGTCACGTCCAGGGAGGCGTTTTTCTGGGCGCGGTTGCATAATCATTTAACGGCTCGAATTGAACATTTCAGCGTTCCTGAGATGAATTCTCTGCAATATATATTTCTCCTCAATATTCATTTATCAAACATTTATTTTCCCTTAGTACTGTTGCTCTGGTACTGTATTTAATTGGGGGTAAAGGCAGTCAGTTAAACCTGAGAGGCCATCGCTGGTCCCACACTTCAGTTCCGCTCTCGCATAAGTACGTAACTTGGATATGAGTTACTCAATAATTTACAGTAATTACTGAATAATAAGTGCTAAGATTATAACTTCATAATAAGCCTGGGGGTCAAGTGGTTAAAGGGGAATTGTACTGATTCTTCAAAAGTTCTGAAGAACTACATTATCAATTCGTTCAGAGTAATTTGATGTGGAACGTTTTATTCTAGAGAGACAAAGTCAGAATTGTTCACAGTGGTGGTGATAGGAACCAGACATCTGAGGAAATTCAGAGATTTGTTTCTAAACATGTTAGACATGGTAGAAAATAACGTCTGAAAAGATTCTGAACTATGTGGTACTGAATATGGAGACCATCATTTTTGGGTTCAGGATTTTGTATGTTGCACTGGATGGCGCACTGGAGCCATACTTGGCATCAAGCCACCACATCCACCACCACTACAATGTTCTAAAAACTAGAAAACAGCCTCAGCTGTGTCAGTGTTCAGTGGCTACATTTCAAACTGGGAGCCCTGGTTGTTTTGCGAACACTTTTTTTATATGGTGTGACGATCTCAGAACACCAGATCGTCACTGTCCAATGAAAAACGAGTATCTCTAAAATGACAACTCTACAGGAGATCTACAGGAGATTACCTCAAGGGCACATATTCACTCTTGACATTGGTGGGGACCTATGAATCTAAACCCAACCGACCCCACCCTCCCTTATTGGCTGGATCAGCTGTATTAAGTAAGGGGCAGTGCAGCTTACTGGATACAGGTTGGAACTAAACTCTGCAGGGAAGTTTGGACTCTTAGTGAGTTCGTAATTCAGAGCATGTGGCAACGTTCCCAAGTCCCTAAAGGTAGTTAAGTCAGTTGGCAGTCTCACATGACAGCAGGGAAAGGCTCAGCCAATCACACTGGCCATGTGTTACCAGGAGGCAGGACTTGAGCAGAGAATGTGATTTAAAACTTTTACTCTAGGTTAATAAGACGTGGACATATCTGGGTTTTTTGGAACCAGAGTGTTTTCCAAGTGATTGTGGAGGATTTCTATTGGTCCATTCATCATAAAACTATCACAGAACAGGAAGCATGGCAGCCGTGTTCGAATCATATAAAAAAAACGAAAATCAACAAAATTGGAGATACAACTATGAAATACATGACCGGATGGCTTCTTTATTGTTTATTGATAGTTTTAAGATCAGGTTTAGGCCTAAAATATATACTTTAAAAATGAATTCACTGTTTTGTCAAACCCAAAGAAAAACTTGGAAGTTTCTCTATTACACTATCGTCAACATTATGAATTGTTGCTGTCCAATGAAAAACATGTATCTTCATTGTTGTTGTATCTTCATTTTTCTATACCATTTAAACACGACAGCTGCAATTTATATCCTGTGAAAGTTTCATGATTCAAGTTTCATGAACGGACCAACAGAAATGCCCCAAAGTCACTTCTTTTCTCTATTTTATTGACATTGAAAGTAAAGAAGGTTTTTGTTCTCTTTTGTAAAGTTACTATTTTTTATATACTTGTTTTCCTGTGGACAGCAATGATATTAAACAATATAAAAAAGAAGTACTTGTAAGTTCACTGGTTGTTTTGTATAGTACATAAAATGCCTATATTTGCATTCTAGTCACTGTGACCCCAGCATCCCACCACCACCACTGTAAAAAAATCAGAGTCTGTAAATGTCTCTATATCGAACCATTTCATCACCCTGAACAGCTTTGCCTGCGTTTCAGCTACGAAATTATCTGGAAATTTCCTGGCTGTAATCTTTAACAGGGTCATGTCCATATATTACTCTATTATACCAAGGCTATGTTTTCAGACAGAGAAAGGCAACCGTCATGGAAACGTCCAGGCCTTGTGCAATAGCCTAGTCTTTCAAGTTAATGCTCTAGTACACAAAGCACCAAAGATTGCTAGATACTAAATGCAGTACATTCCAATGCCAGCCACTGCCAATGCCTTGATTGTAGCTCATCTATGTTGGCGCAATTATTATTACGGTCTTGGCACGGCACTGCCGAAAAGCCGTCATCGAGCGTTGACAAGACTTAAAAACAACTGTCATAAGGCTCAGATGGATGACATACCCAGGCTGGTTAAACGACATTTAGAAATGGATTCGTATTGTTTCCTGTAGACGTTTTCTTTTTTAACGACCCAATCTGCTAATTAAAGTTTGAGCATTATTATCTTCTAATTCACTTGGACTGAGAAATGAGGGGCTAATGTAAATATACGGACAGCATAACACAACATTTATCTCTTCATCAGCTTTGCTCGGCACGCGTATGAATCCAGAGATAAAAACATGAAGAATGGTGGAATTTCTGATTTTACCCCATCCCCCCCCCTCTCCATTTTGAATATGCAAATCTGGCACCGCATGAATGGTTTGCTAATGAGGGTAATGAACTGTCAGATTCCCGTGCGGGAATCTAAAATTTTAATTCCGAATGCTAATATAATTAGGCAAATAAGAAGAAATGGCTTGTCAATGACGGCTCAGGTTTATTAAAATGATTTCTTACTTTCATTGTGTTTGCCAGGCAGTTAGCTTTTTTGATTTTGTCTTGGTTCAGACGATGCGTTTTTTTTTTTCATTCTTTTTTCCTCTTCTCCATGCGGCCCTAATCAGAGTGCAGTGGTGTGGCCATCGATAAGAAATTTCATTTTCCATTCAGGTACCTTTTTCGAACTCAAAAGTCCAAAATAAGTCCAAAAAATATCTTTTGCCTGATTATGATCAAACACAAGTCCTCCTCTAAAGTCTATGGTCCAGTTCCTTAAAGCCTTCCCCGGCCCTTTGCGCACCAGCCCGCACAGTAGGTTATCTTATTTCTTCTCGTTCAGCCTGGCTGTCTGGATTTTCTTGTCTCGAGGGTGCAGAGTGCTTGTGAGGCAGTAACTGCATGGTTTGTTTTCCAACACAGCATGAATTTAAAAAAAGAGGATCTTTTGTGTATGTAGCCAGGTAGAGGCTGGAAGAAATATCTGGGTTACCATGTTGCTGCAGCCCTGGAGCCACTTGAGGTTGAAGGCATTGCCCAAGGGTGAGATGGCTGTGGATGTCAGTACATATGTGCCACCTAAATTGTGTCTCTTTTAGCTGAGCTCCTATCTGCTCAAGTGCTGTTGTATTGCTAGAACTGGTAAAAAAAAGTTAACACACTCTCGGGCTATGTTTTTAGAGACACTCCCCCCCTTGAACTTCCATTCTGGCCACATTGGCCTCTTTATCAGAAGCACCTACCGGGTACTCACTGGCCTCTTTATTAGAAACACCAACCTTGTACTCACTGGCCTCCTTATTAGAAACACCTACTTTGTACTCACTGGCCTCTTTATTAGAAACACCTACTTTGTACTCACGAGCCTCTTTATTAGAAACACCTACTTTGTACTCACTGGCCTCTTTATTAGAAACACCTTCTTTGTACTCACTGGCCTCTTTATTAGAAACACATACTTTGTACTCACTGGCCTCTTTATTAGAAACACCTACTTTGTACTCACTGGCCTCTTTATTAGAAACACCTACTCTGTACTCACTGTCCTCTTTATTAGAAACACCTACTTTGTACTCACTGGCCTCCTTATTAGAAACACCTACTTTGTACTCACTGGCTACTTTATTGGATGTACCTACTTTGTACTCACTGGCCTCTTTATTAGAAACACCTACTTTGTATTCACTGACTACTTTACTAGAAACACCTACTTTGTACTCACTGGCTACTTTATTGGATGTACCTACTTTGTACTCACTGGCCTCTTTATTAGAAACACCTACTTTGTATTCACTGACTACTTTACTAGAAACACCTACTTTGTACTCACTGGTCTCTTTATTAGAAACACCCACCTCATACTCACTGGCCTCTTTATTAGAAACCCCTATTTTATACTCACTGGCCTGTTTATCAGAAACCCCTATTTTATACTCACTGGCCTGTTTATCAGAAACCCCAACCTTGTACTCATTGGCCTCTTTATTAGAAACACCTACTTTGTACTCACTGGCCTCTTTATTAGAAACACCTACTTTGAACTCACTAGCCTCTTTATTAGAAACACCTACTTTGTACTCACCGGCCTTTTTATTAGAAACACCTACTTTGTACTCACTGGCCTCTTTATTAGAAACACCTGTTTTGTACTCACTGTCTACTTTATTAGTAACACATACCCAGAGATGACATAAGTACACAAGTTACTTACTGAAGTAATACAGCACAAATAAAAGTTTAGGTATGACTTATATTTTTTACTCACATTAATATAAAAGTACACAATCCCAAATATACTTAAAGTAAAAAATGAAAGTATTTTAAGTTTGAAATATAAAGGGGATATGATTTTGTGAAGTATTAGCACTACACACCCATGAAACTGAGCATTACATAATGATTTATAATAGAGCTGCACGCAGCATTCGTCGTTCTATCCAAAGATCAATAATGACAGTTTTAGCAGTGAATACTGAACACAATATCTGATGATTCCTGTAAGAAAGGCCAGGTCCCGGGTAGAATCAGCCCAACCCAAACTACACACATAGTGGTAATGTCCTGCAATGTCATTACATCAGACTATATGCTATTGTCACGCCCCCTCTGGCTTTGTAGCCAGTAATGCCCCAAACTCCACCAATCTCTCAACATTCTCTAAGTCTTGTTCACTGGAGTACCTAACTGTCCTCATCTCACTTTATCTAATTATACTTGCTACAAAAACTGTGTTTCAAAGTCTAGGCCTGCAACCGAGATAGGACAGGTCCTTGAAGACTCCTCCTTAGTAACCTAGGCCATACAAATGGGACAGTGTAAAGAGGCAGTGTTGTATTGTCACTATGTTAACTGGGATTAAGACTGAAATGCTAAAAAATAAGATGTGCATGTTCAAAAAAAAAACATCTCTCAATCTTTATTAAAGCCTATTTTTGTATAGAGGCTCATTTTTCATATAGTCCTATTATCAGCAATTCTCAGTCCTCTGTCTAAATCTCCTGGTACGGCCGCCAATCCAAGTTAAGGATGTTATTGGGCTAATTGGTTGTTAGGACACTCTTGCACAATTGTGATGCACAGCTGAAAAACATTCTACTAATAAGTGAGTATAAAAGGGAGAACAACATTCTAGGTTAGTTTAGTATCTGAAGATCAGCAGTTGATGGCTTGCTGACAGACTCAAAATGGCCAGAAAGAAAAAACTTTCTTTAGAGATGTGTCAGTCCATTGTTGTGTTAAGGAAGGAAGATACTCCATTGAAAACAAGAACATTTCACTGTGATCCCAAACTTTTGAGCGGTAGTGTATTTGCTTTGCGCCGTATGTTTACAGGTAATAGTGGGTAACTGAAGGCCTGGAAGGATGCATCATTTGTGGCCTTGAAATCACTCTGAACATAGGCTGCTTTTCAGGCTGTATACGAAGGTCGTTTGCTTTGGAACAGCCTTGTATGACGTACCGGCCGAGATACGCAGCCCAGACCAGACTTTGGAACGCAGCTGTACATTGCTCTCCGGTTACCTTTGTTTTTGACTGTTTTACTTTATATGTGTTTCTAGTTTTTGACCACGCTTTGTCTTCTGGTTTACTATTTTTTGATGTCCCTTATGGTTTTCTCCACGCCTTCTTCTGGTATTGACGATTGCCTGGCAGAGATTTTGGATTTCCCGATTTATAATAAGGCTTCACCACTTTATTTTATATGCCAGGGTTTTTGACTTGTTTCACTAGTGCAGTCACCCCACATATTCCAACACTGCAACCCTGAAAACAAAAGGGCCAATCAGAAAGCGGGATTTACATAAACAGAAAAGCACAAACCAAGTAAAAACTGATCAGCTACGATGTACAACAACCTACCACGTTAAAGATGTACAAATCTGAAAAACACAGCCGACCGGTGGTCTACACTGAAGGTCTAGCTCTAGGTTTGCCACTGATTAATTACAATTACCTATGTGTGGGATGAGGTTTTGTTTGTACGTTAAAAGCCCCTCCCACAACAGTGAAATGTTCTTGTTTTCAATGGAGTAGCCATCCTTCCTTAACACAACAATGGACTGGCGGAGTACCTAACTGTCCTCGTCTCATTCTATCTAATTATACTCGCTATAAAAACTGCCTTTCAGTCTAGGCCTGCAGCCGAGATAGGACAGACCCTTAGGACAGACTCCTCCTTAGGCAGTGTAGTAAAGAGGCAGTGTTAAGATGTCACCATGTTAACTGGGATGCTAAAAAGTAAAATGTACCTGTCCAAAGAAAAACATGCATCACCATCTTTGTCAAACCCTGAAAACAAAAGGGCCAATCGGAAAGCGGGATTTACATAAACAGAAGAGCACAAACCAAGTTAAAACCGAACAGCTACGATGTACAACAACCTACCACGTTAAAGATGTACAAATCTGAAAAACACAGCCGACCGCCGCAGCGGGCAAAACACAGCAGGCAGACCCGAATTAAGATGATATGAAAGTTAAATCAAATAGCTGATGTACGAAGACGAGGACAAACATCACTCAGAATTCGAAGCCTATAATCATCGTAGGCGACAGCGAATCACCACAGCATGCATAAAACATGCTTATGGTTTTACCTGAAGTGACTGGCTGTGCTGAAGTAACGTTAAATGTTTGCTTGAATGTTTTTTCACAGCCCATGTCAGCGTTTGTGGTGAAACAGTACTGTGAGTGCCAAATTTGCAGAAAACTCTTTTTTATTGTTTTCAGCTTTAGACGGTTAAACAATGACAAACTTTAAGGAGCAGATACATTTTTAAATGTCACCAGTTAAAGTTTCACACTTGAGCTTTAAATTCATGATGAACTGAAGGCTTTCAGCAGAGGAGGTGAACTCCGCAGAGACTGGATAATACCGCGTCCAGATTTGCACAGTAGTGCTGAATTTCATTCACTAATCTCTCAAGGCTGGTCTTAGCTTCTTATTCGAATTTCCATCCCACCTTAAAAAGTCCTGCAGTTGCCATGAAAGTTACCAGGCACAGGTTTGCTCCCACCTCTCACATCCAGTAGGAGTCCAATTTGTGTATATTAAGAGATGGAATAGAACTGACTGATTACAAATACCTATAGAGAGATATAGCTTTATCATGAACATACCTTGTACTTGCACTCACTGGCCACTTTATTGTAAACACCGACCTCATGTTTCCACTCATTGGCAACTTAATTAGAGACACCTACCTTGTGCTTCCACTCACTGGCCACTTCACTAGAAACATCTACCTCGTGCTTCCAATCTCTGGCCACTTTATTGGAAACACCAACCTCATGCTTCCACTCATTGGCAACTTCATTAGAACCACATACCTAGTGCTTCCACTTACTGGCCCCTTTATTTGAAACACCGACCTCATGTTTCCACTCATTGGCAACTTCATTAGAAACACCTACCTCGTGCTTCCACTCACTGGCCACTTTATTGGAAACACCTACCTCGTGCTTCCACTTACTGGCCACTTTATTGGAAACACCCACCTTGTACTTGCACTCACTGGCCACTTTATTGGAAACACTGACCTCATGTTACCACTCATTGGCAACTTCATTAGAAACACCTACCTCGTGCTTCCACTCACTGGCCACTGTACAGAGCTGTGTACAGACAACTTTTCAGAGCTTAACAAATATGCCTTGTTTTATACTTGCAGCTCTTCAAGAACGCAACTTTAAACTTTTTTTAAACTCACGCACATATGGAAGCTCTTCATTTCCCACCGCATGTGTAACATATGTTAGAATACTAAAATTTTTGACACTGCAAAGTATGATTTCTTGGCAAGTAAAATAATCTTCTATCTAATTGGTATATCTTAAATTTCTCACATTACTGTTGTGATAAGATTATTTGAAGATTGAGATTTAACTTATTTTTAGTCATTCTTTTTTTTTTTTTGTTTTAAGTGATACTATTTGTTCAACCATATTTCTTAAAACCCACCAAATTATCTGCCAATGCGATGAAAGAATTTGGCTTACTAAAATCCCTTAAATCTTAAATATAAGATTTAGCTTTTTTAATTTTTAGAATTGTTTTAATTTTCATTGTCTTTGCCATTCTTTTTATATGTAGCCATATAAAAATTTCCTTTCATCGCTTCGTTTGAACTGCACAATGAAATACAATGAACTGCGCCATGGTTGGTTTGTGTATACTTAATTCTTGTTATTTAGTTATTCACTCCCTCCAGCTGAAAAGCCCACCGCACAGCCTCAGTCAGACACGGTGCTGAAGTTATTTTCAGTATCTGCCTTTAACAGGGGCAGCGAGTGTCGGTGCTTTGATGATTTTGCACTTTGACAGCAAGCTTCGCCTTCCTCGCTGCTCATAAGGCGCCGCTGATATGTTGTTGTGTCACTTTCTGTCACTTATTATTCCCAGCTGTGCTCAGGCTCTTGTATTTTAAGTCTAAATGCTGAATAGTTCAGTGACAAGGTTTAGCACCGCGGCCACAATAATAGAAACGGCCTTGACTGTTCTCGTTGTTTGCGGCCATTAACCACCAGCACCTGGCGAACGCGGCAGCAGCTGCTGCTGATAAAGAGGACAGCAGAAGCTGGAAGAGAACAAAAGTGAGCTTGAATGACAAGTAGAAATGGTCATGGATGGAGAAAAGTGAGGAGGCAGTAGACGGACAGAGAGATAGGTGGAGGACGAGAAGGGAAGCATATCTGCCGCTTGCACCATCTGGCCCTTTGACCGCATCGATTTTTTTTCTTTTCTAAATTTGCCTCTAAACGGAGCAAGGGGCCGGCGTTTGTCCCCGGGTCCCGCTATGGTCAGTCAAGCAAGACTCTGTCAGGATGTACAAGCCATTATAGGTCATTACTTGCGGAGATGGACGCTCTGTGAAAACAAAGTGGCTCCGTCTTGCCAGGTGAATGCGGGCAGGATGACATTAAAGCGAGTGTTCCTGCAGAATTATAGATCACTCCGAGTACGTTGTCACGGGGATGCGCAGTTCAGACATTGACATTTCTATTGACCTTATGTATATTTGCTATTTGACTTGAACGCTCTTGTCAC
The DNA here is from genome assembly GCA_021613375.1 of Megaleporinus macrocephalus. Lineage (NCBI taxonomy): Eukaryota > Metazoa > Chordata > Actinopteri > Characiformes > Anostomidae > Megaleporinus > Megaleporinus macrocephalus. Next base: position 12,522,073 of record CM038720.1, read on the forward strand.
ACTGTAACAGATAAACGTGGCCGCTGATGACTACTCACACTGGCTCGATAGGCCATTCGGTTCAGTTTAATAGGTGACGCTTTTCAACGAGGCAGCTTTACAGAAATGCGCTCCAGACCCCTGACGAGCGAGCCAAGGGTGGCCGGCGAAACTCAATAAGGGTGAAGAAAAAAACACAGGAAGAAACAAAAGCTCTGTTTTGATGCTGCTTTTATGATCCCACGTTGATGTGGCTATTTCTAGTGCTGGCCTGTGTGAGTATTAGAGGCAGGCCTCTGTTTGGGCTATACATGTGTTGTAACGTCAGAATGAAGAGGGAGACCAGTTCAGAGAAAAAACTTTTATTCTTAGGACTGCGGTACCAGCGCTCTCTGAGCTCTCAAAGCCTGGTCTCACTCATGTCTCATTGCATTGTCTTTTATAGGCCTGCTCCTGTTCCTGCCCCTTCGGGCCCTTGTAGTACACCTGGCCAAGTCGTTATCTCCTGGGCTTGGGTCTTGTTCTCGAATAGATGTTCTTATGATAACGTTGCAGGGTCTTGTTCTCGGGCCTGGAATGGCCTGCCGTAAAACCCCAAATGATGGGGGTCACAAAGCTATGACCTTCCCGCAAGCTCTGGGGCTTTCAGTGGACCCAGCTGTAAACATACGCTTTTACCACATGCTATGGTATATAAAAAAAATCACAACACGTTCAAACCTTGGCCAAAAACAAGGAATATGTTTGCATGCTTATGAGATTTTCGAAGTGTGTTAGTGATAAGGGGGCAGTGGTGAGCTGAAGGTTAGGGATCCGGTCTCGTGACCAGAAGGTGTCCGGTTCGGATCCTCTGGACCAACAGGGCATGACTGAAGTGCCCTTGATCAAGGCACTTAACCCCCAGTTGCTTCCCAGCCGCTGTGGATAAGACTGTCCTCCGCTGTGGGCAGGTGTGCTTACTGTCCCCTAGTGTGCATGTTCACTAGTGAGTGTATGTGTGGGTGCTTCACTGCACAGATACACAAGTGGCACATAGTTCTAAATTTCTAATTCTGATAAGCTAATAATGTTTCACCTGAACATTTGTGACATTCCATGTTTTATTGGAAGCTTGTAGCATTTCTGTGCAAAAGGCCTTTATGCTTATTGTTCTAGCCTCAGTTTTAGCAATAAGTGTGCTTCCTCCAGTAAGAACGGCAGATCATTATGTAAATAAGCATAAATCCAGTACAACCTTATTGTAAAAGAAGTAGATCAGATCTTGAGCTCCAGTTTGAAGAACAAGGTTTAGTTCCAGATTTCTCCTGGACGCCCCAGACAATGTATGAATGTATTCAGTTCCTTCAGCAGCAATCTTGATTTAGCTTAATGAAGTATTGAGCAGTCAAAGCAGGTATTAGATAAGAACTGTAAATAATACTGGGTTGTTTTCACAAGGAGGAGCTTGGAAAGGGTTAAATAAACACACTGACGTATGTAAAAAACACTACTTACTGTATTAATACTGTTGGAATATTTGAAAAATAAAGTGTTTTACAGCTATAAATACAATAAATACAATGTTGAGAAGTGCCTAAAACTTGTACTGTATATTAACAAATATGTTACCATGTAATCATAAATATATATCCAAAAACATGTAACTTAATCAGAGTTTCAGTGCAACAAAATGAATGATTATTCATCCATTCATTATTTTCCAGTTTATTCCAATAGGCGGGGTACACTATGGACAGATCACCAGTCCATCGCATGGCAATCACACACTCAAGCATATGTTGTGTTTTAATGCTGGGCTGTCATCATGACCATGCTTGAGTGACCAGCTAAACCAGCACTAGATGGTTTTTCAGTATTCAAAGTAGTATTCAAACACAATAAAAACATTGTTCTAAAAGTTTACTCACTCGTTCAGACAAAAATCCAACCCAACTCTTGATTTTGTATATCATTCACATTTCCATCAAGGTATGGTCTATAAACATTGTTGAGTAAAAAATAAGTCTGGAAACTCTAAAACAGATGGCATTAAATGGCTACTGTTGGAAACATGACTGTGGATGTAGTTAACTAGTAATTTTACTCCACTAGTTTGCTAATTAGTTAGCTAAGGGCTAAATAGTTAGCAACAGCAAAAACAATAGCAAAGTAGCACAGTTCCAATTCTAAACGTAAAGCTTAAAGTCAGGAGGATCAACAGTTTGCATAGTTAATGCAGACTTTGCTTGCACATCTCAGAAAATGGTGTGCTAGACAACGCTTGCTAAGCTAGAAAATTAGCTCACTCAGACCAGCCTAGCTGAGGGATACATTTTTTTTAATTATATCACAAATTATCCTACAATTACAGATAATTGTCATGATATATGTCAATGTTTGAGGTTATATGACCGCTTACTATATCCCTGCTGGAAAAAGAAGCCAGACGATAAGCTGGTTTATGTTAGTCTGATACTGGTTTGGTGCTGGTTTAGCTAATCCCCCAACATGGTTTTGCATACCAGCGTATAAAACATAATACATTTAAGTTTTGCTTGTGATCAGCATGAGAGCTTCCATGTTCTCCAGTATATCAGTATACCAAACACCAACCTTCACTGATTTTGCTGGTGACCTGCTATGCTATTCCAAATAACCAAATACTATAAAGCAGTCACTTGATTTGACTACTAACACTCCTTTTAATAGTATGTTCACATTTTTTTGGCCACTCTAGATTAAATACAGACATTTAAACCTTTTAACAGACATTAACAAAAATATATTATACCTTACTGGGTAGCAGTTTTGGCCCAGAGCTGCTGCTGCTGTTCACTATTTCTAAGAACTGACTGAAACCTGGTTAGACTACCATTTGTATTCATGGTAAGTGACATACTTTGCTGCTACTCATTGGAAATCAATACGGCTGGTGGATTCCACGGTCAGTTCTTAATTGTATTAGTGGATTAAGTTAAGCCTTCAGTCGAACTCCAGACATTCTAACCAATAGAAAAGCTTGCATAATAAATACAAAATCTCAAATACAATAAATTCTAATAAATAATGAAACACCCAAAAATGTGTTTTTCTTTTTCACTGTAATCATTGGGTCCTGAGGGCTCCCATTTGTATGCTGACTGCGGGAGACACATGCAGGATGTTACATGGTGGGTAGGAAGTTCAACAGTAGTGTTATGTACTTTTAGAACTTCTATGAAACAGGTTCAGAGTTTGTGGACCGGCAGTCATGACGCTCATTACAGATCATGGCAGAGGGTCGGGAGGAATGTGATGGTAGACTATTCATTAAAATATCCGCAGCATCCAGATAAGGCTTTTGATCACAGCAGGAGGGCGGATAACCCAAGCAAATGACTCCAAAGCTGTCAAACAGGTCCTTGACCATGGACAGATAACTAGAGAAGTAGATACAATCTAAAAAAGAAAGCTTCTTAGGTGACAGGTTACTTGAAGCCTGATACATAACATTGACTTAACCTTTCCATAAACATGTCGTGGTAGATGACATATGCGGAGTTGACAAGTTCAGTTGTCTATCAGCCATAACCATCTCCTTCTTTATACACTCATATAGGAGCACTTACAGACTGTAGTCCATGAGTTTCTCTGTATAAATTGTTAATCCCTTATCACTTGTTTTTAATGGTCAGCACCACAGAGCAGGTATTGTCTCAGCACTCACACTAACTAATGGTGGTGTCGTGTTAGTGTGTGTTGTGCTGGTGTGAGTGGATCAGACAAAGCAGTGCCGCTTGGGTTTTTAAACACCTCAGTGTCACTGCTGCACTGAGAATAGTCCTCCAACCCAAACTACCAATAGACAGTTGCGCAGGTATTATTACAGACAAGAACTGTAAATAATACTGGGTTGTTTCCACAAGGACAAGCTTGAAAAGGGTTAAATAAACACACTGACGTATGTAAAAGCACTATTTATTGTATTAATACTGTTTGAATATTTGTTTTGCTGAACTTTTTTAATATAATGTGCCTAAAAACCATTGCACAGTCCTGTATAACTTAAGTGTTTGAACCATACTGTCTAATGTTATGATATCCATTTATAAAACATTTTGTAAATGGCCTTCTTTATATATATATCTCGTATTGCTTCTTTGGCCATCAGCCCACCACAAACATTGCACTTAGTTTTCTTGAAACTTCTTTTTGCCCAACCTGCACATCTCATTTGCAGAAAGGTTTTTTTTTTAACAACAATCCGCTGATGGGTTCTTTAAGGAACCAATATGAACCTTTTTGGCACCTTTATTTTCAGGAGAGTAGACAGTGTTTGTGTTTTTGATAGAACACAATGTAATAACACAACAAAACAGAGAAATGTCATGAGCGTGGCCTGATGAAAATACTCACTTAGCCCTTGGTCATTTATTTTAATGAAGGTTCCTATCACAACGTTTCCATGTTGACACTGCTGAGTGTATCTCAGGCTTTAAAAGGCCCACATGCTAGATTTCCCAGTGTTTTGTTTCCCCGAAGGCCACTTATAATATTTGAGTGGAATGTACCAAAAACATAATCCATGTTTACTTGGCCATTTTCCAGCCTGTCTTTATCCCCCACAATTAAAAACTTGCAAATGTCATCTGTTCTGATTGGCTGCTCTGTTATGCATCTTATAGAAGAAGCTGATAAGATTGAAACTCCTTAGAACTCTGAATGCGCAGAGATAAACTGCTGTACGTTGAGTAGGTGGATGTACGTAAAAGCTACTGGGCCTAAGGATTCGCAAAGTTCAACATTCGATTCAGTGGACCACTGAGGTTGTGTGGTTATTTAAGGAACTTCTCTAAAAGAGGAACATATCGTTGCTGTCCAATGAAAAACAGGTATCTTTTAAATGGCAACTTTAAAGAGATTTAAGAGTTTTATTGTACAGCAGAACAGACAATTACACTGTACAATGAAATTCTTACATTGCTTTTCCTCCAATAGATAAAGATAACAAAAAATAAATAAATAAATAAATTAATTAATTAATAATAATAATAATAATAATAATAATAATAATAATAATAATAATATATATATATATATATATATATATATATATATATATATATATATATATATATATATATATATATATATAAAAATATACAAAGTATAATAAGTTGAAGTAAATAAAAGTATTTTTATAGCTAAAAAAAATAAAAGTTGTGTGCTTTTATGTGCAAGTATGGAGGGCACCAGCCATAAAGTGCAAGTTGCACGTAACAAATGTAAACAATAATGTTTTGTTCGAGTAGTGAATGTAAACAGTATTGTATGTAAACAGCAGTACAGTGAGTGTAAGGTACAGTTAAAATCAGACCAGTTAAAACCAGTTCAGATAGGAGAGGTTAGAGAGGTAGTGCGTGAGGTGTTCAGAAGCCTGATGGCCTGTGAGTAGAAACTGTTTGTCAGTCTTGTGGTCCTGGACTTCACACTCCTGTAACGTCTGGCTGAAGGTAAAAGTGTGAAGAGTGTGTGCTGGGGGTGTGTACTGTCCCTGATTATGTTGTGGGCCCTCCTGGTGACCCTGGTGTGGTAGATGTTCTGCAGTGAGGGGAAGGCTGCTCCTGAGATGTCCTGAGCAGTAGAGTTTCCATACCAGACGATGATGGAGCTGGTATAAACACTCTCAATCATACTCCTGTAGAAGCTGCTGAGAATTTTGGTTGGCATACCAAATTTTCTCAGCCTTCTTAGAAAGTACAGTCACTGCTGGGACTTCCTGATGATGATCTTAATGTTGTGGGACCAGCTGAGATCCTCATTGATGTGAATGCCAAGGAACTTGGCCAAGGTTTTCACCCCCTCCACCTCAGTCTCCACCTCAGTCTCCCCTTTCAATGTAAGTCAATGGAACCAGAATTTTTTCCAAGCAATTTTGGAGCATTTCTATTGGTTCATCCATCATAAAACGTTGACCCCGTGTATACGGTAGCTGCTGCATTTATTAATGTATAAAAATAAAAATTGACAAAATTGGAGGTACATGATGATATGGAGGTTTGAAAAATTGGCCCTGTTGCTCTGTGGTAATTAAAATTGGCCCAAACCTGACACATGTTGTTCTGTAAACATTCTTCTCTAGAAAATCACTGGATCTTCTGAATTAAGAGGTCATTAAAAAGTCAAAATATACATGTTGCTACATGTAAGCTGATACCACAGCCCACTCAATCAATGTCATTACACTGGCAGCCTCCTTAAAACAGCACATTGTTCCAGTGTGGTAGCGTATTTTCTTGTACATTATAAGGGGGCCTTAAGAGAAGTAAGGAAAAGAAAAGAAACAGGTACCTTTTTAAGTAATGTAGACTACACACATGTTAATTCAGGACAGCCCCAGCTTAAAAATAGCTTCTGACTCCCTGATAAGCTAATTCAGGTTATCGAAACATCCTAATTATTCTTTTAAAGCAGGAAACAAACTTTCTGATAGTGACATTCTCCAACTTGGAATTTTTCCATCCCGGTTACATTCTGGTGCCTGAGGTGTTACAGTAACTGCTGCGACATTTAAGGTGGAATTGGAAAATTCACCCGGGAAGCTGGCAGTACAGGTGAGTTCAGCTTCATGGAGAGTTAGAAGTCATGAATGGATGATGAGGTGACTCTGTTTTTGCTGGAGGGTCACTTATTTTTTGCTGTTTCACAGAACCAATAGGTCAGTATCGGTTTGTCTCGTTTGCTCATGTTTTAATAATTTAACGTTTGTGATGGCTGCACCATTTAAGCTGGAACAGGAAGGTTTGAATAAGAAGCTGACTTGAGTCTCATAACTCTAGAAATCTTTGTGATGAGACTTAGATCACTTAGCGCTTGCTAGAACACCGCCTAGCCCACCCTACTTTCATGTAGCTCAGGGATGTCAATCTGTTGCACAATAGTAATGTTAGCTTACATTAAGCAATATTAGTATGACTACTTTTAATAACCTTGTAATTTGGAGGATCCACTGAAAGTCAAGTGAAAAATCTTCCCAGACGAAAATGTACCACATTTTGGGCTTTTTTAATTCAACGCAAGGGGGCGATAGAGGTGATTTTTTAAAAACCCCATTCATTCTTGCCATGCAATACAGTGTTCTGATTTATTGATGTTCTATTGATGTCATGCAATGGCACTGCCACCATTTCGGCAAGGAACTGATGTGGACACATGATTTAAAGTAATGTTACCTACCTCTAGTCCTTTATCGGGACCTTTAGAGGACGATGGCGAGAGCATTTGCTCCTCTTATCCGAGTCGGACGGATCCACCGATGTATGGAGGAGGGGTCCACTCTTGAACTGGTCCCATGAAGAGAAACATAATGATGTGAGAGATCATAATTCATGTACATACGTATTGTTACTATACAGTCAGTGTTAACTATGTGAATGGTGTGGACTCAAGTCACATGACTTGGACTCGAGTCCAACTTTAATAACTAAACTGATGACTTGTGACTTGACAACCTCACTAAAGACTTGCGACTTGGCTTAGACTTTACCTTTACTGGCTCGGACTTGAGCTTTAAGACTTGAAAAGATTCGCCACCCCATGTTTACATAATAAATAAGGAAAACTGAATCAAATAACTGATCATTTTTTATTAAATGGTGCTGTAGCGCTAGGCATCTGAGCTGCGCCACTCAGTTTAACATGTTCCAGAAAATAATCCAGTTCAACTACAAAGATTCTGCTGTAGTAAATAAAAAAGAACTGCGACATGCAGGACACGTGGAGTCCAGATCAAAGATGGAGCTGCAACCACTTCAAACTTAGTTCGACTTTTGAGGCACAAAGAACAGTAAGTCTCTGCTATGTATATTTCACATATAGCAGTTAGCTAGCTAGCTGGCTCACGAGCTAGCAAACTTAGCGACATAATGATAAACAACAGCTAATTTGAACGAAGCTCTCTCCCTCTGTTAATCCCTCCATCCCATATTCCACCAACCACTGTACATGCAGAGCTACTGCAGAGTTCACACATGCTGTTAGAACTGAAAGACCTGGTCCAGATATTAATGCTTATGGGTTTAGAATGTGATTATTAAAGTTCCTGTAGGTGTAATGAGTACTAATACTTCCATACAGTGCAGTGCTTCTCAGCCTTGGCCTTCGAGGCCCACTGCCTCACATTTTAGTGTTTTTCTGCTTCGACACCTATTTTAACTCAGTAATGGACTGGTAATAAGGTGATTAGTGATTAGAACTGTTTAAAATTATCTAATTTCATATGTAAGTTATTTTTGTTATAATACAAACTTTAAAAAGGTTAATGTTATATTAATGTCAGTTTAATATACTACTAATCAACTGCATCAATTGTGTTAAATACTGAAATGACGTTACATCTGACTTGGGACTTGACTTGAGACTTGCTTGTATTGACTTGGGACTTGACTTGAGACTTGCTTGTATTGACTTGGGACTTTACTTGAGACTTGCTTGTATTGACTTGGGGCTTGAGACTTGCTTGTATTGACTCGGGACTTGCTTGTATTGACTTGGGACTTGCTTGTATTGACTTGGGACTTGACTTGAGACTTGCTTGTATTGACTTGGGACTTGACTTGAGACTTGCTTGTATTGACTTGGGACTTGACTTGAGACTTGCTTGTCAAGACTTGAGACTTACTTGTTACTTGCAACTAAGTGACTTGGTCCCATGTCTGATGAATGGTGTTTCTTTCCATTTTGGATCAGTGATTTGTTGATCTGAATTGTGTAGAATACTGAAATGGCGTTACATCTGGTGATTCGGGACTTGACTTGAGACTTGCTTGTATTGACTTGGGACTTGACTTGAGACTTGCTTGTATTGACTTGGGACTTGACTTGAGACTTGCTTGTATTGACTTGGGACTTGAGACTTGCTTGTATTGATTTGGGACTTGACTTGAGACTTGCTTGTATTGATTTGGGACTTGACTCGAGACTTGCTTGTATTGATTTGGGACTTGACTTGAGACTTGCTTGTATTGACTTAGGACTTAAGACTTGCTTGTGTTGACTTGGGACTTGACTTAAGACTTGCTTGTATTGATTTGGAACTTGACTTGAGACTTGATTGTCGAGACTTGAGACTTACTTGTTACTTGCAACTTGGTCCCATGTCTGGTGAATAGTGTTTCTTTCCATTTCTGATCAGTGATTTGTTGATCTGTTTGTGTTGATCCTTGCGCTTTAATTTTGGGGTCTTTTTATCAGTACTTGTGGACCCACCCACAAAGCCTGTGTAAATCCCAAATCCTCCATCTGGGCGTATTACCTACATGGCTACCTACATTACCACATGCTGAGATCTAAAAGGCCCAGATTTCCTGCTACATTATTACTTCCATGTCTGAAACCGCATACTAGCACACTAAAAAGTAATGCTAGAGTAACCGCTCAATACTGTTGTGCATGAGAATCCCAGGAAATCAGCACTTATAGAAACACTCCAACTGGCACCAGCAATCATGCCCCAGTCAAAAACCCCAGAGATCCCATTTTCCCCTCACTCTGGAACCAACGCTGCACTATTCACTGCACTGCTGCCAAATGATTGTCTGGTTGGATTATAGCATGAACGAATAGGTGCGCTGGCGTTCTTAATAAAGTGCTCAGTTAGTGCAGGTCCTTTAATGTAGTGGTGTTAGTTCATCACTGGCGTTTGCAAGCAAGTGACGGCGCTCCCTGTCAGGGGCAACGCACTGCAGATATCTCAGTGAACGTCCAGCTTACAAATCAGATTGTGGCCTCTGCGCTGCAGCGGATAGAATGGACTGTAGATTAAAAAAAAAACACTCAGGCCTCCCTGCGATATAGAATCTACTGTGGCTGTTGACCTGATGTGATATGTTTGGGGTGAGAGCCTCTTGAGACTCCTTTTGATCTTCGACAAGCTGCAGAGCCGACACAAAAGGCAGCCTCACTTGTACCCTTCTAACAGCAACATATACTCGCTGTCTTCTGTTTGACACGTACAGTGCAGCAGGAAATGAACGCAATCTTTTTTTTCTTCTTCTTTTGTTATTGTTACCTATAGTGCGAGAAACAGAGATAGCGCATTCATTTTCTATTTCCTCAAATAGCATTTACCAGAATACTTGCTGGTACATCATTTAACTCCTCATTCCCTTCCAAATGACCATTTTCTCCCTGACTAATGTTCTCCACAAAGCAAAAGTATAATTGGATTTGGAGGCAGTAGGGAAAAAAAAAAGAAAAAGTGCTCCGTCTAAAACATGAATAATTCCCTTATCAGCAAAGGCATTAGGTTAATAGAGATGAGGCTGGCAAATCTCAGAACATCACGTGGAAGTCATGTACATTTCAAATATCAAATGTAATTCTTTCTTTCTTCATGTCAGGCCCAGCAATTTGCCTCCCTTTGGAGCCTGCGGTGTTCTGCTTACGGACCCAAATATCAATAACCTAGAAACTCATTCTGCACAGCTTGCTGTACAGGGCGCTGCGGTACATGCAATGCTTGTCAAATTTCTCAACGTTTTTAGCAAATGTAAGTAATTTGCCAAATTAAATGATGAATTGAGTTTTTTAAATTTGCTAACTTTGGCCAATACTGACAATCAGTGAAAAATGCAAGACGTACTGTATGTTGTTCCTTCATACGACATTGAAATTAGTATTGATTTGTGCATAAATGGAGGTACAGCATTAGCGCGTGTGCTGGCCACACCACTTTTTTTTAATAATAAAACAACATTTACAATACACGTAAGACAACAGAGGACACCAACAGCCACTTACTGCGGCGTATGAGACAAACAAGACAAGACGAGAATTAAAAATATGCACTGAGAGGCTTTTAGCTTTCAAAATTCTGGGAATTCAAACTTGTTCATTAGTGCTTTATCATCAGGGGCTCATTTCTGACTGTAGAGTTGCTCTGAGCAACAGACGAGCTAATAAATGAGCTAATAGTGAGTGGAAGTACAAGGCAGGTGTTTTCTATAAAGTGACCAGTGAGTGGAAGGATACAGTAGGTGTTTTTAATAAAGTGGCCATTGAGTGGAAGTACAAGGCCTGTGTTTCTAATAAAGTAGCCAGTGAGTGAAAGTACAGGCTCGGTGTTTCTAATAAAGTGGCCAGTGAGTGGAAGTATGAGGCAGGTGTTTCTAATAAAGTGGCCAGTGAGTGGAAGTACAAGGTAGGTGTTTCTACTAAAGTGGCCAGTAAATAGAAGTACAAGGTAGGTGTTAATAATAAAGTGGCCAGTGAGTGGAAGTACAAGGTAGGTGTTTCCAATAAAGTGGCCAGTGAGTGGAAGTACAAGGTAGATGTTTCTAATAAAGTGGCCAGTGAGTGGAAGCACAAGGTAGGTGTTTCTAATAAAGTGGCCAGTGAGTGGAAGTGCAAGGTAGGTGTTTCTAATAAAGTGGCCAGTGAGTGGAAGTACAAGGTAGGTGTTTCTAATAAAGCGGCCAGTGAGTGGAATTGCAAGGTAGGTGTTTCTAATAAAGTGGCCAGTGAGTGGAAGTACAAGGTAGATGTTTCTGATAAAGTGACCAGTCACTAGAGATACAAAGTAGATGTTTTTAATAAAGTGGCCAGTGAGTGGAATTGCAAGGTAGGTGTTTCTACTAAAGTGGCCAGTAAATAGAAGTACAAGGTAGGTGTTAATAATAAAGTGGCCAGTGAGTGGAAGTACAAGGTAGGTGTTTCCAATAAAGTGGCCAGTGAGTGGAAGTACAAGGTAGGTGTTTCTAATAAAGTGGCCAGTGAGTGGAAGTACAAGGTAGATGTTTCTAATAAAGTGGCCAGTGAGTGAAAGTGCAAGGTAGGTGTTTCTAATAAAGTGGCCAGTGAGTGGAAGTACAAGGTAGATGTTTCTGATAAAGTGACCAGTCACTAGAGATACAAAGTAGATGTTTTTAATAAAGTGGCCAGTGAGTGGAATTGCAAGGTAGGTGTTTCTAATAAAGTGGCCAGTGAGTGGAAGTACAAGGTAGATGTTTCTGATAAAGTGACCAGTCACTAGAGATACAAAGTAGATGTTTTTAATAAAGTGGCCAGTGAGTGGAAGTACAAGGTAGGTGTTTCTAATAAAGTGACCAGTAAGTGGAAGCACAAGGCAGGTATATAATAAAGTGGCCAGTAAGTGAGCAATGAACGCAGTTACACTTTGTTTGATTTAGCAGCCGTTTATGCATCGCAGATGTATTCGTCCAGATGCTGTGAAGGTTACGAAGGATGAGCTTAATTGCACATTTGCAGTTCAACCAAATTCCGACGGCTAAGCAGAAAACAAGTATTGAGTGCGTTCTGACAAAACCTGTGTAAGTTATCGTTTCATCAGATAAGCAGCAATGATGATTTGAGATTTAAACAGCCGTTAGTTTGCAGAAGCAATCACGTAGTGAAGTTCAGCTCAAGAATCTTTGCATCTGAAAAGTCTCCAAATAATTACAGAGTGAATCTGTATGCGTGACAGTTTTCTCCAGCCACTTAAAGCCTGGCCCAGAATAGAGAAGCAGTAAAGATTCACCCTTTAATGCTTTAATTTATTTCTCTTTATATATCTTAAAGAACAATTAATCCCTTGGCTTTGCACGTGAGTACAAAGCAATTTGAAACGATTTTGTGATTAGTCCCCCACCCTCTGATATTCTCCCTTTCATAGAGGCCAAGTTAACTTAGAGGGGGGAAAAAGCAATTGCATGTGAATCGCAGCAATAATTTCCACTCTCTCTCAATTTCTTTCTCTCTGTGTTCACCGAGTCATGAAAAGCCGAGAACAGACAGAAAATATGACATAATAATATCTGGCAAGCATTAGCGAGCGTGCACATGTAAAAGCGCAGCCAAGCGGCCGCAGGTTCTTTCCCTGAGCGCTGCTTCTGAAAAAACAGACACCCAAACTGTCAGCCAGTATCTTGGATCTCCACTGAAGAATAGAAAACATAGCTTTATGATGGACGAGAACGAGACTTTTGCATCTATAAAATGTTCCCCGGGGGCCTGAGAGGTTGTTAGCTTTCTTCAGAGTTCTGACAGAGGTTAGAAAAAGAGCAAAAAGCCACAAAAACAACTTGGGCTAGCTCAAACAACAGTTTACAGGTCTTGAATATTGGTAGGGCTGTAGTACTCAGGACTGGTCTCGGTACTCGGTACACAGTACTGTTTGTACTCGCACGGTCTTGGCCATTGATCATCTTGCTATATTTATATTCTGGTCTCAACCAGTCCAACTACCAACTCTCACAGTCAGCAGATCAGGGGTTAAACTGGACCACGCAACCCTCTCAAGTTAATTCGCCTTTTGTCGGAACACAGTTATACAGTGCTCCTCCTCCTGCCTCTACCATCTGGTAAGTACTGGCTGGTTGTTTGGTTGGTTTTAACTTGATCAATAGATGTGTTTCAGTTTCGTTATACATCTTATCTCTAAATCTAAGGTGATGTAAAGCATTCTCTCTAAGAGATATCTAGTGGACTTTGTGAAGTCAGATAACCTCCAGCTGTCATGACTAAGGAAGCTAGTGTCCTCATATAAATGAGTTTGTACTAAATTTGACAGTCTTGCATGATGTTTAGTTATGTACTCAAAGTAGGGTGACCAGATAGGAGACCATTTGCGTTTATGTGGCCTATCACCAAAAGCATCTCTGTTTCTGACTATGAGTAAAAAACACTCTGGAAAGTCTAAAAGAGTTAGGCTAGGTTTATACTTGACTCATTGTAAGTGCATGCCCCAAAAATGATGCAATCATAGCACCTCCAACTCCAATTTACTGGCACCTTCTCATAGTTTTTAAAAGTAAAAGAGTACACAAAAGGTATTATGCTTTGAATTGAATTAAGTATTTTAATATATACAGTTTTGTTTTGTGGATAGAAAAACCTTCATTTTTCATTTTTCCAGTAATTTATACTAGAAATAGATATAGACTAGTTTAGGACTACATTTTAGGACTACATTTTGTGAGTTTTGTTATTTCTTTCAGACTTCGACCATTTAGAATCTGTGTTGACTGTGTCTTGACTAGTCATAGTCTTGGACATAAACTTGGACTCAACAAAGGTGGTCTTGACTACAGTTCTACAGTTCTTGATGTTTCCAGATAAGTCTTCAAATACCCAAAGGAGTCCTCAAACGCTTGTATGTACTGTAAGGAATCTCCAAGGAAAACATTGCTATTAGAATGAGCCTAGTCAAGTAGGTAGTCAAGTTTTGATTTCACATCTGTTGGCATTCAATGGAGTCTGTGATTCCATGTATCTAAACGAGCCTTCAGAAGAAAAACAGCTTTACAGCATTACAGATCCACCATCATGCTTCACAGCGGGGATGATGTACTTTTCTGCATGGCTAACTTTGTGTCTACGTCAAACCCACGCCTGATGTTTGTTGCTGGGAAACCCACAAACTTGAGTTTTGAGATGTTTTCTGGTTGCTCTATCGCAATTCCCAAGCTGTGCTTCTTGGAGATTCCTTGGCCAATCGAACCATCAACTCGACTGTGTGCAAGATCAATATAGACATGCATCCTCTTCCAGACAGATACTTAACATCTCCAGTAGCTTTGAGAAAATTGCCAGTTTTAACAGAAAGCAATGGCTGACAATTGAGGTGTTGCTAATCGCTCAATTGAACTCTAAAACATTCAATATGTGTAACGATACACACTGCCTGTCCAAAAAAGTCACAGTTTGGATTTGAGAAGGCAAATATTTAAGGCCTTTGATTGGATAATTACTGCAGTGATTAATATGTTGCAGCTGCCAACAGTTTTCTTAACTCTAAATCTAACACAAACACATGTTAATACTGTAATCTCCAAGGAAACCATTGTTAATAGAATGAGCCTAAGGTCACAGTGAATTGGCAAGAGGTGTATAAAGGCCCCCAGCACTGGACTGTGGTGCAGTGAAACTGTGTCCTCTAGAGTGATGGAGTTTCATCCAGTATGTTTAGGATGAGTTTGAAGCGGAATAATCATCTGACATCAGTACCTGACCTCACTAATGCTCTTGTGACTGAATGCAATCAAATCTACACACTGCAGCAAAGGTAGGATAGACTCCCTATTAATGCTCCTGATTTCAGGAGAAACATTGAGCAAGTGTCTACAAAGGTAGTAGCATATGAAGTAAATATATACTTTGTGTGACCTCCTATTCCAAAGATAACGGCTGTTCCTTCTCCTGTAATGCTTGATGAGACTGGAGAACACATGGCAATTCTCTCCAGATTCTTCAGATTCCCAGGTCCATGATTGTGGACCCTCTTGTTTAGGCCATTCTACAGGTTTACTATGGGGTTTAGCAGACACGGGACCAAGTCACTAATTTGCAAATAACAAGTAAGTCTCAAGTCTTAAACCACAAAGTCACTAGATGTAATGTCATTTCAGTATTTAACACAATTGATGCAGTTGATTAGTAGTATATTAAACTGACATTAATATAACATTAATGTTTTTTAAAGTTTGTTTTATAACCAGAAAAACTTATGAAATTATGAATATGAAATTAGATCATTTCAAGCAGTTCTACTTACTAATCACCTCATTACCAGTCCATTACCCAGTTAAAATAGGTGTTGAAGCAGGAAAACCAGTAAAAAGGCCAAGGTTGAGAAACACTGCACTGTATGGAAGTATTAGTACTCATTACACCTACAGGAATTTTAATAACATCACATTCTAAACCCACAAGCATTAATATATGGACCAGGTCTTTGCAGTTCTAACAGCATGTGGATAAACTGAGTGGCACAGCTCAGCTGCCTAGCGTTACAGCACCATTTAATACAAAATGATCAGTTATTTGATTAAGTTTTCCTTATTTATTATGTACAAATCGAGTGGCGAGCCTTTTCAAGTCCTAAAGCTCAAGTCCGATTCCAAGTCCAAGTCAGTAAAGGCAAAGTCTAAGTCAAGTCACAAGTCATCAGTTTAGTGACTCGAATTAGACTCGAGTCCAAGACATGTGACTCGAGTCCACGCGTCTGGGGTTTAGATCAGATAACTGGGATGACAGAGCCTTGATTCTGTAGTCTGTGTCTTGATTTTGAGGGGTGCTTTAGATAACTGTCCTTTTGAAAGATCCAGCCATGTCCTAGTTTAAGTTTGGCTGGCTAAAGCATTGTGCTGGCACTCGGTGGAGTCTGTAATACCATGGATCTGAACAAGTTGAAGGGCCTTTGGAAGAAAAAGAGCTTCACAACATCACAGACACCAGATGCTTTCCTCTGGCAACCCTCCCAAACACTGTGTAGGTGGCTTCTGATTGTAGTTTGGAAGACTTTCTGACCCCCAGCCCTACTGCAATTCCCAAGCTGTCAACTTGACTGTGCACAAGGTCAATATAGACATAGGCCCTCTTCCCGACAGACACTAAACATCTCCAGTAGCTTTGAGGAAATGGTCATTTTCAACTGTTTAACTAGCCCGTTCCTGATAACACATCATTACTGTATTCTCTGGTCTTTCTCATAGTGATGGATGACTGTACGCCAATTAAACAGGAAGCAATGACTGATAGTTTAAGTGTTCTTAATGACTGGGTTGAACTTTAAAACATTAAATATGTAAGGCAATATACACTGCCTGGCTAAAACAGTCACTGTTTGGCTTTAGGTAAGCAAACATTTTAAAGCCTTTGATTGGATATTTACTGCAGTGATTAATATGTTGCAGCTGCCAACAATTCTTTTAACCCTAACTGACGCAGTTAGCATTGAAAAATGGCATGTAATCCAATGAGTCCACATTTAAGCCCATTCTAGAGTGATGTGTGCATCATGATAAGAAGGCAAGAACATAAAGTGATGCATATACATACTATTCACTGTACAAGCCTGTTTAGGCAGAGTTATAGTCTGGAAAGGGTTTCAGTTGGTCAGATCCAGACTCAGCAATGTTATGTGGCCATATAATGAAGTCAGATGACCACCTGAAGGTACTGAATGAGCAGGTTATCTCACCAACAAAATTTTTGCTTCCCTGTTGGCACGGCCATATTCCAAGCAACATTGCTAAGATTCATCAGGATCAGATTCAGTAAACGAGTGGTTCAGGGAGAGTTTTTGGGTTGTGCTAGAGTAGACCAACACTGCAGTCTTGGTCAGCCCTGAGTCAGTGTGTGCGAAACGGTGTCTGTCACATGAGGAGAAGTTCAGTAGTTTGGCGTGCACTTTCCCACCCTATTCATTCTCTACGGGAAAAAATTCTGGAAAATATTTGTTGTTTTCCGGAATCTGTGCATCCAATCAAAAAGCTGTATACAAGCCCGAATCAAACAATCAGACCGGACAATATAGAGTTGAAGTAAATATTTCGAAAACTGCGGGACG
Organism: Megaleporinus macrocephalus; assembly: GCA_021613375.1. Lineage (NCBI taxonomy): Eukaryota > Metazoa > Chordata > Actinopteri > Characiformes > Anostomidae > Megaleporinus > Megaleporinus macrocephalus. The sequence goes on from CM038720.1 coordinate 12,539,360, forward strand.
AGTTATGATGTTGTGATGTTGCATAAGGTTGTCAACTTCATAATAGTCACTGTTTTGAGGTAAAAGAGTAGTACAAAACTAAATGAAAACTAAAGCACCAACTGACAAACACTTCCATAAACACTTGGCAGAACATTTTCAAGTGAAGTTATCAAGAGGCTGGTTAGGTTGCCTTGCAGACTTGAGGCAGTTATGGTATGTAGAGGATTTTACTATAGGTTTATTGCTCAGCTGAAATTAAAATTAAAATCCAATCAGCACCATGTCACATACCCACAAATCAGATACGTATATTGTATGTACGTATTCAATTCATATGAAAGTGACTCAAATCTGATTTGAAAAGAATTGACGCGTCCACACAGCCCTGAAAAAATCTGATTTGAAAGGAATTGACGCGTCCACACAGCCCTGAAAAAATCTGATTTGACTCACTTCAGTCTGGTAATGTGAATGAAGGCTTTCTCTACGCTGACGCTACAGCTTTTCTCTCAGTGCACCAAATATTAAGTGCAGAGCTTCACATGCAACAGCTCTCTGAGTCTCAGCTGACCAGAAACACCACGACTGATTAGTTGACTTGTAGACTTTGAGGGGAAACGTTACTGCTGTTAACACCTGATGGCTGTTTGCAGCTCGCTTGTGCATGGTTGTTTGTTTATGCGTATGCAAATGAGCTAGAGAGCGAGACAAGGTTAGAACAGCAGACAGAGAGAGAAAGAGAGAGAGAGAGAGAACAGATCTTCCAACACATCTGTTCTTTCTTTAGAGTGGTGAGTAAACAGCGGCAATTAGTAGGATTTTGCTAAGCGAGAAACGCTCAGCGATGAAGGTGTGCTGGTCCGCTGTGGGCTTTTCTCGCCCAAACACAGTTGTCCGCTTCGCTCTGTGGAAGATTCCAACAACAGCACTCACATACCAATTGGGCATAAGAAAAAAAAAAGAAAAGAAGTAGCTGTTATGTTTGTAAAATATATCTTTAGGCCCTTGAAACTATACCAAAAATGTAGTCGCTCCGTGGCGTTCGCTGCACCGGCATCCCCTGGTAGACCCAGTCGGCGCCAGGTCCTGGTTTGTGGCTGCAGGCTGTCTCTATAGGCCGAGCGACTGTTCCTGTAGGCTTTGTTGCGGTATGACTCACGTCGGCGTCTCCGCTTTGATACGGCGCATTTGTACATTAGCCTGGGATGAACCCCAACAAAGACAACGAGCGGAATCAAACCCGGGTAGACCCGGCAGGAGGGGGGAAAAAAAGCACAAGCAGGAAAAGCAACTGTGACTTCTCGGTCGAACGCGAGCCTTTGACAACGGGTGCCGTGTAATTTCCTTTCTTTCAACAATCCTTACTTCATGTGTCTCTCAGCGGAATTGGTCTTATCTGCTGCAACTTCAAAGCTTTAATGCGAACTTGTAAGTCATAAAAGAGGAACGGTGAAGCTTGGCGAGCTGTCCAGACAAGTCAAAAGACGATGACCCCCTCTGTATCCCCGTTTACCGATAACTTCAAATCTGTTGGCAAACTTGGCCAATGTGTTTAATCAGATAAGAAAGGCCGGGGAAAAAAAATGAGGATGAAAGGCACGATTCCTTTCCCATCCGGACTTGAAAGGAGTATATCCTTTCCCTTGAGGTGAGACGGAAGCACAGGAGATGCTTCTGTTTTAGTTTCAGAAGTTTCGCCGAGCGTGCCTCCTCTAAGCATCTTGCCTAATTGATGTCATGGACCCTGACTAAACAATCAGAACATCATTAAGTCGGCCTGCAAGCTAAAATCACTATCACATGGATCTTTAACTAGCTAAAGACGAAGTAAAGGAGATTTTCCAGAACGTGGAGTACAAATGCTTTTCAGTTTGCCCGGCCCTGTTTGAGTTTTGAAGGAGGTAGAGGTATCATGGTATTTCCTTAAACCAATAGTTTCAGTAATAAAACTCCACTCATCCTCTGATGATCGAATCACATGGAACAAGAACATACACATGTCTAAAAGTTAGTACACACCTGCTTGTCTCATGGTTATGAAGGCTTTAGCCAAAGTTCTGCCAGAAAGACTCCAATGCTACGTCACTTTCTCATCCGCTACTCCAGCCAATCGCAGGCTGCCACCTGTCTTTAAAAGCATTCAACTCATGCTCCTTCTTTGCTGCCTTCAGGTGCTGACGTTTCTGCGCGCTCCACCTCCTCCCTCCTCCCCATCACCACCAGTTGAGTCCCAGTCCTGCTGTGGCAGCTTCGCCCCTGCTGTCCATATCCAGCAGGATCTGTGAGGGTCTGCACACTTAAAATCCTGGACCTAGGACTGGGCTTATGCCAAAGACTGTTTCTTCATGTTCTACAATAACTAATGATGTTTATTCTTCTTCTGTGACTACGCCCTGTTGATGGCTTAAAGAAAAACTCTGCAGAAACCAACTTAATTGTAAATGAATTTATTATACAAAAAAGTATAGCATCTCATCTGACATCCAACGTCCAATCTTCTGGTGCCGGAGAGAGGCCTTCTCATCCCCTGATCTGAAGACGCTCTAAAGTGTGTGTGTTGAGTGTCGGGCCTAAATACATTATTCGGGATTCCCAGACATATGGTCCAAATAACTTCTTATATTTGGTGCAGAATTGACTATGCTATAGGGTTTGTTAATACAAGCCAAATATTTCCCAGACCTACCATACATTAACCTCTAACACCTAACTTTCTGCAAAACATTCTCTTTGCATAAAGCAGAAGATAACCTTGGCACTTTATTCATCCTATGCAGCTTAATATGTATATATATATATAAAATTTTACATACAGTTTTACATTTCTCTACTCCTGGAGTCTTTTTGGCAGAACTTCTGAAATCAGTGGTATTAAGAGTTAAAGAGTTTATCCTTCCTTTTGCTGTAGTAACAGCCTCCCTCCACTCTTCAGGGAAGGCTTTACCCTGGAATGCAAATCATTGCTGTGGGGATTTGGCGCATTGCATTTAGCCACAAGAGCATTAGGCACTGACGTTGGGTGATCAGATCTGAATCACACAACTCCAACTCATGCCAAGGCTATTGACTCGAGAACGTAGTTCCACCGCCCAATGCTGGCGGGCTTTATACCATGCTTTAATGATGCTTGACTTCGTCTTGGTAAGCTAGGCTCATGTACAGCGGCTCTAGAGCTTTCCGGGGCATTCTATTAACGATGCCTTTCTGTAGACGCGTTTCTGTGCAACATCATCACAGAGATGTGCGAGACACTATGGCACAGAAACTGACAGAAATCACAGCATATATAAGACGACAATGAAAAGGAGTTCTGCAGAAAAGGAGAATGTTTAATATCGTGAGGGGATTAAAACATAATAAAGTACAATCCATTTTTATTTCTTTTATTTCTAGGCTGTTGTCATTAACAATTTTGGTTATTTAGCTAGATACTGTTTACACTCAGGATGAGCTGATTTTGTGTGTGTGGTCTATTTCTACATTACATGCTCTTTCAAATTCAAATTCAGAAATATTATCAAACTCTGAAGAACCAGTGCTGGAAAATTCCCAGTCCCAGTCAGTCATAATGCTGTTTTACCGTGGTCCTGTGGTCCACCTGTTGTCCACCAGTGACGTCATACGGTAGCGTTTAGGAACTTCCGTAGCAAGCTCTGGGTTTTTCCATCAGTTAATTTAAAATGGTCTATTTCAGAGCATATTAAGCAGCGAATTTCATTTAAAGTCAAGTTTATATATTTTCAGTATCTAAAACATTGTGAAATCACCAGGGGTGTCCATAAGAGGTGCTTAGCCTTTAAGAAAAGGGTTCAACGGAACCAAAAATAGAAATTACTCAAGGCTTCATTAAATATTGCTCAATAATGTTGTTGTAAGAAAGTTGTGTTTATATATCTCATTGTTCTTAAGAAGTTTCATTTTTGCTTGTTTCTGGCGATGCTAAAATATTTTTTGAACAATATCTCTGTATCTAAGTCTACAGTCAATAAGTCTTTGTTATGTGTGCTACTTCTTTGAACTTGTGAGGCTACAAATATCTTCTTTTGTATTCTTCTTTATCTTGTAGTTTTCACGGTGCTTGTGAAGGAACTTTTGGTACTCAGAAATCCAGCAAGCTAAATACAATTAAGCACCACCATAGCCTATAGTGTTAGTTCCATCTGACTATGCACTTTGAAAGGTCTGCCAGGACTACTTGCCTAGCTCTTTCATTAAGAACTTATATTGCTTACACTGATTATAGGTCTGCTAACACTGCTAACCAGTTTAATCATCATCATCATCATCATCTTAGATTCCATCAATCATGCAAAGCAATAGAGGTGAAATCTAGTACATGCTTCATCAAAGGCACATGATGCAATGTCTTATATCGCTCACTCTCTGTTCTTCTACTGCTGGCTTGATCTCCAATCCCTCCTCTCACCTGCGTAGCTTTTGCAATCGAGCATTTTCCAGACTTGCTCTGCACCTCTGGAACTCTCCCTTCTCATATTCAGTCTCGATTTAAAGCCAACCTTAAAACAGATCTATTCTGCCTTATACACAAACTTCTTCTATGATAAATCTATTACTCCGCATCCCAGGTAAAAAATAAATATACTGAAGTATACTTAATTTAAGTACATTTAGTATACTATAGCTGCTATTTCTGTGTACTAGGTTTGCACTTAGTATGCTATGTGTTTGTTTTATTATGAATAAATATGTACTTATATACAAATAAACATACATAACTGTCCTATTTTGAGATCCCATTCAGTATATTTAAGTGCATCTTCAGTAAACCTTCTACCAAATCTGTATTCATGATATTTTCCATGACAAGCCTGGGGGCGCCATCTTTGTTTACTTTGTGTTAGAACTTCTGGTGCAACCATCGATACGTTGATACTAATTAATTTACTAATTAAAGTAAAATGACTACAAACATATAAAATGACTAACATAATATAATAACTGGAAGAAGAGGAAAACTTGGCTTAAACAACAGTGTTATGAACACAGCACATAGAGATCAGAGTGTTAGGGAGCCGCCTTCCAAAGAAGAGGACCTGCATCTACGGCTGAACGAGCTAAATTTAAAACATCCACCCAAGCATCCTTATGCAGAGAAATGTCTCACTTTTGAAGCTCAGAGGAAGCTGGTGAGGCTATCAGTGAAGTAATTGTTTTCTGATCAGTGTCCACCGCGCTAGGCTATCTGGGCTGTAACTAACACCCACGCAGAGTGGCTCGGGCAGCTGGCTTGACTTGGGTTTAACCGGCTTTCAGAAATATCAACTCATTGCTCGCTAGCAGCTCAACAACATATAGAAAGTAGAATGGTTCAATAGATAATGGCCAGTTTAGTGTTTAGTTGCAAAGTGTTTGGTTAGCTTATTCTTAACCAGGGCATACACTAGTTGACTAGTTGACTAGTCACTGATCATATGATTATGATACTAACAGCATGGATGTCTGGTGATTTTGGGGATCTCTGGGGGTTTCCTGAAACCTAGCAATATAGTCCAAGGTTTGGCTTTGTTCTAGCCTTTCTCCGCCGATCTACAGCACTTCAAGAATTAGATATTGAACTTCATCATCTCCCGATTTCTCAAGACCACTATAGAAAGTCATGTGTTGTTGAAAAGGAAGCATAACACCCTATAAACCCTATGAAACCATCTCACCGTCTTCAGTACTTTTGTAGTTTTTCATTGCCGAACCGTCTACACCTTCCAAGTACAAAATAATTAAAAATGTCTCCATGAGTAACATCAGGCCAGCTTTTCATATCATCCATTTACTGTGTTATTAACCTCGGATGAGACAGTGTTGTAACATTTAAATTTCTTACTGTCTCTCTGGTCTCCTCCCATGTAACTGTATTCATTTTGGTTAGCTGATCGGAAGTTCTAACACAAAGCCGGAAGAAACACATGCTTGAGGGTGGGTGTGGTGAAATAAGGTGAATTCTCAAAAAATATACTTACTACTAAATATACTTACTACTAAGTTGACATACTAGGAACAGATGTCAACTTACTACTAATAAATTTATAAACGTACTAATAAAATATAATAAATATATTTATAATTAAATAACTATTCAAAAATACATTGTAAATACACACATTTATAATACATAAGTACATTAAAAATATATTTTATATATATATATATATTTAAGAATATTTAGAAAAATACGGAATTAGTGGAAAAAGACGTACTTAAGAATATTTAAATGTGACTCAAAATAGTCCAATTAAGTATGAGTAGTTAATTAGGTATATTTTTTATAGCACTATGATATTTTGAATTCATAGTTAGTACATAAAAATACATTATTCATAAGTGCATAAAATATATAGATTAAGTATACTATAATGTACTTTTTCACCTAATAGTATATTTAAATAATGAAATGATATGAAATGGAAAAAAAAAATTTAAATATTCTGTTGAATATTTGTTTTTATAATTTTACGTTTCCTTATTTTTCACAAGGGATGTAATTTCATCGCCTGTGTTGTGGCTTTTGTATGTCTATATCTGTTTGTTTATTTGTCATCTGTTTGTTTGTTTATATGCTTCATGTGCTAATTAATTGCAATCTGTAAGCATCCTGGAGAGCGTTATATATATAAATGTCATGTATTACTGTTATTAATATTATGATACTGGACAGCTATGTTGGCTAGCAAGATGATGGGGGGTAGTGTTCTGAAATTTAATGTATAAAAATTAACATTTTTTTCCAACAAACATGACTAGCATATGTCATGAGCACCAAATGCCTGTGTACAGTACTGCGCAAAAGTGTTAGGCACTTGGGGACATTGCTATATTTAGAAAGCTATTTTTCCAGACAGAAAGCTTTTATTTACTCAGCAATAAATGAATGAATACAGTAAGTAGTGCTTTTACATATGTCAGTGTGTTTATTTAACCCTTTCCAAGCTTCTCCTTGTGGAACCAACCCAGTATTATTTACAGTTCTCATCTTATACCTGCTTTGACTGCTCAGTACTTCATTAAGCTAAATCAAGATTGCTGTTGAAGGAACTGAATACATTCATACAATGTCTAGGTATGACACTACATGGATGCCTCAGAGAATACAAGGAGGTGAGGAGCCTGGTGAGTTCTAGTTTGCTGAAGGCTATTAATTCAGTCCAAGGCTTTTGTTCTAACTTCTCTCTGTCGATCTACAGCACTTGAAGGATTAGATATTGGCCACTATTATCTCCAGATTCTTTAAGATCACAATACAAAGTCTGGCGTTTAAAGTGAGTTATTCTGATTTTCTACATTCCTGTGGGTGCTATTTTACTTAATTCCGGGCTCCGTATCTCCAGTTCCCACAAGGCTACTTGGAAAGGGCACGTCACTCTTTACTGACCTTTGGCTTTGTCACAGATTGTTTTTTGTTTTGGTTTTTTTGGGGTTTTTTTGCAAAACAATCCTGTCTTCTTTGATATAATACCTTATGCCAGTACTTCATTAAGCTAAATCAAGATTGCTGGTGAAGGAACTGAATTAATTTATACAATGTCTGGGGCGTCCAGGAGAAATCTGGAACTACACTTTGTTCTTCAGACTGGAGCTCAAGATATGATCTACGTTGTATTGTATTTTTGCTTATTTGCATCTGTTCTAATGATATCTGGTGGTGACAATACACTTATTGCTAAGATAAAGGCTTTTAAACAATATACCCTATATATACCACCCAGTCATAACTTTCTATAAGCCACATAACAAAAGAACTGAAGTAATACAGCTTAAATGTGGAGAGAAAGTTTGCTTAATATCCTACATTTTTCAAAGGGCACCCTTGACAAAAAAGAAATAAATCATAAAAAACACCCTGCAGTAAGAAAGGAGTGTCCAGGATCATCAGACCATGTGCTTCACCCTGTAGAACAGAACTCTGTAATGGTCTTCTCCTTTAAGAGTCCTGCAGAGTGATGAAAGTCAGCTTTTAAGTGGGTTTCTGGTGGCTTCCTGTCCAGCCCATGGCAAATCTTTTCATTGAAAGTCTCTGCCCGCAACCTCCCGGTGCAGAGTGTCATTTCTTTAAAAAAAAAAAAATCTCTTCCCAATCCACGCCATTTAAGACACCCTGCCACTTCTCCTCCACCAGCCTTGGCAGGCCTCAGCCCAGAAATGCAGTACCTAGACGTGTTTCCTCTACCCCTACCACAAATACTGCCTCAAGCCCAAGGCGAACAGATGTAGCCTTCAGCTGCACACGCTGCACATTCGACTTTTTCAGAGAAGAGAGCGCGAGGAACCACCAGCAATAGCGGAGCGCTCTCATTAATTTATGGGTAAACTGAGGGATTTAGAGGATATAGTAAATCTCATGAATACCACCAAGGAGGAAAATGTCAGGAACTGCAGTTAAAGTCTCAAACACAGTAGCGCACTGCAAATCTGCTGCAATCCTGCAAGCTGTGAGAAAGAAAAATACATTTGTAGCAGGTTGGGAGCGTGTGTGGGTGGCAGTACAACATAGTAGGTCATTACTAAATGACAACACGTCCAAAAATATGCTGATTTTTTTACTACAGGCTGCACTGCACACAAACATTGTGTTATATGTGCTATGCTACGGATATGCAGATGAAAATATTACATTTGCAAAACAGATTCAGCAGAATGTATTAAGCATTATTTCAGTGGTAGCAAATGCCCACATATATATATATTGTCGTTGTCCAATAAAAAAAAATGTATATCTCCATTTTTGTCGATTTTCTTTTATGCATCATTTGAACACGCCAATGGCTGTTTATATTGTTTGAAATTTTATGACTAATAGAACAATAGAAGTGCTCCAAAATAACTTGGAAAAAAATCTGGTTCCATTGACTTACATTGAAAGTTAAGTAATTTTTTGTCCTCTCCTGTAAAGTTAAAGTTTTGGAGACACTTGTTTTTCTTTGGACAGCGATGATATGCTTTAACCCATTTACAGCAGACATAAAATACAATTTACCCATATTTTGAATGTCCTTAGCTATATTTCCAATAGTGCTCACGTTGAATGGAAAATGTATGAACGTTGATGGAAATGTGTATCATTTACAAAACTGAAGGCGAGCTGGATCGATAGTTATAAAAGTGTTTTTATTGTATTGAAATACCTTTTTTTTTTTTTTGGTCATCAAAAATGTTTGGATGTAAGGAAGAGTAGAGAGTTGGGAATTACCTTTACTTCTCATTGCTCTCATGCAGCTTAACAACATTCCATACATATAGAAAGTAGAATGGTTTAATAGATGTTCACTGTTCAGTTGCAAAGCGTTTGGTTAGCTTATTCTTAACCAGGGCTTGCACAAACTAGTTGACTCATCACTGATCATATGATTATGATACTAACAGCATGGATGTCTCAGAGAATACAAGAGGCGAGAAGCCTGGTGATTTTGGGGTCTGTATCTCCAGTTTCCTGAAGCCTAGCAATTCAGTTCAAGGTTTGGCTTTGTTCTAGCCTTTCTCCACTGATCTACAGCACTTCAAAGATTAGACAATGAATGTCATTACCTACAGATTCCTCAAGACCACTGTAGAAAGTCATGTTTTGTTAGAAAGGGAGCATAACACCCTATGAACCCTATGAATGTTTAAAGTGAGTTATTCTTATTTCCTAAATTTCCTAAAGTTGGATATAAATGTACTAAGTTCCGGGGTTCGTATTTCCAGTACCTCATGTTGGAAAGGGCACATCACTCTCTACTGACCTTTGGCTTTGTCACAGTTTTTTCTGTTTTTGCAAAACTCTTCTCTCTTATGTGATTTTGTAATGAGGGGGCAGACGAGAGAGGCTGATACGCATGCAGGCGTTTTTTAATGGAGTCCATAGTTGAAACAAAAGTAGACAAACGATAAAGTAACAAAGCACCCAGTATCATATCAAGTCAAGTCAAATTTATTTGTATAGCACTTTTACAACAATGTTGTCACAAAGCAGCTTTACAGAGTTTAAAAGCATCAAAAAAACATGAATTCACAAAACTTTATCCACTGTGAGCAAGCCAGAGGCGATGGTGGCAGGAACAACTCCCTCAACTGGAGGAAGAAACCTTGGGAGGAACCAGACTCACAAGCAGAGACCCATCCTCCTCTGGTCACACAGTAGTTACAGTTTATTAAACTAAAGCTGAGTCTGAAGGCAAAAGCTTTGGAAACTGACCAGGTGGTACATCAGGTGAATGATACAGCGATGCAGTCTAGGATGGAGCAAATTACACCAATGGAGAGGAGAACTGTATGACAACAAACAGATGAACAAAGTAATACAATAACAAAGGCAGAGCGACAGAGTACTATAGAAAACACATAACCACAATGCAAGACATGGACAGATAGCAAACAGAGGGTATAAGTAAGACGCAGAAGATAGGGAACACCTGGGACAAGGAGGAGCAGATGAGGGGCGTGGCAAGAGGGTGTAGACAAGGAGAAGCAATTAACTGATGAAATTAGATATTAAAGAATAGTCATCCACAGCCCAATATGTATTAAAAATAGAACACGCATAGTGAAACATACAGCCTGTGTATTGTGCACTGAACTTTTGAACCCTGAGAAAAGACACAGATAACCATAGACACGTATGTGTGTCATAGGATGATATAAGATGTGTTTTTAAAAAGAGAAGTTGATTTGGAGGTTAAGGTGCTATAAATCCTACACTGGGGAGGGCATAGTGGTACTGAACTCAATGTATGGAAAAAGAAGGAGGGGTGACAGTAAATACCTCCCCAAGGTGTGCATAAATGTGTGAACATTTTCTGTATCTGTGTACATAAGTCCAAATGTGGAAGACATTTTCCAAGAAGAATAAAGAACCTGCTCTTCTATCAAATGGGTCTTCTGAATCTTCTCAAATCCTTCTTAAGTTATTTTAGTTGGTTTTCTGTGTTAGTTTTATTGGTCACTTGAGTATAGCTTTATTATTCACCAAGTGTCAAAGGAACGACACAACCAAAACAAACAGAAGCACATGGAACATGACAGAAGAATGACAACAAAAGCAGAAACAGACAGTAGGAAAAGCAGTGTGTAACAGGTTTAATACCTGATGTCTGCAGTGGTCAATCCACACTGACTCATGCAATCTCTAGTACTAATACATTACTACAAGCTCAAAGAGGTGCCACCAGAAATTTGCATGATCATACAAGAGGTTTTGAATGGGTTTTGATATCGAAGACCTAAAATGAAAGTTATGGGTTCACCGCTGGTCAACTAGTGTCATTTATTGCAACCCAGAATCGGAAAATGGACTCAAGGTTGAAGTTGAAGACCTCTTTTGGTTGCTCAAGGTCAACAGCTTCCTAGTTAATCTATGAACAGATTAAGGACAATGAATACATTTGATGTGTTCATATTATTTTAAAATATGTAAGTCCATTTCCATTCCGTAGAATGTTCGCTATGGGGACGGTTTGTATTCAGAAGCAACGCCAATAAGGAAATAAGTTAGCCAACAGTTCTCCAGTCAGCATATGGGGAATCGTGAAAGTGCATTTTATGTCATTGAGAACACCTTGCCACGAAAAACCTTTTATAATTGATACATTTTCAGGGTAATTAATGCCAAATGAGCATTAATTAAGGCATCAAAGTATCATTGAGTGTGGTATTGATCTACTTATCCCAGTGATAACCCAGTTCTATACCTCAGTGTTCAACTAGAAGCTAATGCAGTGGGCATTACTGACTCTTAGTAGCAGAATATCAGTGGCTTTTGAACAGCAGCATATTACCTGCATATTAACCCACAATATGTTTTTTCTCAGGCCCTGTTTCTAGGCTCGCTGTTGCTGGAAGACTCGGTCATAGTCGTGCTTTGACAGTTCTCCAAGCTGCGCTGCAAATCTAGTGATTTTTGGAGATGCAGGGGGCGAGCGAACAATTCATGAGCGCTTCTCAATATTTTATTCGGGCAAATGCTCACGCAGAATGGAATTGTCATATGATATCACGGGCCTCATTCATTAAGCATCATCTAATTATAAAACGCTCGGGGCATTGTGCGAACGAGTGCGCATTTTTATTGCATGATCACCCCTCATGCCAAGCGTGCAAATGGAAAAGAGAGCCGTCTGGGCCCTGAGCGGAAGCCATTTGTTTATTTTGGTGTTTGCCTTTGGTTTTAAATGAAGACCACCGTCCCATCGGAAAGGCTCGCGCCAGCAATCGTTTCCATGGGCATCAACATGGGTCCATCTCTGCAGGCTTGCTGCGATGACCTGTGGTATGCTGGATCAGGGCGGTGTTGGCATTACGGTGAGCCTCAAAAACGAGGACAACCAACAGCCCGGCACCTGTTTCTCAGTATAAGCCAGGCTATTAAAATACCTGTGCTCTATTTGGCCTCCCTGTTTGTTCGAACCTTCCTCAATTTCAGAAACAAGAGTGGAAACGTATCAGGGAGAGGACAAGACGGCATACGACCTGTTAGCATATTGGATATTATTCTAAGCATTATAACAGCATATTATCAGCATATTAATGTAATCGTTTGGGGTTTGGTTGGTCTTACCAAAGTGCCATATGAATACTTATAGGCATATTCACAGAGGAATAAAAGCCCCCCCTGATTATTTGAGCTCATTTGTTTCTCTGATTCATAAGAGAGGACTAATTGGCACTGCGCAGTCAAACATAAAATTAACAGAATGATATTCATCAAAAGTCAACAATATTGCTTCATATCAGTGCTTTGAAAGCAGAACCTATATAAAAGTCTCTGATTAACAGAATACGGCAAAGCAGAGATAGAGAGCACGGAAAAAAGTAATTAAAGTGGATCGTCAGTTGGGCGACAAAGATGGAGATCTGAAGCCAGAAAGCGTAGTACACTTTCGGGTAGAGATTTAATGAGAAAGGTGCACACAGACTGTAGGATTACAGCAATTTGCAGGATTTTTTGCGGAAAAGTTTACCAACATAGGCTCTAGATACCAATGTGGAACATTTCTAGCCGTGTGATGTGCCACATTACCTTACCAGAAGATCCCATCCGCCCCAGGGAAGAAGATCACCATGTATGGGTGTACGTGATCTGCAAGGATGGCATCATACCCAAATTGAGAGTGCCTTCAACATGGATGAGTGGGCCCAGGAAACACCACGAAAACATTCCCCATATCACTGACACCTACACTCGGCCACCGTGGAAAGTAGAAAGTGGTATATATATATATATATATATATATATATATATATATATATATATATATATATATATATATATATATATATATATATATATAATAGGACTCAACTGTGTAAAAGCATATAGGAGCAATAGCTCAGCCTTGAAGAGATAGGCAACGTAGACAAAGACATTTTATATAATGTTATGTTTAAAACTTGCATCTTTACAAATGCTCTTTTGACTGACTGGGCACAAATTCACACGTACAAACCCCAAAATCTTGTGGATAGCCTTCCCAGAGCAGCCGAAAAAGTAGGACGACTCCATAAAATTGCACATGGTTTTTGGAATGGGATGCTTAACATGCTTATATAGGTGTCAGAAGGTCACATGTCTACATACTTTTGGTTGTGTATGTATGTATCTGGATAAGGGAGATAAACGCATTTATTGTTTTTCTATGTATGTGCTGTATGTATTTATTAATGCATAATGCCGTGTGACGTGCTGAATTACCTTGATGAAAGATCACATCCGACCCAGTGAAGACGGTCACCATGTATGGTTGTACGTGATCTGCAAGGATGGCTTCCTACCCAAATTGAGAGTGCCCTCCACATGGATAAGTGGGCCCAGAAAACGCCACGAAAACATTCCCCATATCACTGCCACCTACACTCTACCACCGTGGAAAGTAGAAAGTGGTTAAGATAATGGGACTGTGTAACAGCGTCTAGGAGCAACAATAGCTCAGTCTTGAAGAGATGTATACAAAGACATTTTATATAATGTATTGTTTAAAACTTTCATCTTCACAAATGCTCTTTTGACTGATTGGGCAAAAATTCAAACCCCAAAATTTTGTGGATAGCCTTCCCAAAGCAGCCGAAAAAGTAGGACGACTCCATATAATTGCATATGGTTTTTGGAATGGGATGCTCAACATGCTTATATAGGTGTCACAAGGTCAGATGTCCACATACTTTTGGTTGTGTATGTATCTGGATGAGGGAGAGACACACATTTAGTGTTTTTCTATGTATATGCTGTGTGTATTTAATAATGCATAATGCCGTGTGACGTGCAGCACTACTTTGCCAAAAGATCCCATGCGTCCCAGGGAAGACGATCACCATGTATGGGTGTACATGATCTGCAAGGATGGTTTAATACCCAAATTGAGAGCGCCTTCCACATGGATGAGTGGGCCCAGAAAACGCCACGAAAACATTCCCCATATCACTGCCACCTACACTCTACCACCGTGGAAAGTAGAAAGTGGTTAAGATAATGGGACTCAACTGTGTAACAGCGTCTAAGAGCAACAATACCTTAGCCTTGAAGAGATGAGAGATGTGTACAAAGACATTTTATATAATGTAATGTTTAAAACTTTCATCTTCACAAATGTACTTTTGACTGATTGGCCACAAATTCAAACCCCAAAAGCTTGTGAGTAGCCTTCCCAGAGCAGCCGAAAAACTAGGATGACTCCATATAATTGCATTTGGTTTTTGGAAAGGGATGCTCAACATGCTTATATAGGTGTAAGAGGGCCAGATGTCGACATACTTTTGGTTGTGTATGTATCTGGATGAGGGAGAGAGACACATTTAGTGTTTTTTTTATCTATATGCCGTATGTATTTAATAATGCATAATGCCGTGTGACGTGCCGCATTACCTTGCCGGAAGATCCCATGCATCCCAGGGAAGACGATCACCATGTATGAGTGTACGTGATCTGCAAGGATGACTTCATACCCAAATTGAGAATGCCCTCCACATGAATGAGTGGGCCCAGAAAACGCCACAGAAACATTCCCCATATCGCTGCCACCTACACTCTACCACCGTGGAAAGTAGAAAGTGATTAAGATAATGGGACTTAACTGTGTAACAGCGTCTAGGAGCAACAATAGCTCAGTCTTGAAGAGATATATACAAAGACATTTTATATAATGTAATGTTTAAAACTTTCATCTTCACAAATGCTCTTTTGACTGATTGGGCACAAAGTCACACGAACAAACCCCCAAATCTTGTGGATAGCCTTCCCAGAGCAGCCAAAATAGTAGGACGACTCCATATAATTGCATATGGTTTTTGGAATGGAATGCTCAACATGCTTATATAGGTGTCAGAAGGTCAGATGTCCACATACTTTTGGTTTTGTATGTATCTGGATGAGGGAGAGAGACACATATAGTGTTTTTCTATGTATATGCTGTATGTATTAAATAATGCATAATGCCGTGTGACGTGCAGCATTACCTTGCCAAAAGATCCCATGCGTCCCAGTGAAGACAGTCACCATGTATGGTTGTACGTGATCTGCAAGGATGGCTTCATACCCAAATTGAGAGTGCCCTCCACATGCATGTGTGGGCCCAGAAAACGCCACGAAAACATTCCCCATATCACTGCCACCTACACTCTACCATCGTGGAAAGTAGAAAGTGGTTAAGATAATAGGACTCAACTGTGTAACAGCGTCTAGGAGCAACAATAGCTCAGCCTTGAAGAGATGTGTACAAAGACATTGTATATAATGTAATGTTTAAAACTTTCATCTTCACAAATGCTCTTTTGACTGATTGGTCACAAATTCAAACCCCTTCTTGTGAATATCTTGTGAATAGCCTTCCCAGAGCAGCCAAAAAAATAGGACGACTCCATATAATTGCATTTGGTTTTTGGAATGGGATGCTCAACATGCTTATATAGGTGTCAGAGGGTCAGATGTCCACATACTTTTGGTTGTGTATGTGGCTGAATGAGGGAGAGAGACACATATAGTGTTTTTCTATGTATATGCCTAATGTATTTAATAATGCATAATGCCGTGTGACGTGCCGCATTACCTTGATGGAAGATCCCATCCACCCCAGGGAAGACGGTCACCATGTATGGGTGTACGTGATCTGCAAGGAAGACTTCATACCCAAATTGAGAATGCCCTCCACATGGATGAGTGGGCCCAGAAAACGCCACGAAAACATTCCCCATATCACTGCCACCTACACTCTGCTGCCGTGGAAAGTAGAAAGTGGTTAAGATAATGGGACTCAACTGTGTAACAGCGTCTAGGAGCAACAATAGCTCAGCCTTGAAGAGATATATACAAAGACATTTTATATAATGATGATTATATAATGTTTAAAACTTTCATCTTCACAAATGCTCTTTTGACTGATTGGGCACAAATTCACGCGTACAAACCCCAAAATCTTGTGGATAGCCTTCCCAGAGCAGCCGAAAAAAATAGGACGACTCCATATAATTGCATATGGTTTTTGGGATGGGATGCTCAACATGCTTATAGAGGAGTCAGAAGGTCAAATCTCCACATACTTTTGGTTGTGTATGTATCTGGATGAGGAAGAGAGACAAATTTAGTGTTTTTCTGTGTATGTGTCGTATGTATTTAATAATGAATAATGCATTTCGCAGAATGCCTCCTATTTGCGCCTCGAAAAGGTTAACTACATCCGGGTGTTCGCTTCTTTGTCAGTCATTTTGCAGAGTTCATCCCAGGACTTCCTAACGAGGGGCTCTGCACAGGACCTCTGAGTGGAAAATGTGTTCTGAATGAAGAACACAAAGGTGGATCAATGCTGTTGAAAGGAGTCATTGATTGCGTCGTGAAACAATCATATGTTATGTGCCGTGTGATTGCTGTTGGAGACCCGAGCTTCAGTTCATTGACAAAGTGTTCCAAACGTTCTCAGAACTCTTATGATTTGATTTCTGCATTTGTTCTGAATTTATGAGGTTATAAGAAATAAATGTGCTAAGCCAATATTCAGTTAAAAAATCTCAACCCTTTACTGTTTTATGGAAAGTAACAATAATCAGTAGTAAAAGCACTGATTCACCTCATGAAGAGTCACACAGACAGAAACACATTAGTTAGTTTAAATTAGTTTTAATAACGATTTCGTAATAACAATGCAGAGTCCATAAAATACCAGAGAAAAATAATACCTGCCCAGTGCTGCTCCTGTGTGGACCAGGTTAACAGTCAGCAGCAAGTGAGTGGAAGTACAAGATAGGTGTTTCTAATAAAGTGGCCATCGAGTGGAAATACAAGGTAGGTGTTTCTAATAAAGTGGCCAGTGAGTAGAGGTGCAAGGTAGGTGTTTCTAATAAAGTAGCCAATGAGTGGAAGTACAAGGTAAGTGTTTCTAATAAAGTGGTCAGTGAGTGGAAGTACAAGGTAGGTGTTTCTAATAAAGCGGCCAGTGAGTGAAAGTGCAAGGTAGGTGTTTCTAATAAAGTGGCCAGTGAGTGGAATTGCAAGGTAGGTGTTTCTAATAAAGTGGCCAGTGAGTGGAGGTGCAAGGTAGGTGTTTCTAATAAAGTAGCCAATGAGTGGAAGTACATGGTAGGTGTTTCTGATAAATTGGCCAGTCACTAGGGATATAAGGTAGATGTTTCTAATAAAGTGGCCAGTGAGTGGATGTACAGGGTAGATGTTTCTAATAAAATGGCCAGTGAGTGGAATTGCAAGGTAGGTGTTTCTAATAAAGTGGCCAGTGAGTGGAAGTACAAGGTAGATGTTTCTGATAAAGTGACCAGTCACTAGAGATACAAAGTAGATATTTCTAATAAAGTGGCCAGTGAGTGGAATTGCAAGGTAGGTGTTTCTAATAAAGTGGCCAGTGAGTGGAATTGCAAGGTAGGTGTTTCTAATAAAGTAGCCAATGAGTGGAAGTACATGGTAGGTGTTTCTGATAAATTGGCCAGTCACTAGGGATATAAGGTAGATGTTTCTAATAAAGTGGCCAGTGAGTGGAATTGCAAGGTAGGTGTTTCTAATAAAGAGACCAGTCACTAGGGATACAAAGCGGATGTTTTTAATAAAGTGGCCAGTGAGTGGAAGTGCAAGGTAGGTGTTTCTAATAAAGTGGCTAATGAGTGGAAGTACATGGTAGGTGTTTCTGATAAAGTGGCCAGTCACTAGGGATGTAAGGTAGATGTTTCTAACAATGTGGCCAGTGACTGGAAGCCCAATCTAAGTGTTTCTAATAAAGTCACTATAAATACAAGGTAAATGTTTCTGATAAAGTGGCCAGTCACTAGGGATACAAGCTAAGTGTTTCAAAGGAAGGGGCAAGTGAGTGAAAGTACATGGTGAGTGTTTCTAATAAAGTGTCCATTGATTGGAAGCACAAAGCGGGTATTTCCAAAAAAGTGTCCAGGGAATGGAAGATGTTTCTAATAAAGTGGCCAGGTTTCTTCTCTTTTATCTCTGTATGAGAACTGGGATAGTTTGGTTCGGAGAGGTGCTCAAATCACAATGGCAAAAAGCTCAGGTGCCTTTTCGGACCCTGAGATGACAGATTACAGCCGGCCGAAGAAAAAGCAGCATCTCAGGTGACACTGCAGCCTCCAAAGGAGCCTAAAAGCTGGCCTGTTATGTAAGCGAATCCTATCCGTGGAGATGGAGCTGTAGACCTCGCAATGATGTGCAGCGGGGCTATATGGCAGAGCGCCAAGACGCTAAGAGGTGTAGCTGCTTGTGGAGATTAAACATCTGCTCCTTTGGCCCGGCTCTGTTGGGACTTTCGGGGCAACGGAGAGAAGGCGATGGTATCGCCCCCCCTCATTATTCTCCGGCCTCCTGTTAAAATCAAAGAGCCATCATCCAGCCTCCAGCCATCCTGCATTACACACTCTATCACCCCACATCCTCCTAACAAGATAACACCAAACAATTTGTAAATGCAACCCGAGAGTCCAGAAGAACAATGGTCTTTGTAAAAGGACATAGAGTACAAAAAGAGTAAAAAAAAAAAAAAGGTTGAACGTCTCAGATGAGATGTGGTCTGAGAGGAATAAAGAAAGAAAGAGGGCTATAAGGATGGTAAAAAAAAAAAAAGGCTGGCGGCCCAAAGAAATCCTTGTACTTCCAGCTACTTTACCAGCCAAAGGAAAACGTTTTTAAGAAAATCACATTAATAACGTTTGTATATTCATGCAATGTGTCCAAATGTTTGTAGACACTTCATTCAATATTTCAACTGAAATCAATAATATTAATAGAAACCTTGTCTGGCTACAGTAGCTACAGTGGCCTATACTCCTCTTTGATGTTACACTAGATGTTGAAACATTGCTGTGAGGATTTGGTTGTATTCAGCCACAGACGTATTAGAAAGCTGAGGTATTGATGATAAATGATCAGTTCAGCATCACAAACATCACTCAACTCACCCCAAAGGAATAGAACGGTGATCCATCACCAGAGATTGCAATTCCACTGCTCCACAGCCCAGTGCTGGGGGGCATCATACCCCTCGACCTGATGCTTGGCATTGGAATTAGGCTCTGAATCACAGAGACTATATTCCACAGAGACTATACAAGTTCAGCAATCTGAAGAAAGTGAAGCTGTAGTATGTGTTTTTGAGCTAGCGAGCTAATTCCATCAGCAAATCTCCTGACAACCCTGCTGAGAAGAGTCAGTACACGCCTGACGTGGTGACATTAGGCTTATGTGCAGCTGCTCCAGAGCTTTGCATTTTATTGACAGTGCTTTTCCATAGAGATAATATACAGTCGAGTCACATTATTATGACCACTTCCTACTTTTGATAGCTGCAGTGTGTAGGTACAGGGCAGTGGTACGGACTGGGCAATGTTTAATGGCATTCTCTAGACCCACCGTGGAAGGCACTCTCAGCCGATTTGGGTATGAATCCAGCCTTGCAGATCACCTTGAAACATCACCCGGCTGGAAATGTCCCACATTGGTTGGAAGAGCTGACCCAGACTTCCAAGTACTACCCTGGAATCCTAATTCCCCAGACTTGAACCCAATCAAGCATACGTGGGACCACCTCGATCGTCATGTTCGCTCTATGGATCCTCCTCCCACACGCCCTCCAGCAGCTGTGGGATGCACTGCAGTCAGCATGGCTCCAGATACTTGTGACAACCTACCAGGACCTTATTGAGTGTCCCAGCCTTTCTAGCTGCTATTTGTGCTGCACACGGTGGTTATTAGCTGGTGGTCACAATAATGTGACTCGACTGTGTACAAGCTTTGTGTGTGCAACTGAATAGCTGTGTTAGCAATGGGTGCACCCTAAAGTAGCTGGATATATTGTGCATATTGAATATCATATATTCTACTTAACTGGCCAAATGTGGGCACCAAGTTCTTCGTACCAGAGACCAAAGGAACCATCGAGACTTTTATCAACAAAAGATGCAAAAGCCAACATCTGTCGTGGTATTGGGGAAGGGGGGCATCAGTACCCACAGTTAGTGATGGGAAGTCAGTTCCATAAGAGCATGTTCAGTTTGTCTGGGAGTTAAGGTTGACTGTTGGCCAATGACAGTAAGGGTTGAAATGCTTGGCGTCGACTCTTCGGCTCTATCAACTCGTGTTTTTTCACTGTAATCAGCTCAAGGGACATTCTGACGGGGGCAAGTGTGAAGCAAGAGAGTCTGAGACTGAGTAGCTAGTGTTTAATTAGCAGCTTTAAACAATGTCAGCTGCTCACCACCTGCTGTGAACACCAATCTGCTCATAAAACTGGTATCTATACATCCTGAACCGCAGCTCTTTGCTTCCTTTACACAATGATGGCCACCGACTGAAGAAGGTAAAGTCTTGCATAAAGCAAGAATGGGCAACAGTTCCACTTCCAAAACTGCAACAATTAGTATCCTCAGTTCTCAAAGCAATAAAAAGTTCAATTAAAAAGAAAGGTGATGTAACACAGTGGTAAACATGCCACAGTCCCAGCTTTAATTCTAGCGTTGTTTATATTTACATTAAATACAATTAAGTTGGTCAGTAAAAACAGTGGAAAGCTTTTCTTTAAAATTTTGGCTGTTAAATAAATGTTAAGGATAATTATCCAGATTCTTATTTTTATTGCTTTTTTACAAAATGTCTCAACATTTCCAGAAATATTGTGTAGTTGATATAGTGTTGTGGGATACATTGCTGCCAGAAACCACCTTATACTTTGCCAATAAGAGTCCTTGGGCAAGATTCCCAACACTACGTTCACCTACCTGTGTAAACTGTAACACTACCTTCACCCATTTGTGTACAGGTAAACTGTAACAATACCTTAACATACCTGTGTACAGGTAAACTGTAACACTACCTACACCTACCTGTGTACATGTAAACTGTAACACTACCTTCACCTACCTGTGTACATGTAAACTGTAACTCTACCTTCACCTACCTGTGTACAGATAAACTGTAACACTACCTTCACCTACCTGTGTACATGTAAACTGTAACACTACCTTCACCTACCTGTGTACAGGTAAACTGTAACACTACCTTCACCTACCTGTGTACAGGTAAACTGTAACTCTACCTTCACCTACCTGTGTACATGTAAACTGTAACTCTACCTTCACCTACATGTGTACATGTAAACTGTAACACTACCTTCACCTACCTGTGTACATGTAAACTGTAACTCTACCTTCACCTACCTGTGTACATGTAAACTGTAACACTACCTTCACCTACCTGTGTACATGTAAACTGTAACTCTACCTTCACCTACCTGTGTACATGTAAACTGTAACACTACCTTCACCTACCTGTGTACAGCTAAACTGTAACACAGCTTTCACCTACCTGTGTACAGCTAAACTGTAACTCTACCTTCACCCACCTGTGTACATATAAACTGTAACACTACCTTCACCCACCTGTGTACATGTAAACTGTAACACTACCTTCACCTACCTGTGTACAGCTAAACTGTAACTCTACCTTCACCCACCTGTGTACATATAAACTGTAACACTACCTTCACCCACCTGTGTACATGTAAACTGTAACACTACCTTCACCTACCTGTGTACATGTAAACTGTAACACTACCTTCACCTACCTGTGTACAGGTAAACTGTAACACTACCTTCACCTACCTGTGTACATGTAAACTGTAACACTACCTTCACCTACCTGTGTACAGGTAAACTGTAAAACTACCTTTACCTACCTGTGTACATGTAAACTGTAACACTACCTTCACCTACCTGTGTACATGTAAACTGTAACACTACCTTCACCTACCTGTGTACATGTAAACTGTAACACTACCTTCACTTACCTGTGTACATGTAAACTGTAAAACTACCTTCACCTACCTGTGTACAGGTAAACTGTAACACTACCTTCACCTACCTGTGTACATGTAAACTGTAAAACTACCTTCACCTACCTGTGTACATGTAAACTGTAACACTACCTTCACCTACCTGTGTACAGGTAAACTGTAACACTACCTTCACCTACCTGTGTACATGTAAACTGTAACACTACCTTCACCTACCTGTGTACATGTAAACTGTAACACTACCTTCACCTACCTGTGTACATGTAAACTGTAACTCTACCTTCACCTACCTGTGTACAGGTAAACTATAAGCCACTCTGTATAAGGGCATCTACCAAACACAGTAAATATAAAGTATGTATTTACAACGCTTACTCTCCTAAAATATCAAATGACTTCATACATTTTAATATTCCGAGTGAGCGAATCAAAATCCAGTATGCCTGTGATTCGATTTCCAAATAAGGCTAATTATTAAAGCCTCACTACACCCCTTTGACCACAATATTTACATCTGCTTGATTGTTTGTTTGTTTGTTTGCCTAACAAAGCTAGCTGTTAACCCCAGATGTTTCTTAATTATGGTCTATTGTGAGTTGTGTAATCCATTATGTCTCCAAACAACAGAGAACTGTCCTTAAAAGTAAGAAAGCAGATGGTGAAACTTCACAAAGATGGAAATGGGTGCAAGAACAAGCGTATGGTCCACTAATTTTGCTGTCTTTCACTGGAAAACAAATGGGCCAGTGCTTCCTCTTAGCATAAGATTTATTTTTTCACCCATAGGGACAGTGTTACTAACAAATTGGTGCAAAACTACAGCACTAGGGCATGGAAATGAACATGAAAAGAAATCTGATGGATATTGGTAATATATAATTTGGTCAGTTGATTTGGTTCCTCTGATGCTTGATGTGGGCATGACCAAGAAAAGTACAGTGTAGTGGCAGCTGTGACACATGGTGGAGGTAGTATGGTCTATATGGTTCTGTATTCATTTAGAGCAGGGGTATTTAATTAGAATCCAGTAAGGTCCATCTAGGGGAGATTTCCTCAGGCCAAGGTCCAGACTATCATCATTTCTAACGTGTGTTATGATTCAGTGGTGTATCCTGTTTACTGAAGTAGCCTAGTATCAGCATCTTATACCATCAGCTACTGAAACACCAACACATCACACATATCGTTTAGTATATTTCAGTGTGTTTAAATGCTGAACTGAAATGCTGAACTTAAATGTTTTTTAATCACTTTAAGTAAAAACAAGGACTACATTGAAAATGCCTTTGAAAAACATGCATCATAAAGTGTTTATTTATAATAAAAAGGGAAATAAAATGTTTAGTCTTGTTAACTGAGTTTCACATCTTAAAAGTTGATCTCTCTTTTGTATTCCTCCACACTTTCTCTTGTTCAGTGAGAGAAGTGAGCTCTTGGTTGTCCAGCCAGAACTTTAAATCAGGGCTGAATATGTAAGGGTCTTCTCACACACATATGAGATATCCAGGTTGTTCTGTGTGGATGTGCATGTTCTCCCCGTGCTTGAGTGGGTTTCCTCCGGGTACTCCGGTTACCACAGTCCAAGCACATGTATATTAGGTTGGTCGCTTATTCTAAATTGACCGTAGGTGTGACTGAGGAGTGTGTGTTGGCCATACAATGGACTGGCAACCTGTCCATGGTGTACACCGTCTTCGCCTGATGATGCTGGTAAAGCGGAAGATCATGTATGGATGGATGGATGGATGGATATGAGATACATGGCTGCTTTTATTTAGCAACACGGCCTCAGAACATATGAGCCATGTTGGTTTGGAGCTGCCTGTGGGAAGTATAAACATCTCTGTCTCGGTCCATTCAAGTCGTTTTTCGCCGTTGACTTTTCCTTTATTAGAGCACACCATCTCACTCACTTTCCTCTCCGAGATTGGTCTGGAGATAGATTGGAGTTTACTGCGCCGCAAAGCCCGCATACCGTAAAGACAAGAAAAGCTCCGCCGTTTAAAATAAACACAGTCAACATTAAATCCTTCTCAAGAGTTTATCAGTTTCGGTCCACAACTGGACAACGTCTGTGTCCAGACCCGGACTAGGTCCGCCTATTAGTGACCTCTGGTTTAGAGGCTAGATGACCTTCAGCACCTGGTGATACAAGACTTTGTGAGACAGGGACGAGGCTAGAGCCTACGTCACCATCTTTCATGAAGCAGAGATGAACATTCATTGTTTTCCCGTTAGCTGTGAGGGTGTCTTGCATCATCTTATCCCTTTTAGGTCTCTCCAATGAGTGAAAGCCTGTCTCAGATTTGCTCTGGTCTGTTGTTCGGTTACTCTTTTTGTTTTCCTCATGTTCTCCGACCACATCTTCTTCTGTATCTTTGCAGCTTCTGGCGTGAGCCAGCTTCTTCTCACAGCTAGATGAAGATCTATAGCTGTTGGTGTGTGATGTGATGCTGTAGAGCATTGCACAGTTCTCGTGGGAGGTCTCCTGCCTGCAGGTGTTTCAGGCCTGGAGTGGCAGCAGCAGAGAAGTTGTTTTCAGTATTATAAGTCAGTAAACCATCAAAAAGATTAGTTGTAGCTTTTTAATTGTGCTGCGGGAAAAAACACATCAGCCATAACATTAATACCACCTTCTCCTGTCTATACACTGCTTATGTTATCAGCTCCACTTACACATACAGGAGCACTTTGTAGTTCTACTCTTACAGACTGTAGTCCAGTTGTTTCTCTGTATACTTTGTTATCCTGTTCTTCAATGATCAGGCCCCCAGAAGACCACCACAGAGCAGATATCATTTGGGTGGTGGGTCATTTTCAGCACTACAGTGACACTGACATGGTGTGTTAGTATGTGTGGATCTTGTCCTTTCTGTCTTGTCCAATCTCTTGTCCTTTCTGTCTTGTCCAGTCTCTTGTCCAATCTCTTGTCTTTTTTTGTCTTGTCCAATCTCTTGGTATTGTCCAATCTCTTGTCCTTTCTTTCTTGTCCAGTCTTTTGTCCTTTCTGTCTTGTCCAGTCTCTTGTCTTTTCTGTCTTGTCCAGTCTCTTGTCTTTTCTGTCTTGTCCAGTCTCTTGACCTTTCTGTCTTGTCCAATCTCTTGTCCTTTCTGTCTTGTCCAGTCTCTTGTCCTTTCTGTCTTGTCCAGTCTCTTGTCCTTTCTGTCCTGTGCAGTCTATTGTCTTTTCTGTCTTGTCTAATCTCTTGTCCTTTCTGTCTTGTCCAGTCTCTTGTCTTTTCTGTCTTGTCCTTTCTGTCTGGTCCAGTCACTTGTCTTTTCTGTCTTGTCCAGTCTCTTGTCTTTTCTGCCTTGTCCGGTCCCGTGTCTTTTCTGCCTTGTCCAGTCTCTTGTCCTTTCTTTCATGTCCAATCTCTTGGTTAAATAGGCTTCAGGATTAGTACAAATCCTAATGTACCAGTACAATGCTAGTTCTGTTATTCCCCCAGAAGTAAGTTTGCCATAATGATGCAATGCAGATTATTTGCAGAACAAAAAATAATTTTAACAAATGTTAAAATGTAAGACATGCAGGCTTAAAACTGCCAATATGGAATGTGAATTGAATAGAAATGCATATAGTTATGTTCCAACAGTACAGCAAAACCAAAGTAATAACTGCAGAGTTGTATTAAACAGACTAAACCCCAACAATCCTCTACCCTTTTTTCAATTGTGACAAGAAACCTGCCTTCCACGGTGTAAGCAGAGGAGTGCACTGAGTGGGATGGAGATTTGCAGATGGAATAATTCGCTCACTCGTTCAAACACGTCACGCTGCTTAATAAACCACCAGCCCACACTGCCAGAGCATCCCACAGCTTCACTTTGTTCAGAAAACTATTTATTTAATTATGCTGTTTTGCAATGATCCTTTTCAATGAAACGAACCCCTTTACAACATTTCATTTGATTCCCCTAATTCCTTAAATTCTGCTTTCCTCCATTTACAAAGGATAATAAAGGCCCCCTAGCACTTCAGATACACTACGTCTAAATGTACCCTTTCAAATGAGCAAATATTTTATATTAGGAAAAATACACTGCTTGTGCATTTAGTTTTAGGTGTCTGCAGTTCTTACCAACACACAAACTGTGAAGTAAGGCAACCCTGTTATTTGGGCTGCCTTGATCAGAAATCATGGGTATCAACAAGCTGGATTTAGGCTCCCCTTCTTATGTCAGCAGGGAAACTGCCTGTGGACCTTTATGTTCCAACTTTTCTTTTCCACCCTAAATACCCTTGTGCTAATTTTACCATTCCACCTTAAATAGCTCAGCTCTTTGTATACCAGCCCCATATCACAGTAATAACTGTTTTACTTTTTAAGATGGAATGGGAAAATCCAAACCAGAGACTGATGAGTATGAAGCTGACTTCAATTCTTTTCAGCTTGGCTTAGTACAACACAAAGAGTGGTCAGTACCAACTGCCTGATGCCTCAATGTAGGTAAGTTGTTTGAAAAAAATTCTGCTCTGTGTTTCACGACCAATTAGCGATAACGCTAACAACGCTAACACTGCAATGTTCCATAATCTAGTGTGAAGCCTCCACAGAAGAGTAGAGACTGTTACTGCAGATAAATTCCTTCTTAATACCTTTAATTTCAGAAGAGGCGCTGGAAAAGTAAGTGTCCTACAAACTTTTGAACAAGTTTTAATAAAGCAAGTTTAACAGAATCATTGCAAATAAAAGAATCACTAATAAATCATAATGTGATGGAATCATATTTTGGATTAAGTCACTAATACAACAACAATTAAGGCCAATTAAGGTTTCATTAAGTGTCTAATAAAGGAAATGTTCTGGAAGCATATTGCAAATGAAAAATAATTGAAATTAAATAGTCATTCAGCTCCAATTACCAGTCATTTGGAGTATAAACTAACAATCAACAACCCATAAGATCTAGCAATTTTGCCCCGCAGCTTTGTTTGGTTTTGTTTTTAAGACTATTGATGTAATAGAGTTCTCAAATTATCCACTTTATTCAAACTTGTTTTTCATTTTATGCTTCTAATACCGCTGGTCTCTTCACATTACAAAAGCCCTGGCCTACACACTATGACCAGGGTCCTAAAAATTTAGACCTAAGAGACCCAAGGGCGTAGGTTTGCATATGTATGGTAGGAACATGTCCCTATAAATACTTTGGGTTTAAAGGATTGTCCCTACCAATATTTGAGCAAGCTTGTTTGCATTATCTTTGGAGTGGATAATTCTGATTGTGCCTTCCATACTCTGGGTCTTCTGGAAGCCTTGAGGGTGCTTTTAGAAGACTGACGTCATGATGTGCAAGTTTTCTTGCTGCCAGACACATGAAGTGAGAGCTGATCAGTGGACCAGCATTGGGTTATCAGGGCTCTCAGTCCACTCTCTTACCTAAAGCACTGGCCAATATGTAGGCTTTAAAATGTCTTACCAACACAGTTGATTCTTTATAGGTATCAGGAGCTTTTTCACCTCCCAGACTGTAAGTCATAGGTGGCAAACTAACTAGCCAGTAGCCAGTGAATGAAAATATCAACTTTGTGCTTTATAAAAGCATAATATGCGTTTCTAGAGAACTCTGGGTAGAACTCAACTATTTGTGATGTTCATGCCAAAGTCTGACTGACATGTGAAGTGCAACACCAAAGCTTTGGCCAACTTAACAGGATGGCTTTGAAGCAGGCCCGGCATCAGGGGGTCATTTAGTGAGACAGTGGGCGTCAGCTACTCACATGGCAGTGTTTAGCCTAATAACAAGCTGGGATTATGTGTACTTGATAAAATGGCCAGTGAATGCGGTCACTAGTCTGTTCTATCTCTCTCACTCAGTCTAGTGTCTTGCTCTTGTATATCATTTTGCTATGGAACACAAGCCTTATCATGCATAGACATGACTGTTAATTTTGAGGTAGTGCAGCCAGGCTGGGGTTGGCAGCCCAAATGTTAAGAAGAGTCATTTTGTCCTGTTTCATCAAAAATCAAACCACTTTGGCAGTCACAAACATTTTAAGTACTTTTATTGGTGGACCAATATAACAACCTGGTTGTAAACCAATATATGTGTATGTGTACAGGTTAGTACAGTCTAAATCAGAGGTCCGGACCCAGACGTTGTCCAAAGCGGACCCAAACCGATAAACTATTGAGAGCGATGTGATTTTGACAGTGTTTATTTTAAGCGGCGTAAATTTTCTTATCTTTAAGGTATACAGGCTTTGTGGTGCAGTAACCTCGCAGACCAATCGCATACTTGTAACCACCAAAAGCGCTCAGTCTATCAGATCTGTGCAAATTCACACAAGCGAGGTACAAAGTGAGAAGCAGCAGTCAGAAAGTAAAGCTGCTCGGAGAGTAAAGTGACAACAACATGCCCTAAAAAAGGAAAGTTGACGGCGAAACCCGACTGTTTAACCAGGAATGGACCAAGACTTATGTTATTCTTCTCACAGGCAACTCCAAACCAACTGGTCAAGCCCGCTTTATTTACTTTTTCTATAAATAAACACTTTTTTTAATGTAGCCCTTGTTTTTACTTCAAGACATTTATAAATAATTTATTCAGTTCAGCATTTAAACAGTAAATATGGTGAAATATACTGAACGGTATGTGTGATGGGCTGACATTTTAGTTTTTGATGGTATAAAATGCTGATACTATGTTACTTCAGTATACAGGATATGGCACTGAATCATAACGGTTAGAAATGATGACGGCCTGGACCTTGACCTGAGGAAATGTCCTCTAACTGGACCTTACTAAATTCTAATTAAGCACCTCTGGTCTAAATAATATTATATAATTCAGTATAACATAACTTGATGTAATATAGTACACCTACCTTGTTTTAATCCTTTGCCCATTTTATCAGCTGCCTTTACTATATAGGAGCACTTTGTAGTTCTAAGCTTACAGACTGTAGTCCATCTGTTTCTCTGTATACTTTGTTACCCTGTCTATTAATAATCAGTTCCCCCACCGGACCACCACAGAGCAGTTATTATTTGGGTGGTGGATCATTCTCAGCACTGCGGTGACACTGACATGATGGCGTGTTAACATATGTTGTGCTGGTACATGTGGATCAGACACATCAGTGGTCACAGGATGCTGCCCACAGGGCACTGTTGGCTGGATAGGTTTGGTTGACGGACTGTTCTCAGTCCAGCAGTGACACTGTGTCTGATCCACTCGCACCAGCAGTGCACATCTGTGCATAGCCAGTAAAATATCAGCCATAATTAACTCCAGCATGTCAGACCATGTGTTTGTTAAAATGGTGTTAGAACATTCAGCAAAGCTTTGCTCTACTGCAAAGAAGCCTTATTTTTTTAAATTCGCTGTGGAGCCGTAAGGGGGCAGTAAAGGAGCCACAGGTTGCTGGCCTATCAGCTAGGCTAGCCATGACAGCTGAAGGTAGAAAATTTCAAAGTTACCTTGAGAACCTCATTTCCACATCATTCACTGGGCAGAAAATCGTTTATCTCACGTAGAAAATGACTCTCATCTGTCCTTAAATTAGGGTGACCATACGTCCTCTTTTTCCCAGACATGTCCTCTTTCTGTGACCTAAAAAATGCCAGAACCATGAGGGCCAGCAAGCATTTGACCCACCACTTTTTTTTTTCAGGGCGTATGCATTAAAACTCTGCTTTCCCTAAACTGCACAGAGCGCTGACCGGCATGGACAGACAGAAAATGAAGCTCTTTGGGAGAACCAATCAAAATTTCCATTTCAGCAGCTGAACCAATTTGAATATCAGTTTCAGCTGGAGGGCGGGGCATTTCCCAAACAGTAGAGATTGAGCTTGTGTTCAGTAAGAGGAGTAATAATAATCTGGTTACAATATTTTTACTGAGATATGTGAACCGAACTCCCCTCCTTGAATCACCACCATACCGCGGTGTAGGGGTTTGTGTGCTTGTGTGATCTCAGGAGCAATGTTGTCTGGGGCAAAAGCCCCTGGTAGGATCTCCCATGGCAAACTAGTCCTGGGTGATGGGCCAGACAAAGAGTGATCAAAATAAACCCCCCATGATGACCACTACAACAAGGACTTGGATACTTTGTGGATCGGGTGGCAATCAAAGGCAAAGGCCTAGGCAGTCCGATCTTCGGTTCCTGAAACTGGCTCCAAGCTAGAGGAGGGAAGTCTGGGTTTCTCTGATAACCCTGTATCCCGGTTCCCCAGAAAAACGTTGGATGGATAATGGCTGGATGGATGGATGTGAACTGAACTGTGTGGCAAATATTTCTTACACATCATGCCCATCTGTTAAAGTGAGTCTGTTCAGACACAGATGGCCGTCACACAAAATGCTATAGAGGTTACGAAAAGTTTAAGGCTCAACAAATAATTTTACCACAGGAACCTCCCAAGGAATCCTGCCCTAAACCCAGGGCTTGGCCAGATAGGACAGATGGAATACAGAGGCAGGCCTATAAGACTGTTCAGTTGCCAGTTGAATATAAATCATTCTAAGACCTTTGTCAGACCTTCTGAGATCATGTCTGTACCGCGGTATCTCCAAGAATAAAGCATATGCTCTGAACTGGTCTATGCATTTCATCACTCAGCCAGCTGCGTATATAATACATTTTGTCCCACCACTTTTGGAGATGCCCACATATGCTTCACAAAACTGCAAGAAGAGAATACATCAGGTAAAAGCTACACAATTTTTATTTTGTATTTTATTCTTGAGGGTCAAAAGCTGAAATGAATATAATCGAGAGGAATAAGATTAACTGGCATTAATGGAAATGAAGGCATGAGTTGTATGACTTGTTGAACAATAGCTGCTTATGTGTTAAAGTTTCACAACATAGTGGTTGTGGATGCCACCAATTACTTACCGTAACCACCATTCCCACCCCCGGGTTGACTTTGGTGGGCTGCTAGAAGGTTATTGTTCATCAGTTTTTGAAGCCCGTAAAATTTGTCACAATACAGACATTTAACCCAACATAATTTTAAATATTATTTGATTTGCAAAACTGTGATATATTTATCTCGACCACACTGAGTGTTTTGGCAAAATGCTAATTATGTTTGTATTTCAAGGCTTTTTCTAAAAACAAGCAACTGCAGCCGTGTACATTTTGCTCAGGGGTCTTTTGAAAAGAAGCTTTGAAACTCAACAGTTTGCACCATTGCTTGGAGACTGAGCACAGTGAGTATGTATCTAAACCTGTTGAATTGAGTCAGAAGTCCTTTTGCAGCTTTCCTGTTTGCAGCCTGACATCCAGCAATTGGTAGCTGCCAAACAACATCAGCTATCTCACTGGGCAAAGCATTGGGTATCCCATGATATGGAGAAAGAACTATTTCATTCTGTTTGGCGATATTATTAATATTCAATTAGAGTAGAATAATGTTTCTAGTGATATCAGGCGGGAGCCTCACACTCAACTGGCCTCAACAACAATCTGTCCACATTTTGCCCTGAGCCCTCAGGTCAGAAACCACTGCTCAGTGTTTCATCAAAATCTTCTCACTGGTGGCTGATGGTCTAATAATGGGTATTATTTCTTTGTCGATGGTCACTGAATCTAAAACATCCACTGATTGCGGATCAGAATGTTATAATGACTGTGTTTTTATTGAATTGTAAAAATGGATGCATGTTGTTTGGTTTATATTTAGTTGACATTATTTGGTAATTCTAAAGTTTAAGAAAGGAAGGAAGAGGAAATAGCTTCATGGTTGCTTCCAGCTTTAATGCAAATTCAGAGTCTGTGTAATATATTGTCGCTGCCCAATTTGCTACACAATGTAAGGAACATTGTTAAGTTTGATTAAATGAATTGGAAAAAATTGAAAGTCATGTTTCTCTTTGGACAGTGGCAAAATAATACTTTATTTTATGTTTTACAAAGTATATAATTATAATACAGCGGAACAGTGGTTAGCACTGTCGCCTCACAGCAAGACGATCCCAATTCAATCCTCGGTCCCGGACGTTCTGTGTGGAATTTGAATTGTTCAAAGACATGCATGATAGGTTCATTGGTCACTCTAAATTGCCCATAGGTGTGAGTGAGTGTTGGCCATGCGATGGACTGGCGAGTTGTCCATGGTGTACCCTGCCTTTGCCCGATGACGCTGGGATTGGCCCTACCCCCCATGACCCCGACTAGCGGGATAAAGCGGCAGATAATGGATGGATGTATGGATGATTATAATGCATATTTTAATGATAATAAACGTATTAACTGCTGTTGTTCCTTTAACAATTGATTAAGCAATAAAGCTATACACAAAGCTAAAATAAGACAACTAGAGCGAATCAAAAAAAGAAATCCCGGAGGCTCACTGACAGCAAAACACAGGTTCCTTTATTTCATCTTCCCTTCCAGAGAATACACTCACACAGATACAGAGAATGGTCACATTTTATACCTTTTCTAGGGGGTGATTTACATAGCCCCTCCTTTTTCTACCTTCTCAGTATACAGAAATCTATGTTTTCTTTTCAAACAGTCTCAGATTTCGTCCTTAATAAACATGATTGTTGCATGTCATTTGCATACCATTTATATCTTTCTGTTTATCTCTGTCTGGTTTCTTTTCCCGAGTTTACCCAGGATGTTGCCCTCAAGGCTGCAGCCTGAAACACAGACTTTATTCTTTCTCTATAAGTTTATTATAAAATAAATATCAAACTACCCAGACTGCCCAGTCTGCTATCTGACTGCTCATGAAAAGACTAGTGTTACTTTATCAGGCCATGCTAACTTCTGTCTGGTGCATACTCAGGCCGCATTGTTTGCATGCTTTCTGTTTAATACATTTTGAACTGTGTCTACCTATTCCTTAATTTAGCTACATCACTATGTATTTTAATATCTAATACTTTTCGGGATTTTTGTTAATCCAAAAGTTCTAAAAAAGCTATAGATGTAGTTTCCAGGTTTCTGCCTTGACTCTGACTCAGCTCTAGCAGTCTTGACTACTTGATTTTCTCATGAAACACAATCATGTTGGAGAATATGAACTGATCTGAGACTCTTCCTTCACACTGTGCGTATCATTACCAAGACTGGCAGTAATTCTGGAGAGGACTGTATCTTTAGCTTCTCTAGTTTCTTTCGAACATCTCTATTTACTTTTTGTTGTTTACCGTAATGGCCGGTTTTATGACCAAGCAAGTGTTGCAGAAGATTTCACAGTTGTTTACCCACGTTCAGTTCACACATGTTGCCATCCAGAGGGTCACGCCAAGAATAATTTATGGAGGCCGACATACATAATTAGATAACATCGATAACACATGCACAGATGTTGGTACCATAAGTGTGCATATTTATCTAATGTGTTAACAGAGCACCACATCAAAGCTGCTTCGTCTTTAGGTGACGTGCGAGGGCCCAGTGCTCCTTCCCCAGCGGATCTAAAAAGCTGTTGCAGTTTTGGATTTTATTTTACACTGTAGTGAAGTTATTCGCTCTGGGTCTGCAGCGGGACAGCGGGACAGCGGGACACTAATCAATGACAAGATATATATATATATATTTTATTATATATATATATATATATATATATATATATATATATATATATATATATATATATATATTTTTTTTTTTTTTTTAATGGAGCTAAACGTTTCACAAGTAAGCCATTAACTATATTTATATGGGCATACTGTGTGCCTGAGTTCCTCTGTTCTTAAATATTTGCCAGTACCTTATTCAAAATATAGTATATAATAAAAAGAACATGAGAAAAAACATGTGATTATATCAGGGTTCTGGACACATCACCATTTATTTGAAACCCCCTCAGCTTAAGACAATATAGACATTGTAAAGACAGTGGACACAGTACTCACCTAACTCCTGTGGAAACCTCTATTGAGAGACCAAGGGTTGTCCTGGGATTTAGAGGTCCAGGGTACCCATGTGTGAAAGAAATAAGAACAATGCTAGAAACGTCCAACATTGTATTCATGTATATTTTTATCAGATATGGGGGGCAGTTGTGGGCTGATGGGTAGGGATACGGTCTTGTGACACGAAGGTTGCCGGTTCGAACCCCTACGTACACCAAGAGGACATGACTGAAGTACCCTTGAGTAAGGCACCTAACCCCCAACTGCCTCCTAGCATGTATGTTCACTAGAGTGTGTATATGTGGGTGTTTCACTGCACAGATATGTTAAAAGTGGGGATTGAATTCTGCTGTGTGCAAAAAGAACCAGTATAAATGCATTCTTGTGTAAATGTTACTGAATATAAATGTTGTACATATTGACTTGGACACTTAGGGTGTGTCTCAAAACCTAATGAGCTGCCTAAGTAGGCACTGACTACGTAGGCCGCAGTTTAAGTAGCCAACATTCTGTCTGACATCTCTCCTCATAAGACAGATTATTGAGACGCTCTAGTTAGAGAGCGACTCATAGCTTTTTCCCACCCACTGCACGCGAGCGGTGTTTTAGCTTAGTTTAGCTACTGGCTGCCTGGCTAAGCTACCAGCCCGCTAATCAAAAACAACAGCCTGAGGCTAAAAAATCTGCTAACATAAATGCTAATCCCTATAGTATAAAACTGCTAAATGGTCAAAGACTAGTTACAAAGTTGCTAATAAAATGCTATTTTGTGTGCAACACCTTACAACACCAGAGAGAACTGGAATTACTGAAAAAACGTTTTGCCTGCATGGGATTGTGTTAGCAGCTGAGGAGCCGTTCAATGCTTCCTTACAATTCAGCCAAAATAAGGTGCCTCAGTAGACAGCATGTTTAAAGTATCTGAGAATTGGGACAGCCTACATGTTGGGATCATACATGCATCAACGTAAATAGCTGATTATGTAGACACTTGCTAGATTTTAAGACAGAGCCTCAATTATCTCTCACCTGCCTGTAGAGATAATTATCTATTAGTGACCAGGGAGGACTTTAAGGTATGAAACTGCAGGTGAACACAGATACACTGGTATAGTCTGGGCATGAGAGACTGGGAGATTCTGGCTTTACAACAGTGTTTGGTTGAAACCCAAGAGCTTTATTTCTAAGGGACTGGAAGTTAACCTTAGGTAGTTGTAGGTGGTAGCTGTTAATCCACCATAGCGTATCTCCTACCACTGTAAAAGTGTAAATAGTGTTTATTCTGTAGATATTGTTTTCTTTTCCCTTTTGTTTGTGTTTTGGTGTGTTTTTGTCGCAATAAACATGTTGGAAAAGGGAAACCTACCTGTCTTTTCAGTCTCTCGTTGCGCTTCATTAGGTAACCTCCTGACCAATCACCCCTACGTTGAACTTTCCAGGTAACTGCCTACTAACTTATTAACTGGTTGTGCCACCTTTAGCAGCAACCAAACACTTCCTATACCTAGAGATCAGCCTTTTACATCACTTTGGAGAAATTCTGCCCAACCTTTCTTTGCAGAATTGCTTCAATTCAGTTATATTGGAGAACTTTGAGCAGGAACTGTCGATTTAACGTCCCTCCACAGAATCTTAATGGGGTTCAGAACTTTGACCAGGTCACTCCTAAACTTTAATTTTCTCTCTTTTAAGCCATTCACAGGTGGACTTGCTTATGTGTGTCGGATTGTTTTCTTGTTGCATAACCTTATTGCAATTGATCATCAAATCATGGACTGATGACTGGACGTTCTTCTTCTGGATTTTCTGGAACAGAATTCATGGTTCAGTCAGTTATGGCAAGCTGTCCTGGCCCTGAAGAAGCAAAGCATCCCTACAATATATCACTACCGCCGCCATGTTTTACTGCTAGTATAATGTTTTCAACATACTAGCAAAATGTTCCATGTTTGTCCACAGAACATTGTTCCAAAAGACTTGGGAGGGATTATGATGCTTTAGGGTAAATATAAGGTGAGGGTTTGTCCTGCAACTCTCTCAAGAACACCATTTTTGCCCAGTCTAAAAGGTCCCCAGTTCTAAAGGTGAAATCATAAATGCTGAGCTTATTTAGGTGAGCGAGGTCCACAGTTTTTAGATGTTTGTCTAAGTTTGTTTGTGATGTAGTTAAAGAGCCGTCACAGGGTCCCACAAGTGGCTATTAAAAGAATTCAGTCAAATTTTTATTGACACTTCATTTAAAGTGGTTTGTTTTAGATTAAATAGATGCTCAAAAGACTCTCAGTAACATGACAGCAACATTATCAATGATGCAGCAACAATAAATGCTAAATCTGAATACATTTTAATTGCTATGTAAATAAAATTTTTCTACACTGAACATGTAGCAGAAAAAATATAGATAATCTCAACACACTCAACAAGCTGTTATAGACACGCTGCTGACATCATCCAATAACTGGAGTTTAACTGGATTAGGTTTTGGTTAGAGTCAGGACTAAGATTGAGTTAAGGTCAGAGAGAAGATTAGGTTTTGGGTTGAGATTAGGGTTAGGATTAGATTTTGCTAGGGCTAGGGTCAGGATTAGGTTTTGGGTCAAGGTTAAGGTTAGTCTTAGAATTAGGATGAGGCTGAGGGTTAGAATTAGGTTTTAAGTTGAGGTTAAGATTAAGGTCAGGATTAGAGCCAGGTTAGGGCCTGGGTTAGCTTTAGGATTAAGTTTTTGACTGAAGTTGGAGCCAAGGTTAGGATTAAGTTTTGGGTCAGGATTAGGGCCAGGCTAAAGGTTAAAATTGGGTTTTGGATCAAGGTTAAGGTCAGGGCTAAAGCCAGATTTAGGATTAGAGTTAGGATTTTGGTCAAGGTAAGGATTAGGACCAGGGTTAGTATTAGGTTTTGGACTGGGGTTAGGGCTAGGGTCAGGATCGATGATAGACTAAGGGGTTACGATTAGGTTTTAGGTTAAGATTTATGTGAGGGTCAGGATTAGGATTAGGTTTTGGGTCAAGGTTAAGGGTAGGGTCAGGACTGAGGCCAGACTGAGGGTCAGGATTAAGGCCAGGTTTAGAGTTATAATTAGGTTTTGGGTCAAGGTTATGGTCATGATTAGGGCCAGGATCAGGGTTAGAATTAGGTTTTGGATCAAGGTTAAGGTCAGGGCTAAAGTCAGGTTTAGGATTAGAGTTAGGATTTTGGTCAAGGTAAGAATTAGGACCAGGGTTAGTATTAGGTTTTGGACTGGGGTTAGGGCTAGGGTCAGGATCGATGATAGACTAAGGGGTAAGAATTAGGTTTTAGGTTAAGATTTATGTGAGGGTCAGGATTGAGGCCAGACTGAGGGTCAGGATAATGTTTTAGGTTAAGATAAATGTGAGGGTCAGAATTAGGATTAGGTTTTGGGTTAGAATTAGGGTCAGGATTAGGTTTTGGGTTTAGGTTAAGGTTAGGCCCAGGTTTAAGGTTAGGTTTTGGGTAAGGTTTTGCTTAATGGAAGTAATATATTAGGACTACTTCATTTAACACATATAGTCATTGTAAGTAATGTATCAACATTAAATCTTCAAGATATTCACTTCAGTGTATTCAGATGCTTCACTACTGCTACTACACTGTGTTGTTGATGCGTTACTGGTGCTCTGTTAAGAGTTTAATAAGTATCTACAAAGGACCACTCAAAATACAGCGATACCCTCTCATAAGCAGTATTGTCATCAATCACAAGGCGGATATGGGTTTTCCCGCCCACACAGCTTTATCACAGCCACGTTCCCCGGCGGCCTCTCTGTGTTTGAATCAGAAAAACAAGAACGTGAACAACCAAATGAAAGACAACCTAGCAAGTATAACTGAGTTCTCAAACTAGCTAATCCATCTGTCTGTTTCATTTATCCATTCGTCCATCCATTCATCCACCTGTCCATCTGTTCATCCTTCACTTCGTTCATTTATCTGTGCATCTGTTTGTCCAACCAGTCATGACAGCATTTCTTTGATACACCTCCAGCAGTGAAGTGACTAAGAACTTTGTCTTTTTTTAGGCGTCACCATACAAGCTGGATCAGGTTTTGGTGGGACGCTCTGAAGCAGCAATTCATGATCCTAGGGCCATTGTGGTTAGTGCCAAATGTTGACTAGAGGGGTATAAAACACCCCCAAGCACTGGACTGTGGAGCAGTGGAACTTCATTTTCTGGAGTGATGGAGCTCCAGCCAATAACTCTGGAATGAGTTTGGGGTGACGTTTGAGACCCAGAACATCCTTACAGCAATTTTCCATTGTCTACTGTAAAGCCTTTCCAAAGGAGTAGACACTGTCACTGCAGCAAAATGGGGCACATTCCCAGTTAATACCCTTGATTTATAAAAAGCAAGTGTCTACAGACTTATGGACAAGCTGTTCACTATAATCCCCAACAGTTTGCCTGCTGTGGGCCAAAAAACGAAGCCTTGTTCACCATGAAATATGAGTAGGTGAATTGCAATAGATATTTTTGAAATTAGCCTCTGGCAACAATTTAAAAATATGTGGAATGCAAATCCCTGTGTTGTCTGAGCTCCAGTGTTGAAATATGCAAGCTAAGAGAATGTAATATTTACATTTCTGTGTACTAACAAGCACAAGTACGCAAAAAGCCTCTGGATATACAAATACACAATGCTTTTACAGTGCATGGAGCTGAATATCAGTTGAAGCGTTCATAATATTAAGGCGCAGACAAAAAGTAAAAATTAATACATCTGTTGGAAATATGCCTACTTGCCTCCTACAGTGGCGCTCCAGTGGTCTCTAGAGTGAAATTTCCCATCTTCTGATGATGTATCCTGTAGAATATATATTTGACATTGGCAATTGTTGAATAGCAAAAAGATAAGTCATAAATATAAAATTGATTTCCATGTCTGAGCAGCTGCACAAGAAGATTATGTGCACTGCCAAGTGTCGGTTGGAGTGGTGTGTAGCACAGCACTGTAGCATTGCAAAATTGTGAAACAATACGTTGCTTGTGCAGGAGGTACAAGCAAGAACACAAGTATTTAAGTTAAGAGCAACAGGCAACCAGGAAAACCAATAAACTAGTTGCTATAATGTAGTGGGTTACACCACTACCCTCCATGCTGTAGACTGGGGTTTGATTCCCCATCTGGGTAATCACCTTAGACTATACCAATAAGAGTTCTTGGGCAAGACTCCTAACACTATCCTCACCTACCTGTGTACATGTTGTTACGACCCATCTAGGGGTTTTCTATGGCTGTAACATAAAAAGAAATAAAATAAAATCAACTGAACACAACATTTAAAAATTAAAGCTGTTCCACGTTTACCTTTTTTCATACACACACCTCAAAAGTCTCAAAAACGTCAAAGTGGGCCATGCCAAAATAACAAACAAAAGATCAAGCTAACTGAAAATGCAAGAAGCTGACTAATTTAAACAAACCTAAAGGAAGAAAGAACACAAGCTTACCTCACTTTCCAACTAACCAAAAACAAGAAAAAAGTATATTAAACCTAAAAGGCACCCACTTCTACTCTAGACCCTAATATACATTGGTCTTGAGTTGTTGGAACAAAATCTAACACAGCCAGTGTTACTACACAGGTCTACATAGCCAGTGTTACTACACAGGTCTAAAACACTATACACAGATATGTAACTATACTGGGCTGATTTAAAACAAATGGTGGCACTCTAAACGTTTGCCCCAACATCGCTATGGAGGTAGACGTCAATCAACGTCTGTAAGCTCGCTGCAGAAATACCCCACGCGCTGGCAGGCAGCTAATCAATTTTGTGTCGCTACGGAGACTCCAGTCAATCCGCGTTGTGAGTTGGTGGGTCTAGCTAAACAATGATCATGAGCTAACTTTCAAACTTGCAGACGACACACTTTTGGAACAACAATTTGAAAAACAGCTTCATAATTCACAGACTTATCACAAGTAGGAGACGTCTCAATAGCCATCCGCCTACATTTTTCTAGAGAAGGGTCTGCTTGTTGTGCCTGAATAGGAAAATCTCACGAAGCTACAGAATCTACATCAACAATCTCAACCTCCAGGGTATGATTATCCTCAACCAAAGAATTTTTATCCAATATAGACTCCATATTGGATATTTCACCCTTACTGGGGGGTAAATAATCAGAATTCATGAACGTATCACACTGAACTTCAGCTCCCTATCTTTCCATGCTTTAGCACACATCACTGCACACTTTGGAAGGACAGAAGGAAACTTCAGCAGTTATACTAGGCTCACTAATAACTTCAGGCACAGGTATTACCTTTCCACTGGCCAAAGTACCGAGTATAAATGTCACACCAGCAACAGGCAACTGAGCACAAACTCCAACGTTAACCCTACCAGAAACCAAATCAGACTCCAATTATATGGAATGCAGCGGGACAGATACGTGATTGAGTTAGATTCTTTGAACAAGCACAATATAACCACAATAGGTACCATCTGGCAGACTAACAACACCAGCCAAAATAAGACTAAGCAGCTCCAGTGTCTCTAAGAATGGTAACCGAAAACTTGGTAGGTTGTTCTGGTAAAGAAATGTACCCCTGTAAAATAAGTGGCTGAAAACCTTCATGGCAGCTTTCCTTTTCAATGTAACGGGACCACTCGATGAAACAGGCTATATTAAAGCAACGAGGAGAACTTTCAAGGAGAAGAACTTTGCTTTCTCTGAAGTGCACGACAACACAGTTTTATGAGTCAGCACAAACTCATCTGCAGCAACAGCAGCATCCGTAAGAGTAGAAAACACTCATTTAAGTGTACTACAAGCTTGTCAGGCAAACAACTCTTAAAATCCTCTAAAAGAATGAGTTCTTGCAACTGTTCCAAAGTAGAAACTTGACCAGCTTTGCACCACTTACTAAACAAATGTCTCTCTAGTAAATTCCACATGTGTCTGGTTGGCTGTTTTCAAGTGGGCTCTATAGCTCTGTCTATAGGCCTTAGGAACCAACTCATACGGCCTTAGCACAGAATACGGCCTTAACCACCTCATACTCCAAGCTCTGTTCGACAGGTAGCGCTGAATATGCTTCATGGGCTTTTCCTACCAAAGTGCATGGGAGCAGAAGTGGCCAATGCAGTGTTGTTGCAACAAAATATGAATCAACTTCCTATTCACGAAATTTAGGTACTAATTTTATCTGTCTACTCACATAAAAGTCAGCAAGGTCTTCAACATGAGACGAAGCCGAGTGGCTTGATGAAGCTGTACGCCCCCCAAGTGGCATTTCAGACCGAAGTGGAGTATAAGGTTGCAATGAAGGAGCAGGCTGAGTAGCATGCAACTCCAGCTGCCGGAGCTTCACAGCCTTCGCCTGGGACGCAGAACTGATGTCCTCTACTGTGACACCCGCGCCCTCTGAAACAGGACAAAGCCTCTCCAAAAGTATACCCTTCTCCACCAACCTATCATAAGCAAAAGCACTAAGCTCCGCTTTTCTGACAGGCAGTCCAGTTCAATACCAAACTGATCAGCGAAACATGAAACATGAAAACTGTAACACTACCTTCACCTTCCTGTGTACAGGTAAACTGTAACACTACCTTCACCTACCTGTGTACAGGTAAACTGTAACACTACCTTCACCTACTTGTGTACAGCTAAACTGTAACACTACCTTCACCTACCCGTATACATGTAAACTGTACCACTACCTTCACCTACCTGTGTACAGATAAACTGTACCACTACCTTCACCTACCTGTTTACAGATAAACTGTAACACTACCTTCACCTATATGTGTACAGGTAAACTGTAACACTACCTTCACCTATATGTGTACAGGTAAACTGTAACACTACCTTCACCTACCTGTGTACAGGTAAACTGTAACACTACCTTTACCTACCTGTGTACAGGTAAACTGTTACACTACCTTCACCTACCTGTGTACATGTAAACTGTACCACTACCTTCACCTACCTGTGTATAAGTATATGTATATGTTTAGGTGTATATGTGTAGTTAGTAGTCTAGTGACACAGATCTGGGAAACTGGGAAATTGGCTGGTGACCTATGACCAACCTGTTAAAGATTGAAGGAATTCTGGGAGTTGTAGTGAGTGGACTCTATGAAGACAAAAAGAGAACTGTGGAAACATGATAACCACCACTGGTATAAATAATACAAAATCATTCACTGTATTAAACCATTGAGGCAGAAGTATGAAATGTGGCACTGCAGATGATTACATAACATGACAAATAACTTATTAAATGCTACTTTTGAGGCCAAGAGAGTCTCTTTAGCGGAACCTATACCATTCTGCTGAATGTATTCAAATAGATAACGCTCATTCAAATGAGAGTGAACACAGAAAAAAGAGCTACACAGTTATTCAGAATGATTTAATGTGAAATGCTTTCCTCTAGAGAAGCTTACAGTGACAGAATGGTTGAACCAGATGTCTGCCTCTAAAAGCTCCAAAAGCTTTTAGCCTAAAATGTATCTTGATGGTGGAGATTTAACCCTTGTGATAAAGATTTACACACTTCAACTGTGTACATAAAGCATATAGAGAGCATAAGAAACACAGTTTCCCTTCACATCACATTTTATAGAAACACACTGAATATAAAAAAACACCAGCAGCACTGTTTGTCTTATCCACTCATATAATACCTGCTCTGTGGTGGTCCCGTGGGGGTCCTGACCACTGAAGAAAACAGGGTAACGGAGTATGCAGAGAAACAGATGGACTACGGTCTGTAATTGTAGAACTACAAAGTGCTCCTATATGATAAATAGGGCTGGTTAAATGGATAGCGAGTGTAGGTTGGTGGCTGGT
Source organism: Megaleporinus macrocephalus (assembly GCA_021613375.1). Taxonomy (NCBI): domain Eukaryota; kingdom Metazoa; phylum Chordata; class Actinopteri; order Characiformes; family Anostomidae; genus Megaleporinus; species Megaleporinus macrocephalus. Next base: position 12,582,256 of record CM038720.1, read on the forward strand.
GGGTGTATATATGTACCAAACAAGGCAGCACCAGAGCTGATGATAAAGGGTTGCAGCCGACAATAAACTATTATTTTTTCAGCTACGAATTACACTAACACAATAAGGGGTGTGAAGAAAAGTGTTCTGGGAAACTCATTACTGTAATCAGATTGTTTTGAAGTATGATTCAAATTCCTTGAAAAAATAGAATGGCTTGGTATATGCCAGCTGCTGACTTGACTTTTCCAGTCCACCTTAAGAGCTGCAGCAGCTGCCTTAAGTGTATGGTGGTGCCAGAATGTAACAGCAGTACTATTAAAGGTGGAACGGAAATCTGTAGCTGTAAATCTGGAGCAGATCTCATCCTTATTCTCTTTTCCACAACTTTCTATGAATAACACTATTTTTGGCTTTTGGTTCGTGTTCCATTTCATAATTATATACTGCGATCCAAATCACGAAAAAAGCGAAGAGCTGCGGTTCAGGACATAAAGAACCCGTTCCTGTGAGCAGAGTTTGAGCTACAGCAGCCGCTGAGCAGTGCTGGTATCGTTTAAAGCTGGTGATTAAGCTCTCATTTCTTGATCTCAGACTCTATCCTGCTTTACACTCTAAGCTCCATCGGTTGACAGATTCAAAGAGTCGACTAGGAGTCAAAGCATTTTGACTCCTAGAGTCACCGGCCATAAATTGACTCCGACTCCCAAACGTGGAGCCGAAGAACTCTTTTTGGAATCCCTACTTTCCACCTTAGGTATACCACTGCAGGTCTACATGTCTAAACAATAATACTATACAAGTTCATAATCTTTAGAATTCTAATATTTCCATATAATAGTCTTTTTAGAGTTGGTCCATGTCCGTAAATGTGATATCTGTGCCCACTTTTCTGACCACCATCTTTCATTTTGTGTCATGAAAGTTTGTGTCAAGTTGAAAAAGTCTTGTTCAATCAATCAATCAATCAAACATCATATATGCTATTTATATAGCACCTTTCAGACAAATAAGATTGAAACTCAAGGTACTTCACAGAGAAATAATACAAATAATAATAAAATTAATCTTTTAATATAAAAATAAAAGGCGAATAATAAAGATAATAAAAGTTAATTAATAAAACAAGGTCAAACAATTGTTGAAATGGTCTTTATTTCACTATTTGACAAGTAATCCAAACGTATGTTACTTTAATAAACTAATGCTTTGGACTAGGTTACAAATATATATGGCAATGTTCTTTAAAGTAGCCCTCCCAACACTCTATGTACGTTACCCACTAATACAGCCTCATGCTATCACAAGCACTGCCTTGTGAACTTTACGCTGGTAATAATTGGAATGGTCGTTTTGTTCCCTGGCCTGGAAAACATGACTCCACGAAACAAGTTGAAAGGTCAGTCCGCAACACAAATTGTTCCATTTTGCGTGAGCCCGGTCTAGATGAGCTTTAGGCCAGTGGCATTTCTGGATGTTGTTGATTTATGACTTCCTCCTTGCATAGTAGAGCCTTCCCTTGCATTCATTGATCCAGCGATGAGCTATGTTACTGACAAGGGTTTTCTGGAGTGTTCTTAAGCCTGTGTGGTTATATTATTTATATATATATATATATATATATATATATATATATATATATATATATATATATATATATATATATATATTTACTGCTGTGCTGTCTGAGGGATTGAAGGTCAGAGGCTTTCAGTGTTGGTTATCAGCCTGGCCACTTGATGCACCGAGATTTTACAGATTCTCTGAATATTATAGTAATGTGGGCTGAAGATGGTGAAATCCCCACAGTCCTTGCAATCATGCGTTGAGAAACACTGTCCCTTAACTCTTTGCCTTCTCGCAACATGGCAAACCCTTGACCCAAGTTACCTAGTCACACTTTTACATGTGAAAGTTTCCCGCACTGTTGTGGTTAGCATTGTCGCCTTATACCAAGACGATCCGGGTTCGATTCTTGGTCCAGGCCGTTCTGTGTGGAGTTTGCATGTTCTTCCCGTGCTTAAGTGGGTTTCCTCGGGGTAGTCCAGTTTCCTCCCACAGTCCAAACACATGCATGATAGGTTGATTGGTCACTCTGAATTGCCCGTAGGTGTGAGTGCATGAGAGAGTGTTGGCCATGTGATCAGAGGCATCAAGTAACAAAGCACAAATACTTTGTTACCTTACTTGAGTAGAAATTTAGGTTTATACTTTACTGGAGTAATTATTTTTCAGCTCACTTTTACTTCTACTCCTTACATTTACACTCCATCATCTAAACATAGCCTTGTTACTCCTATTTCATTTCAGCTTGTTTTCATTCATATATATTTACATTCCAGTAAAGGTTATTGATAACATGACTTATAGGCAACTAGTCATCATATCCTCCGCTCTATGAAACACATGTTAATGCTCAGTAATACACAGATATGCTCCTTCAATATATTTACATTGAACTAAAATACATTCATTTTAATGGGCGTATATGCGGCTGAAACAGGAAGCCTAGCGCATCCCAAATGTATCAACATTAACATTTTAATATAACATTATAGTCATTATAGCTTTTAGAAAATTGCTTTTTGGGGAGGTGGGCTAGTGCAGTATAGACCCCTGTGGTGCGGCCTAAGATTTTGTCCTTAATGGCATTTTTTTCCTCCTACATTACTTTTACTTTTATACTTAAGTAGTTCTGAAAGCAGTACTTTTACACTTTTACTGGAGTAAAAAGCTTGAGTTGATACTTCAACAAGTATTTTTGAACCCTAGTATCTATACTTCTACCTGAGTAATGAATGTGAATACTTTTGACACCTTTGCATGCGATGGACTTGCAAACCCAATGATGCTGGGATTGGCTCCAGCCCCCCGGTGACCCTGTCTAGCGTGGTGTCTGGTGTCTAGCATCCAGATAATGGATGGATGGATGGATGGATGGATGGAAGTTTCCCACACAGGAGTTTTTGGTCAGAAATTTCCATGGCTTGAATTCCCCAACTTTTTTGGATCAGGTTGCAGACATCAAATTTGGAACTATCATCTTTTAAAAAGCAAATCATTTGCATTTCGCCATCACCTTTATCACCATCATTTATCAACATTACATATTACTCATAGATATACTCACAGATTATGTTGGATAGTAAATAAAATGGCTATATTTGAGTTATATACATGAGCAACAGCTCATGTAAAGAAATCTGAGCCAGTTCATTTCTCTACCATTAACCATTTCACATCAAAATAACGTAAATGACTTTGTTTCCATCTTGGTTTACATGCTCTGTGGAAGTCATTTGCCCTTCCTACCTGACAAGTAAAATCTTTATTCTACACCTCTTAGCACAGCATTTCCAGCAGTACCTGCAAGCATAGCCACTATCAGATGCCCTTGCTCCTCTAATTGGTTTGATTACTGTGGTTTTATCTCAGCAAAGATAGTTCTGGGGGTGGAACTTTTTAAACTCCACTTTAGAAACAAGAGCTGTGGTAACAAATGTTGATTAGTGACTCATTAAGTTCAACTGCTACAAATTCATTGTGGTCTCCTGGGACTAATCTTAAAAACCCAATCCTGTTCTTTACTTAAAGTCACCCTTAATTACAAACACACACTTTTATTACTGAGCTTGCTTGATTGCTTGGGATAATGGACAAAAAAATTGCTTTGACTCACTTTGTTACGCCTGACCATCTCACCTATATGAGCTTATCGGACATGTCATTCCAAAACCATGGGCGTTAACATGGAGATGGCCCCCGGTTTCGCGGCTATAATAGCCCACTCTGTCAAAGAAGCATTTGTGAGGTCAGGCACTTATGTTGGAAGTGAAGGCCTGACTTGCAATCGGCGTTCCAATTCATCTCAACGCTGTATAGTTGGAGTTGAGGTCAGAGCTCTGTGCAGGCCATTGAAGTAGTTTCTCCATACCAAAGTCATTAAACAATGTCATTAAACCAGACACTGTCAAGCTGGAACAGGAAAGACTCGTCCCCAACCAGCTGCCACAAGGTTGGAGGCATCAAACTGTCTAAAATGTCTGTATGCTCTAGCATTAACATCACCCTTCACTGGAGCTAAGAGCCCAAACCCTGAAAAACAGCCCCAGACCCCATTATCCCTTCTTCACCACCTTACTGTTGGCCCTATACACTCTGGCAGGTAGAGTTTCTCTGGCATCTGCAAAACTTAGACTTATCCATCAGACTGACAGATAGTGAAGCATGATAAAACACTTCCACTGCTCCAGAGTCCAATGGCAGCATTACACCAATACAGCCAACACTTGGCATTGCGCATAGTAATGTGTGCAGCAGATGATTTATGATGACTCTATATAAAGCTCTTGATACTCTTTGGCGATTACTTGGTGACAATGCTCTGTGAATTTGCATGATCTACCACTTTATGGCTATGCCTATGTTGCTCCTAGAGCAAGTTATAGCACTCAAAGTTGGCCGGGCCAGATGCAGCAGGACCGACATTTCACAAACTGACTTGGAGCAAAGGTGGCATCCTATGTGTAACGCCTCAGACTCGGACGTGACGTTACAATCCATATGCAAGGCTTTATTCACACAAATGAAGGCAAAATGAACACAAAACATGTTGAGCAGGACTCGCTGGAGCGAGGATCACGGGAGATCCGCTGGAGTGGAGTCAGAGGCTCTCTGCTGTGCAGCTACCGGAGCAGGTGAGATTTTGGGAGTAGCTGCAGATGTAAGTCACCGAGCCTCGTAGCCTCTGTAGGTGGTCTCCTGTCACAGTTGCTGGAAACAGGGGTACCAAACTCAAAGTCCGCTGGTCACACCAACCTCACTCCGTGGAAACCTGTGGGGTAGAGACGCCGGGGGGAATGCTCAGACGGATGGAGTTGGGTGCACAGGCTGGTCGGGGAGCCCCTGTGGTCTCCAGGGCTCCAGGGAGTATGACAGGACACCGCTGTGGAGATGCATGGAGAGGTTGGACCTACACAAAAACTCATTAGATGCCGGCCTGGGACCACGGACAGGTAAGAAGCTGTTCCAAACAGTGCCTATGACTGGTGCGCGTGGCTAGGTTATATGGGCTGTGCTGATGAGCAACTGTCGTTAGCACTGATGACTGTCCAGTGTAGGTGTGTGAGAGGTGCAGGAGAGGTGTGTGCGGGTGTGTCTGGAGCTACCTGGTACTCCGAAGACAGCGACCTCTCGAGGCACTGGGAGGAAGTGCTTACACTATGACAGTGTCACATTTCATGTTACTGAGCTTTTAGGTATGACCCATTTTACTGCCAAGGTTTGTCTATGGAGACTGAATTTTTTTATTTTATGCCCACTGTTATGCACACTTTCTACTTTCAACAACGGCAGTGCATAGGTGGCAGCATTACGGTCTAGTGAATGTTTTCATGGCATTCTCTGGACCCACTCATCCATGCGGAAGGCACTCTCAACCGATTTGGGTCTGAATCCATCCTTGCACATCACATACACCATACATGCTGATTGTCTTCCCTGGGGATGGGATCTTCCAGCAAGACAATGCAACATGTCACATGACTATATATGTCCAACAGTGATTGGAAGCCATTAGTTCCAAAAAGGTTCGTCTTGGTCTCATCACTCCAGGATATAAAGTCTGTGTAGTCTTCATCTTTTTCAGGATGGGCCCTGGCAAATTCTAGGCAGGCTTTTTTATGCCTGGGCTTCAGAAGAGGCTTCCTTTGTGGACAACACCCATGCATGCCATTTCTCTGTTATCTGCAGTGAACCTGCAAGGCGATTTTCTTTAACCTTTTTCATCGGAAGACACTCCTGTTTAGGTGTTAACTTCCGTGGACGTCCTGGACGTCTCGGTGAGCTGGTTTTAGTTGCATCGTTGTAGCACTTTTGCTACAGTATTCTGACAAGTAAAGCTTTGCTGATCTTCTTGCAGCCTTCATCTTTCCTGTGTAAAGAAAGTATGTTCTTACTCAGGTCTTGTGACATTTCTTTTGCATGTGGTGCCATCGCTGAGAGCATGTAATGGGAAGGGGTTTTCTTGGTTAGGTAACACTCTTTTAAAGTCAACTGTCTGCTGGGCACCTGTTAAATGAATAATTAGACTCACCTGTGGTTGAATTGTTGTTAATTAGACTATTGTAGTCTAAACTTTAGTCTTGTTTCCAAGACTTTCTTTGGGGTGTACTAATTTTTGCAACATGTTCTTGAACAAGTTGGTTGGGAGAATGACTTTTTTGTGTGTGCAAGTCTTGTTTGCAATCAGTAGCCAACATTTGTGAGGGTGATTTGTGGTATAGTGTCTCAAAAAAAAAGTTGATTCTGAAAGGACAATAAAGATTTTCTGACAAACCTGTTGGACTGTACTCATTTATGCTGAGCACAGTACATGGTTTTTGGCCTTTTCTCTGGATTTCCTGAATCTTTTGACAATGTTTGGCACCACAGTGAAATATGTGAAATCATTGCAAATGCTTGTTAATAAGTGTTGTTCCTAAACAGTTGGACTATTTGGTGATAGGGGTGGGCGATAAAGCCCTACAATAATATCACGATATTTCATGGAATTTTTGCGATACAATACTCTTGGTGATATGACAAAACCTTGAATTAAAAAAAAAAAATCAAGAATACACTACTGCAACAAAATGAAAATTACATTTTATTATTGCATACGATATGATATGGCACACCCCTAACTGAGATATTAAAAAATACAAGATTTTTTATCAGATTGTAACAGAAGTCAATGATCCAGAATGTCATGATACTTGATAATGCACTCCAAATATCTCCATATATCCAGGACTGAAGTAAAATAAATGATACTGGGCAGATAAAATCTGTCTCTAGTAAATATATAATGGGAAATGAGAAATGTGTGAATTTATCTTTTGCTAAAAACAGTAAAAAGTAGTACCCTGATGTGATAATTAGGGATGAGTGATATGGACGATATATCAGGGTATAATATCGTTCACCATATTCAAAAATGTTGCCGATATTATTGTGTACGATACGATATGGCACACCCCTATTTGGTAATACATTTTCTTTGTAGTGACCCATCTTTGCTCATAAAGGATTTTCTTTGGTGTTTTTTTGTATCCAATTATGATTACATTGCCAGTTTTAAATGTCTGTAGTCTAAATTGCACTATTGCAACTTTTTGGGAATGTGTTCTAGGCATTGATTTAAGAAAGAGTATGTCTTTACAATAAACAGTGACATTGATAAGTAGATTAAATATCTTGTCCTTGCAATGGAATATTAATCACTGTTTTTTTGTTTTTTTTTTTGTTTGTTTCCATTTGCATTTCACATACTGTCCCAATGTCTTTAGAATTGGCCTTGTGGTTTTGACCAAGCCTGGGCATATGTTTGCGTAAGGATTTGGATTTATATTAAGGAGCTGAGTGTTGCGCAAGCCTTGCAAATCAGCGTTTTAGTTAGCTCTTGCATGGATATGGTGTCATCTGTGAAATGATATGATGGAACTCTCATACACACGCTTGTAAAGGTGAACCTGCTCGGCAAATCTACAATCAAATTAATTCATTTTGAGTTACAAATATTCACATGTTCATGTGAGGTCAGAGGTGGTGTGATTTCATTTTTTCCCCCCTTAAGCCACTTCAATATGTCAAACCCCAACCTAGCTTTGGATAATTTCGAAGTGCTTTCCAGGGGCTACATCTTAGAGACGATGTTTAGGTATGCTTGCATTTGATTGGCTGAAAAGAAGGGGCTGTGTAAAGAATCAAATCACAACATTAAAATATCATATTTACTGCCAAACACAGAGGAGTAAGAGCTGATCAGAGTGCTAATGGTAAGTTATCACAGTGTAATTATGTCCAAGTTATCACATTTTGTACTTTGTGGATATCATGGCACCAAAAGTGAGAACATCAGAAGCTTTTTCACCATCCTGAGCGTAGGCGATAGGTAGTAAACTAACTAGCCACATTGATTTGATATAAAAAAACCTGCTGAAAACCCAACCTCGCCAGGCTTTCCACTCAGAAAAGCAATTATGAGTTTGGAATAGTAGGAAGTCATCAGCATTAAAGCGAAGAGGATGTTCAGAAAAGGTGAGCTATAAAAGTCTAAATATTTGATCAGGAGTTTATTTTTTTTTTAAATTTGAAGAAGTTGCTTGCACAAGATTGCATTAATGCAATAATTATTATTGCCCTTTAAAGCAAATGGGACCCCAAGTGTAATCATGGAGTCCTCTCCATGTATCTCATTCATCAACAAATCCATACATCTCACCTCCTCACTATTTATTGGTTTTACTTCAGTCATTTTTAATGTATACAGTCCTGCTTTGGTTGGTGGGGGAGACGGCTGTGTCTCTACCAATGTCATGACCAATCCTAAGCCCTTGATTGAAAAGCTACATTGTTTGGCACCGTTTTTTCCACCATGCAATAAAATCTGGTTCAAATTCAATCCTCTCGGCTCCGCTGTGATGTTAGACCTTGACGCACGTCTTTGTGCAGCTCGAGACGTCTGGAATAGGGGGCTATTCCGGCTGAGGACGAAATCAGACTCCTGTACAAGCTCAGTACTTATGAGCTTTGAGTGCACTCATCAGTAGCGAGCGACAGCTCACTGAGTGCACTTGTGAGTAGGAAGAATGCAAAATGGCCCAGAACTGAGGAAAACATCCACAAGTGTCTCAGCAAGAATGTGAGGAGACACATACATGTCAAAGGACACGTTTTGTTGATTTTCGAAATAAAAAAACATTCATGAATCCTCTACAAAGATATTTGCTGAATGAGGCAAAAATAAACGACTGAATAAAAAAAATAAATCAAATAATCTGTGCAGAATTAATGGAATACCTTATATTTAGTGTCTGTTTGGGGATATCATAAATCAGCAGAACATTATATTGTTTAAATAGTCAAACAGTATTAATACAGTAAGTAGAGCTTTTATGTATTTCATTTAACCCTTTCTGAACTTCTCCTTGTGGAAACAACCCAGTATTATTTACAGTTTTCATCTAATACCTGCTTTGACTGCTCAGTACTTCATTAAGCTAAATCAAGATTGCTGCTGAATGAACTGAATACATTCATACAATGTCTGGGGCGTCCAGGAGAAATCTGGAACTACACTTTGTTCTTCAAACTGTTATGTTTTATATTTATTTACATCTGTTCTAATGATACACTACATTGCTAGAAGTATTCACTCACCCATCCAACTCATTGAATTTAGGTGTTCCAATTACTTCCATGGCCACAGGTGTATAAAACCAAGCACCTAGACATGCAGACTGCTTCTAGAAACATTAGTGAAAGAACTGGTCGCTCTCAGAAGCTCCAGTCATGAAATTTCCTCACTACTAAATATGCCACAGTTGACCGTCAGTGGTATTATAACAAAGTGGAAGCGATTGGGAACGACAGCAACTCAACCACGAAGTGGTAGCCAAGTAAAATGACAGAGTGGGGTCAGCGAATGTTGAGGCACATAGTGTAGAGATGTGCAACTTTCTGCAGAGTCAATTGCCACAAGAACAGTTCGTAGAGAGCTTCATGGAATGGGTTTCCATGGCCGAGCTGCTGCATCCAAGCCTTGCATCACCAAACGCAATGCAAAGCGTTGGACCAAGTGGTGTAAAGCACGCCGCCACTGGACTCCAGAGCAATGGAGACAAGTTCTCTGGAGTGACAAATCATGCCTCTTTGTCAGGCAATCTAATAGATAAGTCTGGGTTTAGCGGTTGCCAGGAGAACGGTACTTGTCTGGCTGCATTGTGCCAAGTGTAAAGTTTGGCGGAAGGGGGATTATGGTGTGGGGTTGTTTTTCAGGAGTTGGGCTCGGCCCCTTAGTTCCAGTGAAAGGAAATCTTAGTGCTTCAGCAGACCAAGAGACTCTGGACCATTTCATGCTCCCAAATTTGTGGGAGCTGTTTGGGGAAACTGTTCCAACATGACTGCCCACCAGTGCACAAAGCAGCTCCATAAAGATGGATGAGTGAGTTTGGTGTGGAATAACTTGACTGGCCTGCCCAAAGTCCTGACCTCAACCTGATAGAACACCTTGGCGATGAATTAGAGTGGAGACTGTGAGCCAGGCCTTCTCGCCCAAGAATGGTCAAACATTCCCATAAACACACTCCTACACCGTGTGGAGAACCTTCCCAGAGGAGTTGAATCTGTTATAGCTGCAAAGGGTGGGCCATCTTATTAAACCCTATAGATTAAGAACGGGATGTCACTCAAGTTCATATGTGTGTGAAGGCAGACGAGCAAATACTTTTGCCATTATAGTGTATGTTGTTCTTACTGGGGAAAATACATTTATTGCCAAGATACAGGATTTCAAACAATAAAATTAGTCAGTTCTTTGAATTTCAAAGCATTTATTGGGCTCTGAACAAGAACAAAAGCATAAAAATAATGGAATCCTCTCCAGATTGGCAAATAGATTGTGAAGAGTAAAATGTTGCTGTAACACAATGAAATGTTTATGATAATTACAGTCCCTATAAACACATTTTCAAAATGCTCCAACTTCTGGTTGATTAAGTGTTCACCACTGTTATTCAGTAAATATGATAAGTAAGTACAATAAAAGTAAATTTTATTGTAAATAAATGCTCTAAAAATTCAGAGCTGCTGACGGCTTAGAACAGGGCATGCCAGAACACCAAATGATTGACAGTGGCGACATAAAGTACCTGGTGCTAGTGGCATTGGCATGAAAGCCTCCTCTGCTGTTCTGGGCTGCTGAATGGCAAGTAAAAAGTGAAAAATGATGAGCAAGCTATCTAACGGTCATTTTACAGACCTAATTACTTTTTACAGCTAATGTTGGAGATCTCAGCGTATGGCTTTCAGCGTATGACGGGTTAATCATGGACGTATTGTGTCTGATAATTCAATCCTCAGCCCTAGCCTAATGTTACTAATATATCTAGGTAGTTAACTGCCAAACAGTACTTCTGAGGGCTTCCATTAGAGTCCCATTAGAGTGGACACAGTTATATTTGCAGACGCCGTGGCAAAATTTCTTGTGTGCCTATGTGCCTGTAAAGGGTTAGGGCCTTAACGTTGGTGGGGTTGTGGGCCATGTAACACACAACCAACACGCCCTTTTATTTCTACATTAAAATGTAATTTTAAGTTTAAAATACAGTAAAATGTACTTTTTTACTGAGTTTTGATGCCATGTCAAAATAAGAATGTATAAGAATGAATAGTCATATGCATGAAGACAGTGTGATGTAATACTAGCCAATGTAGGCCATGCCTACATCCTGCTTTGCATTAGCATTAGCAGAAATCATGAGTTTACCAGTGCGATGTTTATAGCTGGGACAAATGTCGTAGTGGTGGACTGGTAGCCTTTTGAGCTGGTTAATTTGAGCTTATGTAAAAACTCATGCAGGGAAGCACTAGAACACTCAGCTTCTAGGGTTAAAGGGTTAAATCCCCTCCCCCTCACCAAAACCCAGTTTGATGGTTGTAACTTCTCTTATACGGAGTATAGAGATTAGATTAAACTAACGTTTCTTTCACATCCTCATGTCCTGTTCCACCTTGAATGGTGTAGCATGGTGTAGCATGGTGTTTAAGCATTAGTGTACAACTGCTGCACTTTTTAAGGTGGACTGAAAATTGAATAAGAAGCTGCTGTAAACATTTCTTACATACCACGCCTGCCTACTACACTGAGGCTGCAGAGCAGAGGTCACTAATAGGGGAACCCAGACCCAGAGGTCCAGTGCGGACCCAAACCCATAAACTATTGCGAACTACTTAATTTTAACAGTGTTTATTTTAAGGGGCGGATCTTTTCTTGTCTTTACAGTATACGGGCTCACAGACAAATCATGTGCATTGTAAGATCACCAGTTAGAAGCAGCAGTCAGAAAGTAAAGTGAGAAAAAAGAAAAGTAGACAGCAAAACCGACTTTATAACCAGGAATGGAGAGACATATATGTTTATTCTTTCCACAGGCAGCTCCAAATCAACAGATTGAGATGCAAAACTGAGTTAACGAGAAGAAGCATGTTTTATTTACTTTTCTATGAATAAACTCTTTAAGATGCACGTTTTAAAAAGCATTCTGTTCATTTAATGTAGACATTTTATTGCTCTATAAATAATTAATTCAGTTCAGCATTTAAAACAGTAAATATAGATAAAATGTACTAAACGTAGTATCTGACATTAGTATGCTAACCAGCTACCACCTCTCTGTACCACTTTGTACCTCAAGAGGCGACAGAGTCACTGTAGTGTAGAGACAAATCAGAGAGACGAATCAGTCCAACATGAGAAGATGAAGTAGTAGTACTGCCCTCTTGTCAATCGTATTGAAGGTTCAGTAAGATCATTTAAGGACACATAGCCAATAAAAAAAAAGAGTAAACTGAACAATGTTAACAGAATGACTAACAAAAGTAGGAAGCAGCGTCTATCAACACTACAAACAACTTTAATAGGCCTGCAAAACAAGCTCCATAAATAAAATGAGAAGAGCTTAAATAATCTACTTGTTTTGTGGGCGACTCAGAACAGATGGAGATCAGTCACTCTGGCCTGCTTCAGACTAACAGCCCAAAGCCAATTTTTGGCGTCTCCAGATTGTATCCACATTGATTTTTGATTGTCTGGACAGCAACAACAAAAAAAGCAATTAATCTGATTTTTGCAACCACATTAGGAGGCGATTTAAATGCAGTTCCAATAGGATTTGCACAGATGTGCCTCAGTGTGGATGCTCTGGCTGCTCAAACTAGATCTCTTGGTGTCTTTTGTGTCAGTCACATCGCAACAAAGAACAACAATGTCAAATCTAGTGTTGTGCTGGGTTCTGCTGCATAGTTACTGGCACCCTACGTTGCTACCACAGCAACACATGCAGGGTAAAAAAGAAATGGAATTTCTTCCTCCTCTTAAAAGTAAATTTCACTGATTGAATACAGGGTTAAGATGTACATACATTCCTAGTGGTTTGATATGAAATTAACTCTAGGCAAACCTACCTAAGTCAGAACTGTTTACAGCAGGTGTGGAACTGGATACCAGGCTGAAAATACTAGCACACAGCTGGTCTAAGCAGGTTCACTGCTGGTCTATGCTGATCTGGTGCTGGTCATGTTACAGTATAGCAGCATGTGTGTATATTTCATGATATATGGATAAATAGAAAGGCTCCAGAATAGCTTGAACACATTCTGGTTCCATTGATTACACTGGAAGTGTCCTAATTCTTCATCACATATATACACCAATAAGCCATAACATTAAAACCCCCTTTTCACCCTGTGTTCACCATGGTCAGGACCCCCACAGAATAGGTCCTGGTGGATCATCATCAGCACTGCAGTGACACTGACATGGTAGAGGGGTGTTAGTGTGTGTTGTGCTGGTATGAGCGGATCAGATACAGCAGTGCTGCTGGAGTGTTTAAACACCTGAGAATAGTCCACCAACCAGCAACATCCAGCCAACAGTATCCTGTGGGCAGCATCCTGTGACCAGAGATGAAGGACTAAATGATGACCAAAACAAACTGTGCAGCAACAGATGAGCTATCAGCTCGGACTTTACATCTACAATGTGGACCAGCAAGGTAGCAAGGTAGTGTCCAGTGGAGTGGACAGTGAGTGGACTCCAACAGCACTGCTGTGTCTGTGCCACTCGTACCAGTTCAACACAACAGTAACACACCATCATGTTAGTGTCACTGCATTGTTAAGAATGATCCACCTTCCTAATAGTACCTGCTTTAACCATTAAAGAACAGGGTAAAAGTATAAAGTGCTCCTATATGGTAAGTGGAGCTGATAAATGGAATATATATATATATATATATATATATATATTTCTAGCACATTTTAAAATGTTCTCTGTATGGGCCTATACAAACAAGATGGCAGTTGTCATGCAGAATAAGACTAAGCCTAACCCCAAGCATAACTACAATATACACAAACTGGTGGTATCACACTTTTGAGTTTAGTTAAAAAGCACTTTACATTGTTCTGTTTTTCTCTGGTTCAATTTTATCCTACAAATTGTGCAAAAAACCAACAAACAAACAAGCCCGCATACCCACACTCCCTTTTCTGGGGGCGTTATGAGTAAACACACTGGCGGCATGAGGCTGTTGAGTCATCAGTATTCCGGAGATTGACTGGCCCCTTGAAGGTACCTGAGAATTTCCAGCATATCAAAGGGATAAAATTGTAGTGTTTGAGATAAATATAGGGCGGACGCAGAATTCATAAGCGAGTTGCCGTGAAATCAGTCAAGCAAAAGTTTGCCACCGCTAACAACCCCAATGAATATCAATGAAAGCCTTTTCTCTGAATACATTTATGCGGGCAGGGATGACCGTTAGGGCATCATATATTTACAAAGAGCCCGGCGGCACATGCAGCCACAATCTACTGTGAACAGAGACTTAAAAAAAGATGGCCTTGCTTGTAACTGATTCCATACATGCGCATGCCACCTAGTCATATCAATATGTGACAATGCTGGCTTCTGCTTGAAGTTAATTAGGTTTATATGCGGTGTAGCGGGATCACTGGCCTTTGAGATATTTATGAAAATGTAAACATAAGCAGGCAGAGACCTTATGATCTGTAAATGTAGCCAAGCCCATATGCATATTGGTCATACTTTGGAGCCGGTCATGTGTGTGTAAACATAATTATCCTTTGGGAATAGAAGTAAATATTTATATACAGGAAGGCGGCGCGATATAATACTAGCCAAGCGGACATGGCCATGTTTATATCCTGTATATAAATACCTTTGTATTAGCATTAGCAGTTCACCAGTGTGATATTTATAGCTAGGACGAATGCTGTAGTGGTGGGCCGGTAGCAGGTTTTGAGTAGGTTAATGTGGGCTCATGTAAAAACTCCTTCTAGGGTTAAAGGGTTAAATCCACCCCCCAGCCCCAAAACCCAGTTTGATGATTGTAACTTCTCTCAGACGCTGGATAGAGATCATATGAAGCTGACCTTTGCTTCTTATTGTCCCGTTCCACCTTAAATGGTGTAGCGGCTGCATTAGCATTAACTGCTGCACTCTTTAAGGTGCACTGGAAATTAAATAAGAAGATATTAAGTAAATATTCCTTACATACCACTCCCACCCACTACATTGAGGCTGTTGTAAAGTTTATGGCAGGAACCTTCCAAGGAAATCTGCCCCAAGCCCAGGAGATAATGACGTGGCTATATAGGTTGGGGCCAGGTGGACCTGCAGTCAGCTATACTTAAAAAGGGTGCGTTTGCTGGTTGAGTTAAGACCTTGTTGTATCGACTGTCATGATTAAGATAAAAAGCTTTTGCCAGTTTTTATTTTAGCACTAGGCACCGTGGTTATCTCAGCGTAGCGTATGAATAATAAATAACAGTAAGAAATGCAGAAGATGAAAATGTGCAGATTTTAGGAAAAGCTATTTTGCATGAAGGGCATGTTGTGTGTGTGTGTGTTGCAACTAGAGGTGGGCTGGTCTGAATCATGTAACTCCAGGTCTAAAAACAAGTGCCACTCCCTACTCCCTGATTATGATGCATTCCCAGGCCTGAAACGTACTTTATGCTCTATGTACATGGAAAACAAAACATGGGTAGAGACACTGGATACTGGTTAGTAACAGTCTGCACAGTTGGGAAACCTGCATGGATTTTCTTCCGCCTCTTAAGGGTGAATTTTGCAGAATGTCTACTTAAATAAACAGTTAAGATGTAGAGAAATTCATAGTGGTTTGATGTAAAATGCTTAATTCTAGACAATCCTACCCAGACAGAATTGTTTACAGCTGGTGTGGGACCAGATTTCTGAAAAGACCAGCACTGAGCTGGTGTAGTCAGGTTTAATGGTAGTTTATGCTGGTCAGGTGCTGTTTTAGCTGGTCACTTAGCATGGTCATGTTACAGCATGTATGTAGCTCCAGCAAACCAGCGTTCATAACACAACCTGTTTATTGTCTAGCAGGGTGTGCCTTGCATCTGGAACCTCCACCACAGGAAGCTATTACATGTAATGGTTATGAATATGCTGCCTAACGCCTTTGTGTTCGTTTTGCCTTAAAATGTATTTGTATGACAGGCATGCAGGTTTAAATGTCAGTTTACACCATTTCATATTGATATGGATGACTTTGTTTACAAATTTGGGTTTACAAACAATGTGTGCAGTTCCCTTTTACAAGATTTAAGAGTTTTATTGTTATATGCACAGCATAAACAGACAGTAACACTGTACAATGAAATTCTTACTTTGCTGCTCCTCCCTTCACTAGTAGATAAAGATAACAAAATGAAACTAGAGAGGGGACGTTCATGAACGAACTTCGAAGTTGGCTGAAAATCGCCCGCTAATAGTAGTGTGTGTGGTGTGTAGCGTGTGTGTGATGCCTGTGTTTGGTGAAGGTGTGTTTTGTAATCAGTGTGTGTAGTGTGTGTGTTGTGTGTTGTGTAGGGTGTGTGTAGTATGTGTTTTGTTTAGTGTATATTGTGTAGTGTGTGTGTTGTGTAGGATGTGTAAGGTGTGTGTGTTATGTAGGGTGTGTGTGTTGTGTAATACGTGTGGGTGTAGTCTGTAGGTCTGTTTAATGAGTGTCTGTTCTCTCAACATTCCGCCATTCATTCCTATGGGGCCAAAATTCCCTGTTTGAATGCCGTTTTCCCGAAAACCGTAAGTCGGATTGCTTAGAAAAGCACAAGCATAAATCTGCGCTATAGGACCTACGATCCTTTCGTGGTTCTAGCTTGAAAACTGTGGGAGGAGTTAGTGATTATATTTTGTGAATATAATAATAAGAAGAAGAATAAAAAGATTATGAAGAACAGTAAGTTGGCTCTTTCAAGCCAACTTAATAAAGAAAATATACAAAATATATAAAGTATTATAATATATTGTAATTAGAAGTAAATAAAAGTATAGTTATTTTTTTATTCAAAATAAAAGTTACATGTGCTTTATGTGCAAGTATGAAGGGCAGCAGCAATAAAGTGCAAGTTGCAAGTAGCAAATGTAAACAATAGTGTTGTTGTTCAAGTAGCGAATGTAAACAGTATTGTATGTAAACAGCAGCAGTACAGTGAGTGTAGGGTGCAGTTAAAATCAGACCAGTTAAAACCAGTTCAGATAGGAAAGGTTGGAGAGGTAGTGCGTGAGGTGTTCACAAGCCTGATGGTCTGTGAGTAGAAACTGTTTGTCAGTCTTGTGGTCCTGGACTTCACACTCCTGTAACATCTGCCTGAAGGTAAAAGTGTGAAGAGTGTGTGCTGGGAGTGTGTACTGTCCCTGATTATGTTGTGGGCCCTCCTGGTGACCCTGTTGTGGTGTGATGCCCCAATAACTGTCTGGTCTCCTGTCTTAAAAATAGGAATGACCACCCCATTGTCCATAGGGTACTGTTCCTGAGGTTCATGTGACATTGCATGGATGTGTCAGCCATGACTGCTCAACAACATCCTGAGTCTTCTCATTCGAAGTCAAAGTCTCTCTGTCTTTGCAGAATACAGCTTGAGGGAAGCCACTCTGATCACTCCTGAGTCACCAGGCAGTTGTCCAGGACCAAGTCTTTTTCAATGGTCTCTCCAAACACCTACATATGTGCCAGATTTTGCCGCTGCCATCTTTTTTTTCGACAGCTACTTATCTGTCGAGTCAGTAATTCTCTAAGCCAACCAGTCCCTAAAGGCCCGCTTCTTCAGCTTGATGGCCTCCTTCATCACTGGTGTCCACCAGCGGGTTCCTGGGTTGCTGCCCTGACAAGCATCCACAAGTTTTTGGCCACAGCTATGCTTGGCAGCCTCCAGAATAGAGGTTTTAAAGAAGGTGCCTTTGATCTCCATATGCTGTGCCTCCTCTGACACTCCAGCAAGAACATTCTCTTGCAGGTGTGAGTTAAACTCATTCCGAACAAGGGCCTCTGCCAATCATTCCCATCACACCCTCACTATTCCTTTGGGCTTAACAGGTCTGACCCCCAGTCTTCCCTGTTATCTAACCGCCATTCTTTCCTGCCATCTGATCCAATCACCACCAGACTGTGGACAGCTCAGCGTCTCTTTTTACCCAAGTGACCAGAGCATATGGTCTCAAGTCAGATGAACATCTTGAACACTTGCAAACATCTTTGTGTTTGAACATGATGTTCACTATAGAGAATGCATGACCAGCGCAAGAAATCCAATGACAATTTGGGTGTAGATCTTGCAGTCTGTTCTTCCTAATCACCTCCTCCAGGTTTTCCAATCACTGGTGACATGAGCATTAAAGTTTCCCAGCAAGGCTATGAAGTCTGTAGAACCCCCACCTACTTGCTCAAAGAAAGCAGAACACTTTGTTGTTTGGGGCATTGAGGCAACCCTTTCTTTCACCAGGACAAACTACAACTGCATGGCCGTCAGATGGGGACTTGTGAGTATCCCCACACCCGACCCAAATACCAAGGAACATTACCCCCAATCCTGGCTCTAGGGGTAGGTCCTGGTAAAAATGTCCTCTCCTAGGCAGGAAACACAATGTACTGTGTCCTTTTTCCATAGGGGATTTAGGATCTTCACTCCAAATCTGTTCACCCTGGGAAACGCTGCCAGGAGCTACATGCTCCAGATGACATAGCTTTGAAGATCTCTAGACCACACAAGGTCTCCTGCCATGCCAGGACCTTGATCTAGGAGGGGATCATATACATTACATATAAAAATTTTTGTAATACATTAATTGTTGGGGTAGATATAGTGATCCCTCATTCCCATCACCACCACTGGAAAGAAATATCAGCTGGTAAGTTTCTCTACAATGAATCATTTTATGCCATACCAGTCTGAATGACTTTGTTTACATCTCAGCTAATTAATTATGCAAATTTTTATATAAGCTGGCTTTAATGTAACTTTCTGTAGACAGTTTTTGGAGTTTTAGAGGCATACAACTCTTCAGACATCTGGTTCCTATCATCAGCCCTTTGAGCAATTCTTGTGATTCTCTAGAACTGGGCACATCAAATAGCTCTGACCTTGTTTATAACCTTATTATGTAGAAAAGTGGAAAGAACTCAGTCCATTTCCACTTTGATGTAGCTAATCTGCACGATATCTGAATACATTGGGGTGCAAGTTTGAAATGTAGCCTCTAAGAGACTCTGCTAAAGCCTTTAGCAAGCAATTTGGCTCCATCATAGAATTATTAATTGAATTATTTCAATAAAATCCTAAAATGCTAATTCCCTTTTAGAACATTACTCAAATTTCAATGACCACTTCTAACATAGCGCAAAGAATCACTAAGAAACTTAGCTTGTATTAACATAAAGAGATAAATGTGCCAAATGAATAACTCTCGAGTCAAGTTATGAAGGAAGAATGATGTGTAAATTCTGTGGGAGGCCTCTCTGTGCTGAAGAAGCTCTTGTAGTAATTAATGAGTTCATTATTTTAGTTGTGCTCAATCCAGCCAAACGATGCTTTGAGGAAAGACAGATGATAAGCTAGCGCTACAACCCTGTTTTGTTCTTCTTTGCTAGCTTCTGGGTTTCTCTCTCTCTCTCTCTCTCTCTCTCTCTCTCTCTTTCTTATATCTGAAGAAGTTGCAGATAAAGGGCAGACGTGTACTTCAAGATGAGTTGAAACCTCGGCTCTCATCTCCAATCTGGTAATGAGCGGAATGGTTCTTTGCCATTGCGCGCTAGCTGGCCACCTTCTGACCCCTCTCCTACACTGTCCTTTCTCTCATCAAGCCTAATGAGAAGTGAGCTGTTTAGATGGCGGTGGCCAGTGTCCGTGAGAGGTCCTTCACAGTTTGCGCTAAAGATAAAGCTACCGAAATAGGACGGGTCATCTTATGATCTCGAATGCCCTCTGAAAGACTTACTGATGAAGATGAACCGATCTTCTTACTTAATGCTTGTTTGAGGCAGGGATGTCTCACCATCAGGGCTATTTTTTTCTTCCTTTTCCTTGCGAGAAAAGGCCCTTGAGGAGAAGATGGCGTTGATAGCGGGTCTCGGCCCACCCATTGTCCGCATGCATATGTAATATCAGGGCGAAACTGGTTAACTACACACCGACGCGGTCATTTATCACAGCCATCAAGCGAGGCTGGTCAAACAGTGCATACTTGACTGGAGCCCATTCGTCTTGAGCTTCAGCTTGTGCATGCCCTTCCCTTTGATAAGGAGAAGGTATCTTCAGGCCAACGACAAAACCCGCTGTGAGACCAAAGGGCCATGTTTTCAGCCATTTATAATCTACCTGTTACCGCATTACTATCAAGACTCAGAATCTGCTGCGGTTAAGGATGACCTTGCTTGTTTGGCGCAATCATTTCTGTTTTCGTCTAGCTGTGCACTGTTTTCTGCAGCATTGCATAAAAGGGTGCTTGAAATGATAATAACTACTATTGAGCCTAATTGTCTGAGAAGAAAACACAATTGCGAGCTTGCAAGCAGGGGTCGGAAACACCCAGCTGCCAGACTACCATCTGATACACCGAATATGAGATTCCGACACGCTTTTAGAAAGCGAGGGCCAGATGGACGAAACCTTTAGCATCAGCTTCAGCATTCCGCCGATGTGAGGTCCTCCTAAAAACCAGCGGTAAATAATTAGTTGTAGGGGCTCAAAAACGTGTGTTGCTGGGAGGAAGGGCATAGTTATGGGGAGCCTGGGCGCACCTAGGCCTCTCACTTGAATGCCAAAGCTGTCTTTTCATCATTGCCAATTTTCAGCAGCTGCTCTCACCATGTCAGCATGGCTGTGTATCAGCGGTGGTAATGTAGCTTTGCGGTTTTAACCCAGCTCTGCATTATGGCAGTCAACAATGCTTTTTTAATGACTGCGAACATGCGAACGGTGTTGGCCCGGAAATCAGGAAACTGCAGGCAACCATTCACCATCCAGGCCTAGAGCCACTCAAGGTTGGTAGTTAATTGGCATGTATCCGGCGTAGTATGCTGTCGGTTATAGTAGTTAGCCAGTTAAATGCAAGGCCAGCTATGTCAGAGCACTGAAACAGCTGTACCACCTGGCACAACCCAATTTGAAGCCAAGTCAGCGATAAGGCACAACAACAACAGCATCATATAAACCCAGCGTCACAGTGCTTGACTATTTCTGCAGATTTCTCTCATCTCTGCTTATGGTAAGAACAACACTCTCTTTTGCACCCATGATGTTTAAAACATGTTTTAATGGCTTAATCGTGTTGAAATAAGAGTAGCCAGCTTTGAAAAAGACGTCATCTAGAAGGCTGCACACATCAATCATTAAAACCACGTTCTTTCTTTCAACTCTCGTCAAATTTTTGGCCATATTTATGGTAATACAGGAGCTTTTTATAGTTACACAACTATAGACTGTAGTCTACCATCTGTTACTCTGCATTCTTGGTTAGCCCCCCTTCACCCTGATCACCACGGGACCACCACAGAGGAGGTATTATTTGGGTGATGGATCATTCTCGGCACTGCAGTGACACTAACGTAGTGGTGGTGGTGTGTTAGTGTGTGTTGTGCTGGTACGCCTAGATAAGACTAGAGATGAAAGGATCGATCGGCCATGTATCTGTATTGGCCGATTTTGAATCAAAATATGTGATCAGCGATCAGCCAATATTTCTCCAATTTAGCCGATCTCGAGAGCCGATCAATGGGGATAAAGAAAAGAGCCTAATTTCTGTATTTCCAGCTAGTGTTTCATCCAGGAACAGGAGCTCTGCGTGAAACCCCCTCCGGCCAGCTCCCTGCAATTCATATCTGAACCACTAGGTGGAAATACATTTTTAACAGACTGACTAAAGCAGCAGCCTCGCGAGACCAGTTTAAGCATTTACCGCATGTGCATGTAACATCTGTAAAATTAGTAAATATCAGACAAAGATATTTAACACTACTAATCTGATACATCACTTCAGAGTATACCACACAATACAGTGAGTATCAGCAAAGAGCAGAGCTAGCACACACAGCTAGCACAAAACTAATAACCCAGAACACCATGCAGACCAGATCTGACCGGTATGAACTGTACAGCAGTGATTGAGTTTATAGTTCTAGATAAGCAGCTCTTCTCGGCTGTAGAAGACGTTCATTCTGCTGCTTAATATTCCACCTGAATTCACGCTCTGCTGTTCCTAGTAGAAATACTTTTCAGATGTGGCTCTTCTGGAGCTGTATCAAGTGGTTTACGCCCACATAGACCAACTTCTAATTTACTTACAAATATTATACTGTTTCACATGAACTCGTTAAAAATGGTAATAAACCAGTTTACACCATGTTTCATGACTTGCTTGCGCTAATAATATGTAGCCCTGCCTTTGCATATAGCCCCACCCTCGATCGGTATCGGCTATCGGCCGATCGCGCTGAAAGGTGATCGGCAATCGGAATCGGCCTCAAAAGAGCTGATCGGTTCATCTCTTGATAAGACACAGAAGTGCTGTTAAAGTTGGTGTCCACTCATTGTCCACTCTATTAAACACTCCTACCTTATTGGCCTTTTGTCCTTTAGTCCTTCATCTGTGGTCACAGGACAATTTTGGCCTCATTTGTGTTTAAAAGCTCAGCAGCACGGCTGTATCTGAGCCGCTTATACCAGCACAACACACACTAACACACTACTAACACTACCACCACCGCATCCACCACCTAAATAGCACTTGCTCTGTGGTGGTCCTGTGGGGGTCCTGACCATCAAAGAACAGTATAACAAAGTATACAGAGAATCAGATGAACTACAGTCTGTAAATGTAGAACTACAAAGTGCGTCTGTGTGATAAGTAGAGCTGATACAATGTACAATGAGTGTAGATACAAGGTGGTGGCTTTAATGTTGTGGATGATCTGTGTATGTTATGCCAAACATTGGATGTAGCTTTCTTTAGTGTTTGTGGTCCAATATGTGCATGTCACCTACTTGTACCCCCACCCCATGACAGATGCTGGCTTTTGAAATTTATGCTGGTAACAATCTGGATGGTCCTTTTCTTCTTTGGCCCAAATACAACAGCAATTGTTTCCAACACAATCAGAAAGGTTGACTGGTCAGGCCACAGTGTGGGTTTCTACTGAGCATCAGACCAATAAGTTTAGACAAGCTTGAGCCCAGAGAGGTTGGCATTTTGGGGCGTTGTCAGCTTCCTGCATCTTCTGACAGTAGTTTGTCAAAGTATGTCCAGGCCTATGTGATAATATGGGATCCCTGAATCTTTGGATGATGTTATGCACTGTGGATGGTGAACATTTGTGTAGCTGTTTGTTGAGGAACATCGTTCTTAAAGCATCTTCAGCCTCAATACGTATCGTGATACAGCGGTCACAATCCAATATATCACGATATATTGCGGTATTGCAAATACCACTATTAAAACACACCACTATATGAACAGGTTTGCCAATGCTTACAATAGCATTGCGCCCTTGTGCTGCTTGTTAATGTTGGGATGGAGCTGTAAATGGATTACAACACTGCCATCTAGTGGTCAGAGGTTTAAACACAACACACAATGATTCACTGTTTGCCAGGAATCTATGTATCGATACTGTGTTTTTAAGAATAGATACAGTATCACTAAACATAATATCCCGATATTTGATATTTTCGATATTTTCTTACACCCCTAATCCTTGCTATCTGTCTCTTAACCACAGACATGATATTAAATCATCCGTAATTAGCAACAGTCATAGCAAACTGAGTGGTAACGCTGGACGTACTGTGACCTGTGTGTTGGTGCATCACGGCGCATATTTAACTGTACCATCTCTCCCACATACATCTGGCCCAGAGACTCTAACCGAATAGATGCTGAACCATTATCCGATGTCACGCATGAACACATTCTCAACATAAGACGTCCACCTTTCGCACTCAAGAAGAGATTCAAAGCTATCAAACTTTCTCCGAAACCATGATACCGACTCCATCATCCTTAACCGCCCATTGGCTTCGAGTGACGTCTCTGAAACGATGTATTCCTGCCTGTCACCCAACACCGTGCTGTTTTCTATTCATTGTCACCAGGCATGGGAAAATAAGGCACGCATAGATGGATGTGCTACATGACAGGTCACTGATAGGGAGGTAATTGTTTACCTCGGCAGATCGCGCCGCTTCAACACGGGGACATGATCAATCAGATGGCCAGCGCACAAAACAAGATGTCTGTGAACTCCGGGGCTGATGAAACAGTGAGCCATGACAAAGGAAATCAACCCCTCCCCCAACCCTTCCCTCCAAACTGCCAGCGCCGGAGCGCTCCTGTTGACTGTCGGGCATCAGATTGTCATTTCGCTCCATGAAAGACTCACTGCAGCTGGAGAGCTGTCACAAAGCCACTGGCCACAGTCAGGTGAGCCTTAATACAAGCAGCCAGGAGAAACATGACAATGACATGAATCATGCCCCATGTGGTCAGCGGTTACCAGAATTATTTACACCACCACTGGCCACAGAACAACAAAAGTACTTTAAGATGTTTTATTCATTTCTTTTTTTTTTTTAAATTCGAACTTTAAGAAAGATTTAGTTCCTATTTAAACAGCTGTGTGTTTTGTTATACAGTTTCTGGCCTAGATATTTGTCAAATTTTTGTTTTAGATCTTCCAATAAAACATAATCAAGGTACCGATCATGCTTGCGTGGCAAGAACAAATAAAAGTCGGGTAACGTGAGCCCCAGAGTCACGACCCCTTGCCACTCCTTCACCTCCACAGATAGCCCATTTGACTCCACTTGTGAGAAAGATTAGCAGAACTGAAAAATATCTGTTCTTGGGAGATTGCACAAGGAATTCATTTGATGTCCCGCGCTCTGCTACCAGCCAGATTCAGAGGCTCTGCTTTTCAATGCGAGGCTTTAGAGCCCGCGCTGCCTACTCACGCAACCCTGTGATTGCTTACGTTCTCTGAAATGGCCAAAGTAGATGCGAACGTTCTGAATCTCCCGAGATTTTCCACCCTGCTGGAGGGCTGCCGGGGCTTTTTCTTCCCGTTCTCATCTCGAGCCATGTGGCCTACGGAACGAGGACGCATGTAGATTCGGCTTGTGGGTTTTCCTTCAAGACGTGAAATCCGTGATATACAAGAGAAAGAGACCCTCCTCTGTTTATTTGCTTTTCATTGATGCGCAATGAGTGGGAGGTAAACAGTGAGAGAGTGCCAGATTCTTCCTCAGAGCAAGGTTCTTGTGTCTTTTCTTTTTTTTCCTCATTGAAAAGCCCCAAGAGTTCAGACATCGGATTAATGGACAGTATTATTTGCTTTCTTTTCAAAGCATTTTGAAAGAAATGAGCTGCAGACTTACAGTTGCATCACATTATTATGACCACCGTGTACAGCAAGGACTACAGCTAGATGGACTGGGAGACTCAATAAGGTCTTGGTAGGTTGCCACAGGTGTCTGGAGTCATGCTCATACTGGAGGGCACGTGGGGGGAGGATCAATAGAGCGAACATGATGATCCAGGTGGACCCACAGATGCTCGATTGGGTTCAAGTCTGAGGAATAAGGGGATCAGGGGTTGTCTTGCTGGAACATCCCATCTGTCCCCGGGAAGACAATGGGTGTATGGGTGTACGTGATCTGCAAGGATGGGTTCATTCCCAAATCAGCAGAGAGAAGCTTCCACATAGATAGGTGGGTTCAGAGAATGTCCGCCACCATCGAATAATAATGTGACTCGACTGGGTATATCATTATTTACCCCAGCCATTGGGTTATTTCGAAGTACCCCAGCCCTATTTGTGAACATTAAGAGCCTTGAAAAACCTTCAAAGAACCATTTCACTATCCAGTGGCCAAGTTGCTTATATCGTTAGTTATCTTATCAGGACCTGAGGGAGGCACTTCTTTACAAGAAGCACCATCAATTACAGATTCTTTACCATACCTCCCTTCAAAACCTCAAAGAACCTTACAAGAATTATTCATCTATCCAATCCTTTGGTGGTGAAGACTTCAGTTTACCACCACACCGCTGTCCTAGATGATGCCATAGCGTTGTTGCCTTTCCTGTGCTGGCTGGTTCAGGCTGCAAAGCACTCCAGGGAATGGTTCATTAAGTAGAAAGTTTTTTTTTTTTCGCTCCCCCTCTTTTTTTCCTTTTTTTATTCTCCACAAACAGTTGCCTGCAGAAGTCTGCAAAGTTCCATGAAGCACCCTTGAGAAATCCCTTTGTTAAGAGCGTATTTAATTAGGCGAAATACAATTTCAAATGCCAGATTTGAAACAGCTTTTTTGCATTAATGCCGCATAAATGGGCTCTCATTTGTATTTAACGTCCCGTGCTAGGAATGAATCACTCTCTACAAGTGATAGCGGGACGAGGAGTAGCGCGCCGCCACCCAATATTGTTGTTCCGCTATAATTCTAACCATCAAACGTGCATTTTGTCTGAGGGAGAAAGGAAACGCCTTTGTCTGCAGAATTCCACCGCGCCATTGGCAAGAGAGCGGGAAAGTGCTGCTTCCACAGAATAACTTTGCCACCGAATCCGAAAGGTCAGCATTCTGGAGTAGAACTTGAAAGTGGGCTTGATGCGAGATTTCCTCAGCTGTCACTGTGATTTACATAAAGGCAGAATGTGACACGACGCTGAACTTACAGCCTCGACGTGCGAAGATCTACGGTTACATCTGTGACGGGGAGGACACGATGGATGAGGAGGGCTGAGAAAAAGCTTAGATCTCAGGCGAACGCACTCGGGCATCATCCTAGACACATTCAAGAGCATTCCCACTCATTCCTTATGTACACGACCAAAGACGTCTACATGGATCTACATAATAATTAGATAAACACGTTAAACCCACAAGCAAATACAGTGATTGTAAAAAAAAATAGGATAGAAAAAAATGACTTAATTTAATAGGGGTATAGACAAGTAATTTGATTTACTATCTGTCAATAGCAGCCGGAACAGAAAAAGCCAGCAAGGAGTTACAAAAACAAAATAATGAATTCGACAGGCTGCATTGCGAGTTGAAAGAGTGCCCGAATTAAATGGTATTATGCTGATGTGGAGGCAAATATTTGTACAGACACTTCTTTAGATTCCAAACTCAATTATATTGTTCTATTCATGTGAGCCAAAGCCTTTGTAAAAAAATAAAATAAAAAAAGAAAGAAAGAAAAAAGCTAATATTAGTCTGGAAGATTGTTAGTGTTCCTTAAGAAACTATAATAGAAAGCGCAGTTTCAAAGCTACGGCGGCAAACAATAAAGGAGGAATTAGTTTTACCCCCTCAAGATATTGCTCCAATCCACCAAGCTGGGATGACATTCAGAAATCGCTCTTATTCTCCCATTTTTCTCGAAGAGAAGATAAGCCGTTAAACCTCGCTGCTTTACACCAGCGCGCTAATACGAGCGACCGGGCCTTCAGACAGAACGGCTAACCTTTCCAGCTGAGGTGTTTTGTAATAGTTCAACAAAACTCCATCGCGGCGCGTTATATTGCCGGGATTACGCCGGCGGGACTGTTTTTGAATGGGTGCTCACTGTGTTTGTTAGCTGACATCATAAAGATTCTGTAGGATTGGGCCATCTTAACAGCGTGAACACCATCGGAGGGTTCCAGAGCGCGCAATGAAGCATGGAGTCGAGCTGATTGGCACGAAGGGGTGGAAGCGGCGATGCCTCGGCAGTGCAAAGCATATGGATATACGGCCGGGAGACAAATGAATGGAGAAGCCCGAATAAATGAGGGAAGAAACATAACAAGTGCAGATGCTTCCAGACATTAGCATCCCACCATTAACATCCAACATCAATTAACATCCTACCATGCACTGCTTCAAATTTCAGAGCAGGCCCACTGGGCCTCAGTTTAGGATCACATGATAAAAGAACTTTGAAGTAGAGCTCATTACCGGAGCACGGATGTCAGGAGCTTCATTCACAGAGACTACTCAACTGGCAAGAGTTGAGAACAGTAGTAACAGAGATGCCAGTATATACACACTACCGCTCAAAGGTTTGGGATCACTTTGCAATTTTCATGCAATTAACAAACAATATTGTCCATCTCACAATTCATTTAAGTGGATCAGATGATTTTTAAAGAATAAAAATGTTTGTATTAAAGTCCTCTGTCTAAATCTCCTGGTACAGCCGCCAATCCAAGTTAAGGATGTTATTGGGCTAATTGGTTGTTAGGACACTCTTGCTCAATTGTGATGCACAGCTGAAAAACATTCTACTAATAAGTGAGCATAAAAGGGAGAACAACATTCTAGGTTAGTTAAGTATCTGAAGCATCAGCAATTGATGGCTTGCTGACCGACTCAAAATGACTAGAAAGAAACAACTTTCTTTAGAGACCCGACAGTCCATTGTTGTGTTAAGGAAGGAAGACTACTCCATTGAAAACAAGAACATTTCATGATCCCAATCTTTTCAGCAGTAGTATATATATATATATATATATATATATATATATATATATATATATATATATATATATATATATATATATATATGTAAGTATAAAAATTGTAGATGCACCGATATGGGAATTCTGGCTTAATGCCAATATCTAATTTTAGCTAGATATATAGATACATACTTTATTGATCCCAGAGGGAAATTCAAGATCTCCGCATTTAACCCATTCGTGCAGTGAAACACTCACATGTGCACACACACACACACACACACTAGGGGGCAGTGAGCACACTTGCCTGTAGCGGTGGGCAGCCCTACCACAGCACCCAGGAAGCAGTCCGGGGTTAGGTGCCTTGCTCAAGGGCACTTCAGTTGTGTTTTGTCGGATCATGGGATTGAATTGGCAACCTTACGGCCACCAGGCTAGTTAGGGTAGCCTCCAGCCACGACTGCCCCAGAATTTTTAATACATACATTCTGATACTCAAATACAATATATTAGCTATATGTCTCCACCACAAATTACCCTAAAATTACAATAATACAATTTAGAATAATATTACAACATTCTCATTTTTTTACTGTGTGATCTAATTCATTTTTATTCCTATTTCATTTTATCTATATTTAATATTTATCATTTCTTTTGTATTTAAATATTAACTTAATATGATCTTATAAATCCTAATAAAAACTTCTAAGTTTATGTTTGCTGAACTTTAATGCTTATACTTTCCCATAATTCCAAAATATAATTCATAATAAGAAGCTCACCTGTAACCCCGAAGGTATACCTGTAACCTGACCGCTACAGGTGACAGAAGATTGTAGGTTAACACTAACTAACATAGTTAACTCACAACACAAGTGGAAAGCTGGTGGTGTTATCAGGTAAATAGCAGGTTTTCATTGTAAAACAACATGGCTTTCTACCTATACCTGTTAAAAAAGCTTCTGATGTTTTTCTCTTTTTTGGTGATATGATATCTACAGAATACCAAACGTGTGAGCAATGCAGCCAATACAGGAAAGTGAGGAACGTCATCTGAGCCATTGTATCTGGGCCTTGAGGTATATGGACTGACAGCCCTGATAACTTACTGTTAGCACACTGATCAGCTGTATCTGGCAGTAGGTCCAATATTTGCATGTTGTAACATGAGCCTTCCTTCCAGCCAATCAAACGCTAGCATGCCTGAGCCCGTCTTGCAGCTGTAGCCTCTGGGAGGCACGTCCAAATTATCTATGATGCCTTCAAAGATAATGAGATTTTGGAATCGCGTCAGATTTATTGTAAGTAGGAAGATCGCTATTCTTTTACGCAATGCTGGTTGCGCTACAGCATCTTATGTATCTTGTGGTACATATTTACAGCCACAAGAAAAGTAAGTAAACCGTTTAGAATTATTTGGATTTCTGCATTAATTACTAATTAAATGTGGTCTGATAATTATCTAAGACATAATTACAGACAAACACAATATACCTAAACGAATAACAATAACTAATAACCTTCTCAGTGCAGGCTAGAAGTAAGTGAACCCTTTAACATAGTAACCTGGAGATCCCCCATAGCAGCAATGACCTCCACAAAACATTGCCTGTAGCTGCAAATAAGAATTCAGAATATTCCTCCCTGCAAATGTGTTTCAGTTCTTAAGTATTTCTAGGATTTCAGGTCATGCCACAGCATCTCCATGGGGTTCAGGTCAGGACATTCCAAAACACAAGGCTTCTATATTTTTCTACCATTTTTGGTTGGTTTACTTTGGCTCTTTGTCTTCATCCAACATGTCTTCTGTTTGAGGTCATGAGCTGCTGTCTTTACACTCTCCTTTAAAATGTTTTGGCACCTTTTAAATAAATTGTCCTTAGATGATTGCAATGCTTCCAACCATGCTTCACAGATGGAATAAGAATTTGTGGGTGTGTCCTTTTTCCTCAAAACACATTGTTGGTTATTTGCTCTAGACAATTCCAATGTTGTGTTATTTGTAGATAAAACATTTTCCTAGAAGCTTTGTGAGACATCCAGGTGGCCTTGGGCAAACATGAGACTGGCCTTGGGTTCTTTCTCAGGTCCTTCAGAATTGGCTGTTGTGCTCTTGGAGTGATCTTAACAGGACGTCCACTCCCAGGGAGAGTAGCAGTTGTCCTGAACATTCTCAATTTGTGTAGTATTTGTCTATCTGTGGATTGATGTATCTCTCCCCCCCCCCCCATACTAATAATAATAAATAAAGAAAACAAAAACAAACACAGAACGAACAGACAAAAAAAAAAAATTTAATAAGTATATACAAAGGATCTTTAGCAATACATTTTTTCAGCTTAGTTTGTCTTT